>WKFP01014715.1:443665-465858 GCA_011057875.1 Pterocles orientalis | reverse complement strand
GGGTGAGAAGCTGCTGGGTGCGGGAGGGAATGCGTCAAGGTTTGGGGTGGGGAAGGGTTCGTGCTCCTGGGAGGGGGGAGCCGGGGTGCGGGTGCCCCGGGAATTGTGCATTTAAGGGAAGATGTATTGAGCAGAATGCTGAGCCTGGCCCCAGAGGTGGGTGTGCAAGGGTCTCTGTGTGCTGGTGGTGAGGCTGCTCCCATCCTTAGAACAGTTGGGTTGGAGGGAGAGCGCTCAAAATCTTCCCAAAGAGATCCTGAACTTTGTTCTTTTGGTTTTTTTTAATATAGCCAGGTGTGTTCCCTCTTGAAGGGGTGTAAATCAGGTGCCTGCCTGCACCAGGGTCCTCCCACCACCATTGTGTTGGAGCAAGAGCAGGAATTCAATTCCTTCACCTCAATTGTTTACCTGTGGACAGGCTGCTTGCACACCCTGTTCGCAATGCAAACCCTTTCCTTCTGGTTAAGCTCCGGCTGTATTCAGTTTCATCTTGAGACAGTGCTGGTTTATCAGGAAAAGTTCATTTAAGCTTTTAAGTGAGGTTTGTTAACCACAAACTCCGTTCTCCAGGTGAGTGAAGTGTCTTGTTGAATGGAAGGGCCTGCAGTGCTTAAGTAGGGGATTTTCTTAAAACTACCCCAATTTGTTTTGGAAACTGACTCCAACACTTTCTCATGTGCTTTATAGAATACCGTTGGCATTTTCAGAAACATATGACTCTATTTTGCTGGCAGTAGGCAACCTGGAAAACCCTTCCTGATAATTATGCCATTTGGTGACCGCAGAGGTCACAAATCTGATTGCTGGTGTGTATTTATTCCTGCAGTAGTGGCAGTTAGTCAGCCCTACGGTTGTGAGTAATGCGGAGCTGGGTCGGGGATCACGCATGTTGCCGTGCACCTGGCAGCTCACATGGGACCTGCAGTGTGTACTTTTGTCTTAACCACAGGGTGACAGCTACATTTGCATTGCAAAACCTCATATTAAGTGGCCTGCTTGATACCCTTTCAAAAATATTTTAAATGAGAGGCATGGTTTGTTCCACAGGCTGGATTTGATGCTTTTTGGTTTGCACTTCCATCTGTGAAACACTGTAAATGTAGGATGTAAGCTACTCTGGTGACACCAGCTATCCGGGGTTCGGATAAATGATACCGCTGTTTGCTCATGTATTGGGCACCTAAGAAAAGCAAGCTGTGAGCGTGCAGAGGTTCTGAGTTGTGAGCTTTAATTTAAAAGAGTTGAAGAGTTTTTAGTTGTTGTGACGAAAATTTTCAGAGCCTGTCGGGAGTAACTGATGATAACTGCAAATGTGCAGAGTTGGGAACAATAGCTCTGAGACATGTGAACAGCTTTGTGTCAGCATATGCTGTGCCAGATGCCGACAAACTGTAGTTAAGAACATTGGTGGGTTTTGGGCTCCAGCAAATCACGAAGACGTTGCAGAGGATCCCCTAAAATGGGGACGAGTGTAATTACATGGGCTAATAAACAGAAGAGGATGCAGAGAATACATAAATTAAAATTATAAGGCAAAATCATGTGATTTATTGTGCTCATGTGTGCTCTGATCCTGTCAAACCTGACAAGTTAATTAGGATGAGCTGGGACTGTACCCACATGGCCGATAAAAACTTGGGGCACCAGCAGTGGGTTTGTTGGCTCCACATATAGGAGATAGAAGGTTTATTAATGTGTGAGGAGGTGATCCCTGTCTATCCATCACTGGTAAGAGTGACTGAAATTCCTGGATGGAAGATACCCAGAGCATCCCCAAGCAGTTGAGCCTTTCCCTCTTTATTAGATGCCATCATCTCTTCTGCGGTTTGGGTTCTTCCTTATTTTGACTGGCTGTCGCTGCATGATTTTTTTGCAAGCCTTGTTTGTTGCTCTTCCCAAGCAGAGTATTTTTCATTATGTTCTGTCTAAGTAAAAACAAATGGTGGGCTGCATATGGGAATGCAGCTTGAGAAAACTGGAGATCAAAGGAAGGTCTTGACTGCGTGCTGAGGATCCCTGCTGCATTTCCCCTTTCACTGCCTCCCACCACGCTTGCAGCTTGTGATTTGAGGCCTTTACTTTTTGTCTGAACATCTTTGCTTTTAAAAAAAAAAAAAGTGTGTTTTCCCATCTCAAACTTTCTCTTGTTTCTTGTTTGTCAATCCTTGGTCTTGTTAATTTTCTGGACAACTTTAATGGCTCTTGAGGATGCCAGGAAATGCTTCCACTTGAATCCCAAGTACAGAGCCCTTGTGTCCAGCTCACCCAAACAGGAAAGGACTGATGGGAATTGCTGCAGCCCTCGCCAGTTAGAGGTTGCTGTTGGGTGGCTGGAGGGCTCGTCTGCCCTTTTCATGCTGCATCTGAAGGTCAGTCGGCCCTGATCACCTCGTCAGCAAGTGAAGCCAGTGCTTTCAGGAAAAAAAAACTTACCCAGAGGATGAGAGGGAGGAATACAGCTGGGTGTCAGTTCCTCCAGAGCTGATTTTTTGGTTTCAGCTTTTAAAAAAACTGGTGCGTGTTTATTCATTATCGGGAGCAGGAATTTTTTCCTCCCAAGTGAGGACTTCTTAGAGCCATATGGCTTGTTCAATATGTACTTTTTCTTCCACAATCCTTTTTTAACACTGAGGGACAAGATTAGGGAAACTGAAGAAGGGGATTTTGCCTGGCTTAGAGCTGTTGGGGTTTTTGAGGTTTTTTTTTGTCCAGGAATGTCACTGAAAAGATGCCTCAGCCTCTGCCGAGAGACACTGCAGAGAGCAGCTATGTCAACAGCTAGTTCAAAGGGTTTTTTTGTTTTATGTAAGCTGGTCTGACTATGCTTTGAGAAGATGTTTATGTGAGATAACACTCTATCTTTCCTTCCTTTACTCCATGTTCTGTTTCTCTTAAATATTTTTCTTGGAGTGAAATGATAAATATTTAGGTTGATCAATTTCATTTGTAGATTTCTTCTAATCTTTGTATGTTTCCTTTGGGAAGATGCTGAAGCCATTGCCAAACAGAACTAAACACTGTTTACAAAATAAACTGGGGCACAACAAAGAAGTGTGAAAGAAAAAAAAAAAAAGGTGGGGGAAAGGAAGAGTGAGAGACAATGTATTTCTGCTCCTGAAAGCTGCTTTGCATTTCTATAGCACCTTTCCTCCCAGTATTTCAGGGCACATCACAAGCATTAGTCACGCCTCATGCTAGATTTGGGAGATGAGTGAGGCAATTCCTGCCACTGCTTAGAGAATAAATCTCCTGGATATATATAACCCGGGGAGAAAGGCGAATCCTTTCTGGGCTGTGGGAGCCAGGCAAGTCACTATTGTATGGTTAGAGATCTGGTTGTATAGGGGTTCTGAATTTGGACGGGGGTTTCTAGATAATTACTGCAGAGAGAGGTTATCTAATTTATCAGAATCCTGATGAAGCTAAAACAGCCAAAAAGCATCAGCATAAAAATGCAACCAGTTTCAGTCTCCTCTGGGGGAGGAGACACTAAGACTCTGTCTTTACCAATATTCCTACTCATGTTTTCAGAGAATAAACCTATCTTCTCCTGGCAATGGATAGATTGACTCTCTGGCTGCTTGCTCACCTGGTCACTGACATGCTGTGCTCCATTCCCAATGTTTTGTATGCAGATGTCAGGGCTCCTATTTATCAGAGATAGGAGAGATTTTTTTTTTCCCCTGCAGTATTTTATGGCTGGATTTTTTTTTTTTTTTAGTATCTTTAGGTATCAGAATCCCCCTGACTTGCATAGGACAAAACCAAAAGCATATCTATGTTTTTAAAGCTGCTTGTCCTTGGAAAAGGGAAGGGTGTGGTGTACACGACGTGGAAGAGAGACCATTCTGTGACTACAGGGCTGCTGACTTTACTGCATCCACCCAGGAACAGAGCAGTTGTCACTGTCAATGCCACAACTTGTTGCATGTTTGCTGGTAGAAGTGATCACCAGGCAGATAGCTAAATAATGTGGTCAGGTTGGGTGTGATGCTGACATAAGCGTTGTGCATGGTTAGGATCACAGGTAAGTCACTCCAAGATTTTACTGAGGGTTAAAAAGTTTTGGTGGGGATAAACCCCACTATCCCCAGGGTAAAACAACCCCAAAGTACCAAAGGGTAGTTGATGTGGATCTTTTAGTTGGGTACATTTCTGTACACATGCAAAACACTGTAAATCCAAGTGAACTCTAGGCTTGGAAACATATGCATTCACAATCACTGAGATCAGATTTTTAATGAACCATCCATTTAGACTATTTAGCAAAAAAAATTACCATCCTCTGGCGTGACTTGGCTAAAGTAGTCATTGAATACTCAAAATGCTTGCAAACAACAGGACAAATTTGCAGTGTTATGTAGCCTTTATCCAAAGAATTGGACATTTTTCCACCCCTTTAAAATTATTGCTGTTCTGTCACCCCTGTGGAGAACAGTGCAATGCGAGAGATTAGAAGTGTAACTGAATAAATTGATTTTTTTAAAGCCCTGAACCTCTTAATGTTTACAAAATATGCTTAGTTTACATGCACAGTCTCTGGGAGTTGAAATATGTAAAAATACAAGCAGAGCAGAAGGTAACTCTCTATTCCAGCCTGTCTCTTTGATGGTCAAATGCACCCAGATGAGTGCACAGGCTGCTGAATGGAATTCTTCCAGTTATTGGACATCTTTCTCCTTGCGTGCCAATGTGATGCTGTGCTTGGGACAGAGTAAAATTGCTCTTTTGACTGCTTGCTCTTTAATCCCCCCCTTTATAGTCTCATAAATGTTCCTGGAGCTATGCTGCCGTGAAGCATCTGTGAAATCAAGTGACTAGTTGGGTCAATCACATGGCTGTTTCTCTGAGAGCACAAACTTCGGGCAAGCGCATTCCAGCTGCTGTGACCTCGGTGAGAAGGGAAGTGGTACGGGATGGCAACAGCTCGCCTGTTCACAGTTTCCCTCTTTAGACTGCTTGTGCCCAATTTTCTTGAAGTTTGCAGACTTGCAGTTTTTTAGTCTAATCTGAGAGAGATACCCCAGCTGTCGGACAGGCATTGCGCCATCAGTTTTCCAAACAGTTACGGGTGGGTGGAGAACTGCCTCAGCTTGCTCTAGCAGTGAGATCAGAGACTGAGATGAGCCAGTAAAGCATGTGAGCAGAGGCCCTGCAAGACTGAGGACACTGGGCACTTGCTGTGCACTTCGGTGACTTAGTAAGCAAGTGCTCAAGGTCCCTGTTTAATAACTTGGATGTTTTTCCTATGGAGGAATGGCCCTGGGTTTGGGAAGCTGGTGTGGATTAGCATTATACCCACCCAAGTGAAAGAATATGAACTTGAAACATCATAGCACATCCCTAAGTGAGTAAAGATACTGGGCTGAGGGCAACCCGGCAATGTCCTGGGATCCAGCACTGTTCCTTGGCTAGGAAAAAGTACCCGAGACCCTGTGTGATGGAGTTCAGACATGCAGGACAGAGCAGACCTTGCCCTGTTTTCACAGTGACTGATTTAGTGCTGCTTCCCATCATATTTAATGCAAATGATGTTGTGTAATGATTTGTGTATTTTTGACTGTGTGTGGCCAGAGCTGCCTCTTTCTATTCATGTCTCTCTGTTGCCTGAAGTGAGTGAACATAACAGATTGGATCAGGCCTGAGGTCTAGCTACACAAGCTGGACAAGTATCCTGCGAGAAGTGTGCAGTCTCTCGCATTTTTAATCTTAGATTTTCTCTGTCTCTGTTAGAGAGTGGCTTAACCCCTGATACGGGAGCTGAAACATCCAATTGTAATGATGACAACTGTGGCAATTCCTGGTATCCCAATATTGGACATGAGATGGTGTAGCGTTGGGCTGCTGTAACCCTGGGCAGCTGGGATGAAGTCTGGGAGCTCTTTAGTTTGGAAAAAGGAAGAGAAGTTGAAGGATGACTGCTAGATGAGTGCCTGAAAACACCCAGGGATGGAATCTGGAGGTGGACTGATGAGATGGGGAGAGCTTAAAACAAAGTGACAGGCAGGCAGGGTGGAACCCGGGATAAGATCTGAACTCTGCCTTTCCAGTCGCACCCACTGAATTGCAGTCGTGCAAGAAAAGCAAGTGAAAGGAGAGAAAATGAGGGGCTGCACAGTGCAGGTGCTAGAAATAGCCTCTGGTACCTGCTTGCAGAAGAAGAGCTGCCTTCTGGAGCTCGGAAGGATGTGTGGCACTTTGGGGAGCCTCCGGAAGAGCCTGTCAGGGCTGTCAAGTGGGAGCACGTCACACGCGATGCAGATGCGTGGCAGACTGTGGCTTATGGCGAGTTGTGGACGATTTTTCCCCTCATGTGCACTCTAGACAGAGCCAAGCACAAGACAGTGTATTTCGGGGAAGTACTAGTAGAATGCATGACAAAGATAAAGGTTGTACTGTCAAGAGGGCTCAAGACCAAGCAGGACAGAGCAAGACCTCATTATTTTTCTGTGTCCCATGTTAATCTTCCATTTATTCCTTCCTTGAAATGCAGGGCTTAATCAGCATGGGGAGAATGAGTGAAATTTTTGATGAAATCTTTATCTGCCTTAGAATTTGAGGGCTGAAGCAGCTTTTTTGCACCTCTGTTGTTCCAGGGAACTGATCCCACACCTAAGGATAGAGGGCAGTTTATTTTTCAAGCTTTTGTTAATTTTTTTTTTCTTGTTAACAAACATAAGTGTGCAATTCAGGGATGGGTACGACTTTCTAGCAGCTGGCTGTAAGAAGAGGCATGATCGAACCAAGTTCTTGTATTTGGCTGTGGACTCTCCAAAAGCTCAAGGTGGTTACTTACATCAAATACACAAGCTGGAAATTCCTCTGTCCTTACAGGCTTACACCAAAGAGCTGGGTTTCTCTTTTCTTACACCGATCTCGGAGCTGGGGGAAGCCACGGTTGATACTGACTTCCTAGAACTATAAAATCACAATCAGCAGCAGCTGCTGCCATAAGATACTGATGCTCGGTGCTAAACAGGAATTAGTGTTGCGTATTTATCTGGTGGATTAAAATATCTACAGATATCTATAAATATATTCGGTTATTATTAGAAGAGGTATTTAAATCTTCTAGTGTTTGGATGTCCCAGATATAAACTGATGGAAGTAAGGGAAACCTCCTCTTGCAAATGAGTTATTTGTTAATATTTCATCATAGGTTTTGCTGCTTTAGGTCGATTTTCGTAGGCAGGATGCTCAGCTGATCTCAACCATTCATGTGATCTTTTGCAAAAGTTATTTCCTGACTATTGGCATTAGCCACCCCAAAAGTCTGGGACAGGAGAGGGAGAAGTCCTCGATGAAAGAAGTCCTGTGCACTGAGCCAGATTAAGTCTGGTGTGAGTTAGTAGAAAAGGTGATAAGAGCTGTGCGCAAGAGATGTGGCCAGTCCATCAGCAGATGTCAGATGCTGTTCCAGCCTTTGGTACCCGTGGGGCAGAGCAGTAAAAGGGTGAGTAAAGTTCTCCTGGAGAAAATGTCTGCAGGAACAGAGCTGATGCTGGGCTTAACCCTGTGAACCAGCAGGTTAACTTGATCATTCCAGACTTGCTCCACAGCCAGCAAAGGCTGCTCGGGCCCTTGGGCACTGGTGGAGAATCCCAGATAAGAGGAGGCAGCATCACAGAGAGAGACATAGCTTATGGGGGCTGTGGGGGACAAGCTGGAGGAAAAAAAAATAAAACGCTGGAAGGAAGGAAAGGGTTGAGGGTGGCTTTAGGCAATGAGTAGGAAAGAGGAAGTGTGAGAAATAAGCAGGGAATTTAGCTTAAAGGTTCCTTCGCTGATTGATTTAACTTACACCAGAGAGAAACTGGCCTTAGGTCAAGTCTGCAATGCTTTTATGTGATTGCTCTCCCTCCCAGCATCCTAGAAAGACAGTTGGGCCAAGCGTTTTGGCCTGTGGGCAAGTAAACAAGAAAGGCATAAGAAATGTCCCTTGCAAGGACAGTTCCCCACTCTGTGCTTTGCAGGCCAGGTCAGAAGCTGCAGGTCTGTTTTACCCGCTGGGCTCCTCTGTCAGGAGGTAGGTAGGAAGTGCATCTCCTCGCATCTGGAAATCTGTTGAAAAATGCTGCATCATCAGTTGTGGCACTTTTTTGGAGCTCCCTTAGGATGCACAAACTCTCAGACTGTCCTTGGAGCAGAGCCTTGTGCTATCAGCCCCTTGAAAATACAAGCTGATGAAATATGTAGGTGAGAAAACAGGAAGCACATCCCAATTGATTTAATAGATGAGAGTTTCATTGCCTAATGCTGTATCACTGGAGCTGCTGATCATTTTTTGAAAGTAATGTCATAATAGCTTTGTTCACAGCTCAGGTATTAAGGAGGGTCACCAGGTATTGCTACCCAAAGGGCAGGTGCAGGTTTTTCAATGGCATTAATAACTAACCTGGTGCTAATAAATATGGCACTAATAAATAACCAGACTGTTCTGTGCTGATTGTCTCTCGCAGTTACCTTGCTGCTGTCTGTAGCAGCCTCACACAACACTGAGCAGTTTTCCATCTGAAATTAAAAAGATGCCTGGGTTCTGACTGAATCATTCTTCATTATCTCAGTGGGCAGCAGATTTAGGAGCTAGAATTGCAGTGAGAATTTATTAGATTGTGTGTCTTCTGGGGATAGCTTTTTTTTTTTATCATCAGATTCCATGACTTAGCATCATAATCAGCTATTAGAGATATATACTCCAGCTGAGCTGCTATTTTTCTTTTTTTTTATGGCTGCCTATTCTAAGAGTCTGTCTTTCCTCATTTACAGGGGAGTTTTGCACAGTTCTTCAGACAAGTGCAAGATAGCCAGTGGGAATGAGACCTGTAATTAATCGCCTGAATGCAGAGTGTGAGCAGAAGGATGGCTCTTGAATGAAGAAGCTCTTCAGTCTCTGTAAGGTATCTGACAAGACAGCAAACACTGTTAGTTAGAAGTTAGAATTATGGGGTTTTTTTGTGATGTTGGTGCTAGGAATGGCACCCAGAAAATTCACTTCATGTAAGGTACTGAGGACAGGAGGGAGAAAATTATGTCTTTCACCATTCTCCTGGATTTTGAACAGTTGCATATGCATGATTCTGCACTTTGTCATCGAAAGCTGATCCACTGGGTTTCTAGTAAAGGAAATAAAGTAAGCTGGAGTCCAGTTTCCCACCCCTTCTTGTAGGTGTGCATGTGTTGGGGGGGTGGTGTTAAACGGGAGTCCAGCATTGAGAGCCTTGGCCTGAACTGTGGGAGGTCCAGATTCGGATCCTGCGCTGCCAAAGACAAACTATGTGAATTTGGTTGTGTGTCCTTGCTGTACTCTGGCTTGGCATCCATAAAAATAACTTCAGAGATTTTGTGGGGAAGCGAGACTCCCTTGGGTGTCTTGTCGGTTTGTCACAAAAGCGTTAAAAGCAGCGGACAGCACAGTGAAAATGGCTGTCCTTTTAAAGTAAGTTCTTTTATGTAATCCTGCTCGGTTTATTGCACAGGAAACATCTTTGTTTCTTAGCTCTCTAGCTACTATAGTACCTGCCATTTATTGCAATTCTGCGACTCTTTGGAACTGCCTTGTGCTCTTGGATCAGATACAGCACCCTTTGATGCCTGTTGTCCTTTTGTCTTTGCTTGCTTGGCTCTAAACATTTTGTTCCCTGAACGTGGGCCCAGGTTCTCCTCTCCCCCATGCTGCAGCAAATTGGGAATACTGCTTCTGAAGCAATTAGTGGAGAAGCATTGACACACACTGGGGCAATTAGAACTGTTGTTTGTTTCGTGGTGGGTTTTTTTTTTTTCCAAGTTTGGTTGTGGATTCTGTACTGTTCTTCCCAAATCTTCCAGTACGAGTTCCAAGGTGCAGACCGATTACAAGACAGATTCCCTTGCACCACCAAGGGAGTTTGTGCGTGCGGCTGCTTGACTCCTGCCCAGCTCAGCTGGGTAGATATCCCAAAAGCCAGGCGTGTCCAGACAGTCCCATTCTCAAGGCAGATAGCAAACTCACTTATTTGGTCACAAGACACTCAAAACATCAGGGTGAAAGCTGGAATGTTGCTGATACCAAGTGGTGCAAAGGCTGCAGGAGTGCTGACCCTCAAATGGGAATCTGCAGGCAAGACCTCTGCTAATGGTTTCCTAGTGGAGTGTGCCAGAAATGAGGAAAGAAATTACTTTGAGGCAAAAGCTGCCTTTCTATTACCTCTCCGCATCTCCAGGGAAGAGTGGAGTTGGTCAAAAATGGAAAATAGTTAAGGTCTGAGCCGAAATAGTAACTGTCCTGAGGTCTTCTGTGTTATTCTGTCACAGCTGGTTTTCTTCAGGCTCAGTCCCTCTCCTGTCGTGTTGCTACGTGCTGTGTCCAGAGCTTCACAAACTGAGATTTGGTCTGAGCTTCCTTGTGGTGCTGTTTCGGTTCCTCTGTGCCGTGGCACTCTGGTCCACATCAGCACCTATGTGTGTTTGGAAGTGGTCTGCATGCCACTGCTGCTCTTTCCTTGTTTTTGTGACACATATTGCACCAGTATCTCAGAATGAGATCTAAAAAAAAAAAAGAGGTAGGTGCAGTAGAAACTAAGGTGACTGCAGAGCTTGAGCTGTAAAAAAGCATTGCTCTTCTCTCCTGGGTTGTACCGGAGTTTGATTGCGAGTTGAAGTGTTTCTCTGCTTAGATCAGGGCCTGCAAAATCACAGCTAGGCAGGATTCTTCTAGGTTAATAAGATCTTCAATTAGGACACTTCCAGCAGTGCATGGGCTCTGGGCAGGGGGACTGTGGCTTTCCATTTAAATGCCCTTGAAGCTCCTATCCAAGAATTATTTATTTAAGATTGTGTTGAGCCTTAACAGCCTAACAATATTCAGTGTTGCTTGTCTCTTGCTGAGAGGAGAAAAATTGGTAACCCTGTTTTGTAAATGGCCAAAGCCACGTACACCGGCTGTAGTGGAGGAGGGACTGTAATCCCTAATTCTAAATTCTCTATTAAAACCCTAATCCCTGGGCTACCCTTCTGCTTCAGACAGAGTTCAGGATGGATGGTGTGTAATTTTTTCTGAAGTGATGCACCTGCCGTTATTTAGAGACAGTTATTTTCTTTCTGTCCCTGTGTCAAAGTTGCTTTTTTTTTTCAATTGACTTTTTTTTCTGGAGTGATTAAAAATTGAATGCTATTGCTTGCATCTTGTAGGTCTCTGTTGGAGCCTTGTGGTTCGAATACTTCAACAAGTTCCATGTAGACTGACAGTATCTTGGGACTGATAAAGGTTGAAGAGGAAGAACCCTAGCATGAGGTTTCCAGCATTCCTGGGGTGGTGAGAATCAAAACATCTCCTGATTTGCCTGAGGATCTTAATTTTTTTGGAAGAAATTTTCACTGATTTTTTTTTTTAATGGATAAAAGAGGCAGGGGGAGAATACAGATACTTCACAGAGAATATAGATACAAAAGAACAGCAGGATAGGGGGAATGTGGAAGTAGGTCAGATGCATTGCAGACAAAAAAAAATCATTATTATGATTAAGAGAGATTAAGGAAGGCAAGAGCAAACAGCATCAAAGGAATCCAATTTATCAAGCCATTTAAACCAGAACATTCCTTGCAAGGCAAGTTCTCCATACTGTGCACCAATTTGGAGCAAAATGACAGGAGGACGTCCCATGCTATGTACTGAATTTAACATCTAGTCTTTTGTATAACAGCCTATGAATTCTTGAAGAAACCTTTTTTAATTGTCATGATGAACAAATGCTGCAGAAACTGTTACCCGCCTTTCCTTGCTTCAGTTCTTTGAGACTTTTCATTTTTGAAGCTATAATTATCCGGTTAGGTCTCTGGGTGAAGAATGCACCCGGTGTAACAGTAGTGCTTGCTGACAGCAGTCAATCAATTGCTTCTTCAGCCCATTAGGAGCTTTACATAAAATCAGGGGATTCTCATCTCAAAGATTTCACATAAAGGATAATTTATAAGTGTGAAGTTATTTCATCTGAAGACATTAAGAAACTTTGCAATGACAAGTAGATTCTGTTGCTTTTCTTAACTTTTGGGCATCTAGAAGTCTGGGAGATCTGACCAGCATGCTGTGACTTTCTCAGTCTACTCCTCTCCCCTTTTTCTTTCTGGTTTTGACTAGCTTCTGTATCCCGAGTGCCGTACAGCAAGGAAATTGATTTGGATCTGGATGGGCTTTGCTTGTTTTGTTTGCATTGAGGCAGAAATGCAAACTGAAAGCTTTAGCTCTCTAAAACAGAACAACACTCTTCTCCTCCAGCATGATTTTTTTGTGGTGTACTGAACAATGCACCTTAACGGTAAACCCAGGTAATGTCTCCTGATTTGCAAGAGGTACACGACAGACCCTGTGCTGCATGGATTCTGTTTGGACCTGGGAATCTGGGACCTGTTTCTGTGCAGCGCTGGGGGCATCTTTAGTTGAGGTGGACTAGGTGTGTTTTCTCTGACTTCACACCGAGCTAGAGTGCTCCCTACATGTTTGTAACACTGGCTTGGGTCCTCTGGACAGAAACCACCACCTCTGAGCTGTTTGGCAGAGCCCTGCCGTGTTAAAGGTTTCTTAGCAGGAACAAGCTATCCGATAAACAAGATGTGGATGCCTCTTAACAGTGGGTTAAATGCTGGCTGAGCATCTTCCTGCATAGCTGAACACTGCTGCCAGGGGCTGTGGGCTGGTTTGCAGCCTAACCAAGCCCTGCGGAACTGCTGACTTGAGCCGAAGCATGTAGGAGGTTTGGCGTTTTAAAGCTTTTAATTAACAGCGTATTTTATGCCACTCATTAGTTTCCCATTCAGGAGGAATCTGTGTATGAAGCATATAATAATAAAATAAAACTATGCTAAATTATACCTGGTAAGATTTTGGTCTCTTGTTGCTGTGTGGTTTTTGCCTAACAAGACAAGGTAAGTGTAGGTATCGGTAGTCTTCTGTTGCTGTGGTCCAGCACTGTGAAAATCTTGGGTTTGTCATTTCAAGCGCTGCTTTAGAGCATCCTTGCAGGGTTGGGTATTGATGCAGTGGGATGGTATGTGGGCTTGGAAAGAGAGAGCAGCAAGACATGAAGTACAGTCTATTCTTCCAAACCAGCACACTAGAAACACACTTTTGTTCCATAGCAGAGAGGAATAAGGACAAAATAGGCCTTAACATAATTGTCTGGATATTTGGACACAGTTCCTCAATGTGTCCTTTCAACCACTGTGTGCTTAAGATTTCCCATTTACAAAAACACTGATAATTGTTTAAAACTTAATGTTGAAGAACCCTGCACTGATTTGAGAGCTGCTGGAAGAAAAAGAGGCAAGTCTTGCCACTGCTATTGTTCCATCTTTAAGCTGTCAAGTTCTATAAATCTAGGCAGATGCCTTAAAGCATTGTGTGCAGAGAAAAGCTCTCTAAAGGAACAAATTCCCTTTTCCTTCATCTTGGAATAAAATGTCATAATTATATGGGAAGATAGGATAGCTGTTGCTAAAAAGGAGATACAAAAGGGTAGGAAAGAAGCTGATGCAGCGCTAGAAAAAGAAGAGGTGGGAGACAGCTATCTATCAAGGAGAAATATTAAAGCATGTGGTCCAGAAATCCTGTAACACTGATGAATTGCCTATATGCGTTCTGCTTCCCTGAATTCCTCTCCAGAGGCTAATACAGGACTTTTCAGGATCTTTCTAAGGCTGCTGCTGTTTGTTGCATTGCACTGCAAACTGCTGTGATGTGTCTGCTGCATTTTGATGAAATTACTGGAACCAGAAGCACTGGTGGGGCAATTATTTCTTATATAGATGCTTTAATTACAGCAGTGAGATGTTATGGGGTTAATTAATTGTTGCTTATTAAGTGCTTCGGAACTCTTGAATGAAACGTGCTGCATATGTGCAAAGGATGATTATTAGATGTTAACAGAGATGCTCACAGCTATTTGCAGGGTAAAAGTGATTTAGTTTCATTGTGGAATATTACATTTGCCATCTAGTCAGATCCATGGCATATTTCAGGTTGCAACCCCAAAATCCAAGTGTATATACTTCGGCAGGGATGCACAGTGCCAGATTTGGATTGTGGGAGAGGTCCTGTTGGTTTCCGTTAGCGCAGAGAAGAGCTGGAAACGCAGCAGGAGGGGATTGCGTGGGAGGAGGTTCCTCAGCTTTCAGTAAAATCAGTAGGAAATGCAAGAGCTTGCAGGAATATTGAAGTAAAGACTCTAATTTCATGATCTTTAAGCCGTGGTTGTTGAACAGCATCCATCTGCATGCGTGCAGCTGTTGTGGTTCCATTACCTTCAGAGCCACCTTCTCCTTTTTAATCTTCTTTCCTAAATATTTGCTGTGTCAGCAGCAGCTCTGTTCTTGCCTGTGGGCATAGACAATGTATCTGCGTGGAAAATCAGGCTGCCTGAGCTCTGCTATTTATCCTGGCACTCAGGAAGCAGTGCTATGTCTAGAGAGATATTTCATCAGTTCTCAAAATATGAGCTGTTCAATTACTGGAATTTCTTTACTCATTTCAGAGAGATCTCTGTTCCCTTTGCTCCTCCTTGCCACGCTTATTCTTGTCTTGAGGAAGGAACATATTTACTGATGAGAGGAGGAGGGGAGATACTTTTGTCCTCTTGTTGCTTCCAATGAATAAGCACGAAGCCTCTTCTAAGGCTTTTTTCAGTATTTGAATGTTCAGTATTTGTCTCCATCGTTTATCTCTAGAAAATGATAATTGAAATGGATAACTGCAGCAGCTCTTTGGGGTGCTGACCCATCACAAAGGTGGGGATTGGGCATGTCTGCAGAAGCAAGGTGTGACTGCAGCTGCTATAAAACCCCTCCTGAGGTGGCTGTTAGCTGCTGCACAGCTAATGAGCTTGGTTTCTGCATGTGCAGCCTTCTGTCAAACTCTGGTGTTTGTCTTGCCGGAGAGGTGAAGGACTGTCATATTTCTGTTCAGGCATTCTGTGTAGTACGTTACGAACACCACGGATCCCCTCTGCATATGCAGATTGGCTGTGAGGGGCATGCTTAGTAGCTTCAAAGGTTCCTGGCAGCATTAGTCTTGCTCTGCAGATGCTGTAGGGATGAGCTTTACACACCCAGAGGATATGTTCAGCAGTCCTGGACACGGAACTACCCGAGCAAAGCTGCTGCTGGACATCCAGAAACCCAGGAAGGTGTGTGTGTTCTTCAGCTCTGCTCGGATAAAATTTCCTGGAAGGAACAACAACGAAAAAGATCTGGTTAGGGATTCCCATGTGTCTGAGAGCCCTGGATAAAAGCATGGAATGCTGCAAGTTGCTTTGGGGTTTTTATTTGCTTCTTTGTTGGGGATGTGTTTGCATCACTGTGCT
The DNA here is from genome assembly GCA_011057875.1 of Pterocles orientalis. Taxonomy (NCBI): domain Eukaryota; kingdom Metazoa; phylum Chordata; class Aves; order Pterocliformes; family Pteroclidae; genus Pterocles; species Pterocles orientalis. The sequence goes on along the minus strand of WKFP01014715.1, from coordinate 450,529 downwards.
GTGCCGTGTCCAGTTTAGGACTGAAGTGTGACATCTGAATGACAGAATTTTATAAAAAGGTGTCAGAAAGGTTCCTCACAATGACCTGCCATTACCCCTGGGAAGTTTTCACCAGTTGTGATGCACCTAGACCTTTCCTGTTTGCAATGAGAACAGATCTAGGTCTCTTTTCCAACTTGATGGCTTGGGGGAGTTTAATTTTGTATGAACTGCCTTTATTTCCAGAGAATGGAGATAATTGTTAGTGGAAATCACTTTCTGAAGATGTAGGACCTAGGTCACGAGCAAGTCTGATCAGAGAAGCTTCCTTGGGACAAGTCTGTTGCCACGTTTCTGTGTGTATACAGCAGCTGGTACTGCAGGGCTCTGACTGGGAATCTTAGATGCTTCTGCAGAACAGATGATGATCATAAAAGTACCCTACACTTCATTAAGCAAGTCAAGGAAAACGCCAACAAGGATGCAGTTAAAACTTTTTTATATTCTGACGATGCAGTCTAGATCTAGAACAATTATTGGCAAGGAATAGGGATTTCTGACTTCAAAATCAGGCCTGGGGATGGCGTTAGAGCAAATCTCATCGAAAAGCCTGCATACCTTGAGCTGTTCTGTAGTATGAAATACTGCAAATGCAATGGCAGATAGAGAGAAGTACATTTGTTTGTGTTACTGCTACAACCCAGAAATACAAACATTTCCTGTGCTGCAATTGTTTTGACTCAGAAGAATTATTTTCCTTTCCATGTTCTGGCTTTCTTGGACTGTTATCACCTGTCAGCCAAGGTATGCTGCTAGGCAGAGAGAATGGCTTGCTGCCCATCTTTGTGGGTGAAAGACTGTTTTATTAAATCTTTCTTGATAATGTGTTTCAATTTCTATTGCTCTAAGGGATCTGGATCCTGAGCTGGTCAATAAACCAAGCTGCCTGCTCTTAGAGGTGCCAGAAGCGATCTGCCTGTCTGCTGAGGGGAAATGATAGAGTCGTGGCCGAGTTTTATGTCCCAGGATTCAGCCCACGTGATTGATTCCCCCCCATTGTGGTGGTGTTTGGAGACACAGGGTAGATGCTGTGTGGGTCACAGGAGACACCAAAGAAGTATGCATCTTCAAAAGGCGAGACAGGAAAGCAAATTGTTTTTCTACAGATGAGTTATCACATAGTGACTTACTGAAGATGATATATAAAACCTGCAATATCTGATTTACAATTTGCAATAGCTGGTGTACTGTCTTATCCATGAAGCTATTCTTTCTCCTGATATCCAGCTCATGGGATTGAAGTGATGGTAAAACCATCTGCAACATTATTAGTGGTCTCAGTATAAAAGAGTTTATTTAACAAGGTGTGACGGCACTCTGTTTTCTTCCTCCTGCTTCAGCCAGCCCCCCCACCCAGTCTGTTTATTTTCCCTGCGTACTCAGCAGGTTCTAAAACAGATTCAAAGCAAGGATGAAAGCAAACAGCCCTAAAAATGCTGACTTCCCAAAGTGTTGCACCCTGTCATTGAAGCACCCAGGGACAGAAGTACAACCAGCATCTTCCCCACAGCAGACTTTAATCTCCTCCTAAAAGTGGTCACATATAAAAGGGAAAATGATTTATAAACAGGCTTAGAAGGAAAAAAAAACCTTATTCGACCTGAAGTAGGCAGCGTACAAAGAGGGGAAAAAAGCAAAACCCATCTTTTTTCCCTTTCCTGAATATAATAATTTTTCTTTTTTTTTCTTGTAAAACTTGGATAAATCAGCCTGGTACGTTAACCTCTCAGGGTGGTGGAGGGAGTATAATCTGCAACCTGCTGTTTGTGTCTGCCTCTGTTGCCGTCTCCCTTTGCTCGTAGGTAATATCTCTTGTCATTTTGTATTGCAGGCTGGCAGAATAATGTCACGCAGATCAGCGGTGTGTCCAGGTGTGGAGGTCTAAATGCTGCACACCCATCAGCTGGCTTCCCAGTGGTGGTTAGGGGCTGTGGCTGCACCTGGGATCCTCAGTAATAGAATATTATTCAATGAAAAGGAGCTTATCAAAGCAGACCAGAAAAATGTTGTGGGGTTTGTTTTTGGATTTGCTTTCGATTTGCCAGCTGGGTGAGGCACCAGGTAGTTCTGATTTAGCCTTTCCTGCTGCTGCCCTTCACTCCACAGGGTCAGGGCTGTCTGTGAACACCTAACTGATGTGTAAAGAGTACTCTCTCATCTCTCTTGCCTTCACTCTGAGCTTCTCTTTGGTGCATCCTAGCTGAATAGGATAAAATAATTCATATTCAGTGAGTTAACACCTACAGCTCAAGCCAGAAAAAGAGCCCAGTGAAAAAAACAAACAACAAGCCCTCTGCTTTGAAATTCACGGATGTTTGTTTCTTACTTTCACAGCTGCTTGAAGGACCAAAGCTTTTAAGATCTTAGAGAAGACACTAATAGGAGTTGATTCATCCAATAACGTTTCTTTCAACTGGTTTCATGTTTTCAGCACAAAATATTGGGGATCAGCATTCTTCCCTGATTCACAGCAGAGGAAACTGAGACACTGAAAGGGTAGATGGCTTATTCAAGATCACGTAAGTGCTGAGAGCATCAAGAACTGCAAGATGATGTCCTGATTTTGAGCTAATTGATGCAGTCCTAAATTCACAGTATTTCCCGTAACTGTTCAGACGCGGGAAGTCCAGCCTGTATAACTGCGTTAACAGAGTGTTTGACTTTTCCTTTTTTCACGGGGAAGATGAATCCAGGAGACCCCATGGGCCTTTGGGGATGCCAGAGAGCACTTTTTGTAAGAGTAAAGGCTTGTCTCCCTGTTTCCCCTCTGTTTGATTGTAACTCGTGAGGGATTCTGCTCTGGAGCACCGAAAGAAGAGAGGATGGGAGACCATGACACATGGCTTAGGGTTCTGTAAACCCGTCCGTGCTCAGGGCTTCTCAAAAAGTGCAGAGAGACTGTCAGGAATGGAGACCGGTGGTGTGCAAGTAAGAAAAGAGGGGGCTGAAATGATGGGAGAGAATGAGAAAGGAAGAGGGCAAGAAAAATATGTGAGCCCAAGAGGTTCAAAGACATTCCTTGCCTGCTTCTGCCTCCTGTGCTGGCTCAGCCAGAGCTGGGGCGGTGAAGACCTCTCTTAATCTGCATTTCCTTTTCCTCTTTCACTGGGAATGGAAGAGTCATGTGTAAGTGACCCTGCTCTCCCCCTCTTTCCCTCTCCATTTCCTTTCCCAGCAGCGTCTCTCAGGGCTGCGCAGCCATCTGGTTATTTATTGCAGCAGGAGCTGAACTCTTAGATGTATCCTTCTGGAATTCGGTCCTGGTTTAATGATTTCTCTGGCATTCCTGTGTTTTCTATACATCTCATTTGCGCCCCTGGAGCCACTGTTGCATGAGTGCACTCTGTCCTCTTGTAGCCCATGTACTTTCATGTTTCCTCTCTTCCCCAGAACTTCTCAACATTCCTGTTTGGTTTCTATTGTTTTTATTCCATTTTTTTTTCTCACGTTTCTCTGCTTCCTGTTAGCCCAGGGAGCACCATCCCACTCTGAAAGAGTTGACTGAGCGTAGGCATCAGCCTCCCTCCTGCCCTAATCCCATCCGTCCTGGGTCAAGACACTGACCTCGGAGGCGTTGCTGGAGGCGGAAAGGGAAGATGCAAACGATTCCAGAGGAAGTTCAGCACTGGGATAATGAACAAGAATCCTTAGCTTCTCTCCCTTTGTGCTATGAGTAAATGTACAGTACGGTCTGCTTAACTCCTTCACTTCCAGCAGCAAGCAAAGATGCTGGTAAAGAGATAGGGGAACAAAAAGGAGCACCTGCGGTGAAAAGTCCAGCTATTCTATATTGGTAAGAGAGCATGAGGCACTCAGAATACAATGGTAGAGTAGAAGTCTGTCCAGAGTACTTTTGTACTCCTTTCCTCTTCCAGGACATCTCAAAAGATAATCTTAACCGTACAGCTGCTGCAAATAGATACTTAATGGAGTTCTCATGAAAGAACGGATTGATGCTGTGGAGTGAAATCTTCATTGGTGTCTGGTGGTGAGATAAACTATGAATATTATAGGGCTATTTTTCTAGGCTTTCTGAGTATTTAAGACTTCTTCATTTTTATTTAATTCCTCTTTGCTGTAACAGTGAACTTGTTTGCTCATGCTGGACGCCATCAGGGCAGGGCTGAAAAGACAGTTGGTGCTTCTTGTACCATCACAAGTGTTATATGTGAGGAGTAGCGTGCAGGGATGGTGCACTGGGATCTGTGCCGAGGAGGCTGAACAGCCACTGACAGCTTCACAGTGGCAAGGGATATGGACCCAGAATAATTAAACAACTGTGTCTCATTGCAGCTCACAACAGCTTCCAGATGCTGCTGTAAGTGATTCCAGATTTGTTCTTCAGAACCTCTGCTGTTGGGAGCATCCCTTCAGTGGGAGGGTGAGAGCTACATCCTCTTCCAGGGATGCATGTGGCATCACTGTCATTTTCCTTTAGCCTTGTGTGGTGGGGGTGAGATCAGCAGCATCCAAAGCACACCCAGTGGGCAAGGCCTTGTAGGTGTCCCTCCTTTCAAGAGCTCCCAGATGTGCACAGCTGTGCAGTTGACCAGGGCAGAAAGGATTCTCTCTGTGTATTGCCTGTAAAACCGTTTCCTCCCCTATGCACAGTTGCTTTCAGGGCCCACGCTCTCCCACAGTGGGAGAGGGGAGTGGGAGACCCGCAGACCCAAAGGGACCTTAGTGATAATCTGCTCTAACAGCACAGGGCAGGGAATTTCTCCTGGTTATTCTCATGTCTGGCCTGATGCCTCCCCCTGCTGTTCCCAGTCTGTTTGGCACTCAGCATCCATCCCAGCTCTCCTTCCCTCCTGCTGAATATAACTCCACAGCTGAGGTCAGACCCTTGCAGGTGAGAGCAGAGGTGGGACAGTGGGTTTGCAGCAGTAAGACTCCGCAGAGCAGGACGATGACTTTAAACAGAGATCATGGATGAGGTCTTTGTGTGGGGAAGGACTCAGAAGGCAGAGGGGTTCAGCTCTGGGAACCCCAAACTCAGTAGCCAGAACGTCTTTCTGGTACTGACTGCAGGCACTTCTCTCAGTTTCCCCCACTTTAGGATAACACCACCTCTCCATCTACCTCCTGGGGCTGTGCTTTAAGAGATTGATTTGCCAAGCTTTGCATGGTTGATTTTTTTTTTTAATGATAGTTTATGCATGCAGTCCCAGTGTCAGTAAAGGCCTTTTGCCCTTCCCAGCGTGAACACTTCTAGGCTGAGATTAATTTCTGTTTTAGTGGTTTGAAAGTAACAGATGTAATGAAACGATTATGGGAGAATACAGGAAGGAAGACGAGTAAGAGGAGAAGAGTTATTCCTGCTCATTCAAGCCCCTTCACTGAACTATGGAAACCATCTGGTATGAAACAAGGTGTACGGAGACTGACAGTATTCCCTCTGACTTCTGCCCAGGAGCTGCTGGGGTAGGAAAGGTGTTACACTGGCTGTGGGGTTGTCCCCAGAGAAACAGAACACATTGTAAAATCTTGGTGAAAGGGACAGCTTTTGTTGCACAGTGATTCAGCATCCAGCACAAGGGTGCTCAACCCAGCTGGGTGCCATCCTATTAGAAGGAACTATTGCTTTCCGAAACAAAAATAGCTATAATGACAGTGGAGAGGGAAAGATGGACAAATGAGAGGTAGAAAAGGGCATGCAGTGATGGTTTAGCCCATTATGGTGCAGAAGTTCAGCCTGAGTTGTTCAGAAGAACTCAAGGACATTTTGATCTTTTATTTTAGAGATCGTGCTCTTGACTCACGCTGCAGCAGTGAGGGGTTGTGCTTGTGTGCTGGCTGGGTTGCCATCTGGTGGTCTCCTGTTGGAAAGGCACAGCTGCAGGGAACAGTCTGCTGGCATTTTGCAGCCCTGCATTTACCTGTGCAGCTTGGCTCGGAGCGAAGCTGGACGTTTTAAAATGGCTTTCCAGAGATGAGTCTACTTTTTTACAGATTATTAATTCTTCTCTGTGTAAGAGTTCACAAAGATATTATCTTTAAAAAACCCCCTGCTTTTATAAATGCACTAAAACCCAAAATAATTAGTAGAAGTTGTGACATGAGAAGTCAAATGCCAAACAATCGTATTAAATCAGCATGCAGATGCTGAGGGTGAATGCATTTAAATTAGATATAAAAATTTCATTTTGAAGTGGCACACCTCAGCAGATGGGTGAATCCTGTGTTTCAGGATGCCATCAAATGAAGGTTTTGTGGCTGCTTTTCCGAAGATGCTGTTTCACCCCAGAATTACTAACCAGAGCAGTTCAAGGACATCTGCTTCGAGCAGTCTGGATAGCTTTATGGTACTTGCTTTAACTCTGTGGATGTGTTGCTATTTCTTGGTAGGGAGGGCGACTGGAATAACGGGAAGAGAAGGCTGAGCTGGGGTTCAGATTACGTGGTTTATACTTCTGTCCATGAGCGAAAGTGAACGGCAGTCGTTAGGAGGAGACTGAGCAGCCCTGTCTCTATCCTTTGGTTTAGAAACACAGTTCTGCTGGTGCAATGTGCAGTGTCTGTTACAGGGCCGTTGGCTATGACGGTTTAGATTTTAGCTGCAAATATACTGCTACAAACTGAGGGGACTGAGTTGGAGTGAAGACTTACAGGTTTTCTTTCTGGAGCACTGGGATGTGATTCAGGAGCCTGTTCCTGTCTGTGATGAAGAACTATCTGGTAAAATGGATATATAGGATATTCCTGATAGGCAGGAACCGAGTATAAGGCTGGTAGGGACTTAGACAGGAACAGAAGAAAGGAGAGACCTAGAGTTAGGCAAGATGGTTTCTATAACAAGCATGACAGACTCAGCCCAGGCTCATT
>WKFP01014715.1:398474-441999 GCA_011057875.1 Pterocles orientalis | reverse complement strand
GGTGAGATCAGCAGCATCCAAAGCACACCCAGTGGGCAAGGCCTTGTAGGTGTCCCTCCTTTCAAGAGCTCCCAGATGTGCACAGCTGTGCAGTTGACCAGGGCAGAAAGGATTCTCTCTGTGTATCGCCTGTAAAACCGTTTCCTCCCCTATGCACAGTTGCTTTCAGGGCCCACGCTCTCCCACAGTGGAAGAGGGGAGTGGGAGACCCGCAGACCCAAAGGGACCTTAGTGATAATCTGCTCTAACAGCACAGGGCAGGGCATTTCTCCTGGTTATCCTCATGTCTGGCCTGATGCCTCCCCCTGCTGTTCCCAGTCTGTTTGGCACTCGGCATCCATCCCAGCTCTCCTTCCCTCCTGCTGAATATTTTATAACTCCACAGCTGAGGTCAGACCCTTGCAGGTGAGAGCAGAGGTGGGACAGTGAGTTTGCAGCAGTAAGACTCCGCAGAGCAGGAGGATGACTTTAAACAGAGATCATGGATGAGGTCTTTGTGTGGGGAAGGACTCAGAAGGCAGAGGGGTTCAGCTCTGGGAACCCCAAACTCGGTAGCCAGAAAGTCTTTCTGGTACTGATTGCAGGCACTTCTCTCAGTTTCTCCAACTTTAGGATAACACCACCTCTCTATCTACCTCCTGGGGCTGTGCTTTAAGAGATTGATTTGCCAAGCTTTGCATGGTTGATTTTTTTTTTTAATGATAGTTTATGCATGCAGTCCCAGTGTCAGTAAAGGCCTTTTGCCCTTCCCAGCGTGAACACTTCTAGGCTGAGATTAATTTCTGTTTTAGTGGTTTTAAAGTAACATGTAATGAAACGATTATGGGAGAATACAGCAAGGAAGAAGAGTAAGAGGAGAAGAGTTATTCCTGCTCATTCAAGCCCCTTCACTGAACTATGGAAACCATCTGGTGTGAAACAAGGTGTATGGAGACTGACAGTATTCCCTCTGACTTCTGCCCAGGAGCTGCTGGGGTAGGAAAGGTGTTACACTGGCTGTGGGCTTGTCCCCAGAGAAACAGAACACATTGTAAAATCTTGGTGAAAGGGACAGCTTTTATTGCACAGTGATTCAGCATCCAGCACAAGGGTGCTCAACCCAGCTGGGTGCCATCCTATTAGAAGGAACTATTGCTTTCCGAAATAAAAATAGCTATAATGACAGTGGAGAGAGAAAGATGGACAAATGAGAGGTAGAAAAGGGCATGCAGTGATGGTTTAGCCCATTATGGTGCAGAAGTTCAGCCTGAGTTGTTCAGAAGAACTCAAGGACATTTTGATCTTTTATTTTAGAGACCGTGCTCTCGACTCACGCTGCAGCAGTGATGGGTGGGTTGTGCTTGTGTGCTGGCTGGGTTGCCATCTGGTGGTCTCCTGTTGGAAAGGCGCAGCTGCAGGGAACAGTCTGCTGGCATTTTGCAGCCCTGCATTTACCTGTGCAGCTTGGCTCAGAGCGAAGCCGGACGTTTTAAAATGGCTTTCCACAGATGAGTATACTTTTTTACAGATTATTAATTCTTCTCTGTGTAAGAGTTCACAAAGATATTATCTTTTTTTTAAAAAAAAACTTTTATAAATGCACTAAAACCCAAAATAATTAGTAGAAGTTGTGACATGAGAAGTCAAATGCCAAACAATCGTATTAAATCAGCATGTAGATGCTGAAGGTGAATGCATTAAATCTAGATGTAAAACTTTCATTTTGAAGTGGCACACCTCAGCAGATGGGTGAATCCTGTGTTTCAGGATGCCATCAAATGAAGGTTTTGTGGCTGCTTTTCCGAAGATGCTGTTTCACCCCAGAATTACTAACCAGAGCAGTTCAAGGACATCTGGTTCGAGCAGTCTGGATAGCTTTATGGTACTTGCTTTAACTCTGTGGATGTGTTGCTATTTCTTGGTAGGGAGGGCGACTGGAATAACGGGAAGAGAAGGCTGGGCTGGGGTTCAGGTTACGTGGTTTATACTTCTGTCCATGAGCGAAAGTGAATGGCAGTCTTTAGGAGGAGACTGGGCAGCCCTGTCTCTATCCTTTGGTTTAGAAACACAGTTTTGCTGGTGCAATGTGCAGTGTCTGTTACAGGGCCGTTGGCTACGATGGTTTAGATTTTAGCTGCAAATATACTGCTACAAACAGAGGGGACTGAGTTGGAGTGAAGACTTACAGGTTTTCTTTCTGGAGCACTGGGATGTGATTCAGGAGCCTGTTCCTGTCTGTGATGAAGAACTATCTGGTACAATGGATATATAGGATGTTCCTGATAGGCAGGAACCGAGTATAAGGCTGGTAGGGACTTAGACAGGAACAGAAGAAAGGAGAGACCTAGAGTTAGGCAAGATGGTTTCTATAACAAGCATGACAGACTCAGCCCAGGCTCATTTCCTTGTCTTCTGTTCCCTATTTTATATGGTAAGCAACAAAGTCTGTGTCTAACACTGTTACTGTGAGCCTGTTGCACCTTAAGAGGTTTAATAACTTTTTTGAGCAGAAGGATGCAGACGTTGGCTACGATTTTGTTTGGTCCAGCTGGTGAACCTGTCCTTGGCTCGTCAGGAGAGAAGGGAAAATGCTTTTTTCAGATGAGCAGAGATCCTTCAGGGAAGGACTATGACACAAGACATCTGGTTGCATTTGGAGTTCTGCCCTGAAAATTGCTCTCATTTCCCTCGACAAATCTCATCCTTCATCTTTGCCTCCAGTTCCCCACATGTAAAGAAAATGATAGTGTTGGGTGATTTGTGGATGCTGAATCCACTCGTACTTGTAGGGCACTCAAATTCTGTGGTAACACGCTCAAAGAAAAGCCAACCAATAAAGAAAGTGATGAACAACACAGGCCAGTATAAACCATTTCTTGGAACTGGTACAACACAGTTTTAATGACTCATGGTCTCGTGCAGTGTAAAATAACACCATCGCTTCTGATAGAACAATAGTTCTGTATTGCATCATGCCTCAAGTGCTCACAGACTTAGGCACAAGAAAGACAGTTTTATGCTTTATACACGTATGCTTTGCAGCCTTCTGCCCTTTTGCTTTATAAAGATTTAAGGGAGGTTTACTCTGACTTTGCAGCAAAGCCAGTGTTTCTTCCTGAAGATTAGTAATTAGATCCTGTGGCAGCACTTAGATATTTTGATGATGGGTCCTTTAAAAGCATCTTAGATTAGATAGTCAGATAGGAATGCATGATAATAAACTGAGCAGACAGGGCCATGTGCTGGGTTACTCGTTATCACTTCCATCCATTTTGAATTGTGTGAACATGCCGACACTAGAAAGGGAAAAAACTAAAGTGGGCTTCTTAAAAATAATCCTATTTTTTGCTCTCCATAATTGATTATATACATATGTTACTGTGGAACGATTCAGAAGAAAGGACAAGGAACACGTCATTTTATCCTTGCCTGTCTTTTGCTGGCTTCCTTAAGAAAATGCAACCTTGAACAGATACAAGACGACTCTGAAATTCTAACTTACATTCTGTTAAAAACTTTATTAATGGGCCCTCCGTCAAGTGCCAGCTCTGACAGCAGTGAGTCAGGCTGTGTTTCAAAGGCCTTCAGTCGCAGCTCTGCTGCCTCCAAACCCAGGATTGGGCATTTCTGGGGGGGAACCTGATCCCAGAAAGGCACTGCGGGATGCCATTCACAGTTATGATTAGAAATGTCGCAGGAATGCGTGGGGAAGGCTGAGTGTACAGTCTGCCTTGGATAGCGCCAGCATGGTCTCCAGCTCTTGCACAAGCAGCCAGATGGTATTGTCTTTTTTTCCCAGTGATTTCGATTCGATAAGGTCGTCTTTTCCATGCGCTCAACGGGAACAGCTCATTCACTCAGTCTGGCTGCAGAGGAGCTGGGAGAGGGGGAATGTCTGACTCGAATCTTTTCTGGGGGATTCTTTCAGGATTTGCTGCCAGCCCCGTTCCCCAGTGCTGGCACACAACAGCCTAGTGCAGAACTCCAACAAGGGGGAACAACACACTGACACCACCCAGGAACTTTGCAGCCCCTTATCCAAATTTCTATTCCCATCAATTTCTTGGCTCTGCAACTGGCCTCTGGAAACTAAAGGCTCTCTGTAAGAGGCTTCCCTCTTCTCTTGCCAGTGTAGTAATTTTAAAGCTATGAAATCATTGTACAAAGCCGTAACACCACTGCAGCACTAATAATATCGTTACTAGGGTTAAGTTAGCCGACAAGTTCCTGGCGGAGTTTAATTCCTTTGGCTGTTTGTCAGTTATCCACAGAAAAGCTTTGATTATTTTTTTTTTTCCCAGACATGCAAACTTTGTGGTTTGTCTGACATACTTAGCTTTGAACTTTATTCACAAGGAGCCTTAACCCAGCCTTTGATTAATTGAATATAATTAAAAAAAAAAAATAAAATTGAATGCTATTTTAAAAAAGCACTTGCAACTGCAAATTTTGCCAGAAGGGGGAACTGGAGCTCCATCTTCCAACAACTGCTCAAGCACAACTGGCAAGCATCATGTACTTACTAAGTTTTGGATTCAGTTATTCCTTTCTCTCTTTCTCCTGAGGCAGCTGCTGGAAAGAACTCTTGGTAACGTTGAGTGGATTCGTTATTCTATTAGATCAGTTTTACCAAAACCCAATGATCTAAAAATCACATCTGGTCTGAAGGGACTTTAAGTACTCATTTAAAAATCATGAAGTTTTTGTTATTTTATTGAAAGAAGCATCTTGTACTTATTTTGTTCAATCTTTTGGTGGTTCGGTTTCTCAGCAGACAGAGTTTATCTGGCAGAGTTGTGATTATATTTCTAGTAACATCACTCAGAAGCTGGTACTCTAAGACGAATGTCAGCACTACAGATCTTACAGTGAATTATTGAGCCGGGAACACTTCAGACCTCAACTCTGTTGGCTGCCCGAAGAGACTCTTGGGTGAGGCTACGTTTCAGAGCCATTGATCAAGACGCAAGCCTCACATGTAAGGTTGCTTCTTTCCAGTTGTACACACAGTTGTCCTGAGATCTGTCTAAACAGAGAACAGCAACAAAGAAGGGAGGAGCGTGCCGCAATTTTGCTGGGGTCACAGGGCTGGCAAGCGGCAGAGCCAGGAATTGCATCCACCTCCTGAAACGGAGTTGTTTGCAGATGGCACCGTGCCTTTCCAGGGCACAGCAATGATCATTTATTAATTGTTCAGTTTAGCAACAGACCCATTATCTGTCTCTCTGGCTTTTTACTTCTCCATCCCCTCCCTTCACGCAGAACCTCAAACCACAGTGAATTCTGTACCTCTTTTGGGGAAGGGATGTCTTCAGAGAGATTCACAGCCTTAAATGTAATGGAAACATTTGCTAATGAATGAGCCCTCGTTATACACATTACAAGGAAACACTTAATTGACAGTGGCCACCGGATAACAGGGTTTAATTAATAAATCTAGGTGGCGTCATATACACCACAGGAAGGGATTACAGGGGTTAATGTGTCTGTCTGTTGGACTTTTATGGAAAAGTTGTGTTGCCTGTCTTTTAACATGAATAACCCGCATGTCTGTGACCCAACACTTGCAAAAGGGAGAGTCAATCGGTCATGAGAACACAGCGGCCCTGGCTGAATGTTTGGTCATGGCTTGGATGGCATCTGAAGCCAAAGCAAACCAAAGGGGCATTTGATAATATTGTCATCCTCTTCTATTTGCATGTATTTAGAACAGTTATAAATGCTCATTTTTAGAGCCGCGAGCATGTATTTGTTTGTAAAGCACGATGGGATAACATTCACAATACCACCAGCCCAGGAACACTCCACCTTTACCCACTCTGCAGATTGCTTGGGTGCTAGTCACCAAGACCCCAAAAATCCCCTGCAGAGGAGACAGAAAGCAACAACTGACAACATGCACCTTTGCCCAAGAGACCTATATCTCCTAATAGAAGTTGGCTAAGCCCTGCGGAAGCAAACCGAACCAGCCTGATTTATCCCAGCCCACGATCCAGGGCTGCGTATCTACTGTTACTTATGTGTGCAAAGTGACAACTGGGCTCTACATGAACAAAACTACTCTCTGCTTGAAGTTGTGCCTCCGAGCAAGAGAGCCCTGTGGAGGATGGAAGAATTGTTTGTACCCCTGTACACAGGAGCCTCTTGGAGCTATGTGGCCATACCAGTTCTGCTTAAAACAATTAGGAACAGAAAACCCTTTAACCTGCTCTTTGCGTTTCCCAACCATCATTTGGGGCTTAACCAGTAACATCTTAAGTCACTGTCCTTTGCCTCGTTGAGGCTGTCACTGTCATGCCTTTACTATATATAGGAAAAAAAATAATCACACTGGAAGTTTAAAGGAGTTTCAATGAAGAGAACAGGTGGACCATGGAGACCTAATTATCTGGTAATTATTCTCCAGCTTTGCCTCATCTGGATCACAAGGCAGATCTTTATCTAGTATCAGTTTAGTCCCATTGCAGACAATGGAACAGGATTAATCTGTTAAACTGGATCCTGGTCACAATCCTGATACTCTGGAAGACCCCGGGAGTTTTCTTACTCATGTCTGCAGAAGCATAGCAGCTAACAGCAAGCGTTAAGTGGAAGACTGAAGTGAAGGTAGTATAGCTGAGATGACATTGATAGATCAAAGCAGCAGCACAAAAAAAAGAGGGACACAGAGCATGGAGTTAGCCCTCTGCCTCCTGGCCCATCTTCCCTAGCCGGTCCCCTCTCCTCTCTGCTGAGAGCTCTATTTGCCTCTTAGCTCTCACCCCTCCTTTCATGCTTCCAATGCCCAAGTACCCTCAGCTTCCCCACCTCGCTTGCTGTTACAGTGTCCACAGGCTGCTTTGAACCTGGAATTAGTTGCACATGAAATGTCCCTGTTCAGGCATTACACCAAGACAGAAACACCTGCGAGTTTACTGTCAAGCTCTCCAGCCAGTGATGCTGTTGCCATTTATTGTCAGCCCCATCCTTCTCACCCCCAGCTGCCCAGCCATGGCTGCCCCGAATGTTTTTCTGGGAGAATTGTAGCAGAGATGCTGTACTTTTCCTTTATACATTATTTGTTACTCTACTCCATTATATAAGGGAAGAAAACCTATTTCTATCATTCTAGGAGCAGACACCTCACTGTAAAAGAACAGGCTGGAGTAAGCTATTCCATTACTGATTATCACTAACAGGCTACAAAGGGGGAGTAGTAAGCTGAAAATAAGTTTGTTTTACTATGAGAGGTTTTTATCTTAGTTTACTCTCTAGCTGCAGCTGAATCATTTCTTTCTGCTCACTTAGTAGAAGACTTTCTATAAGCCTTAACTCTTCTTCCAGGGGCTAATGTACATACCTATTTTAACACTTCTAATTTTCTATGCTTTTAGTATTATTCTAGACTTTAGATCTATAAGTGTGATAAATAATCATTTTCTTTAATGTGAAAAGCACAGAATAGCATGCAGGGAAGAATTAATACAAAGGAGTCTCAGAATGCTCCCTGACCCCTTGTTGTAGCTCATGCAGAACATTCTTACCTGTAACAGAGATCCATAACTGATGAAAGTAAAATTTCACGTGAGTTAACAACATAAAAGAAGCAAAGTCTTAGGATGTTCTTCTTTCAGTGTTAGAAGATATGACACTTGGTTAAATCTCAGAATTGAGAAAAAAAACAAGAAAGAGTTCTTCTATAATAAAAAGTGAGCTGTAGTAAGAAATCTTATGATAAAATCTTAGATTTATTTTAGGCCAATATCATGTAATTATAGTATAGAGATTGTTTCTATATTGACCTGGTCTATTTTAACACCACCAACACTTTACTTTCAAACTCTGAGACTAATATGAAATTGCTACAGTAGTACAACCACCAGCTATAACTATTACAAGTCTCTGTATGCCTGTCCTGTCTCCTTTTATAGTGCAGAAGCCACTCAGCACAATGTCTCCCAATTAGTACTTGCAGGTGGAAATGCACGGGTGTGGGCACCCTTCCTTTCTTATAAAAGGGAGAAGAGGAGCTTCCTTTCTGTTTTTTTAACCAGAGTTTTTTCCCCCCTTCTTTTACTTGTGTCAGGGAGGTTTTCAGAGCAAACTGTGAGATGCTAAACAAGAAAGAAGTCACTGTCTCAACTCTAGTAAGGTAAGAACAAACTAATTACAAAGGAGCTCTAGAGAGCTTTCTTTTGAGTGTTAAAAATGCTCTTTAATTGCTGTTGTTGCTGCATACAGTAAACTAAAGAGTGGAACTTTTACCTGTCTTAAGAAACCTTTAACATGTGAAAGAAAAATGTGAATAGTTCTTTCTTGCAAACAGATGTGATGAAGTTCTGTGCAGTCTGAGCTAAGCCCTGAATGAAAGGCATTGCCCTGTGATCAGTTAGCAGCTAATACCAGGCTTGAGGCTCCCAGAAGAGGTAAGGTCCCTGGCAGCAGGGATTAGGGCCTTTTGGAATGCCATTGGAAGAGGACTGCTGAGAGAACAGGAGAAGAAACAGGTGAGAAGAAAAAAAGCCCAGGGTCAAGTATAAAGCTGAGATTACGGGCAGAAAAATGGGACATAAGGAACTTGGAGATGCTCCTTAAATTCCTGGGGATTGGACACACGTACCAGTTGTTTGATGTCCTCCTCCCACACTTACCCTGATAACACAGTCAAAGCTCTGGGGCTTAGCCATTGGCACCAGGGGCTTAGCAGCTATGTGTATTTGAATGTCCTAATTATGCTGACTGGCAATTGAATTATAGCTGATTTCTCCCTGTTCCTCGTGGGTATGAGCTGTCTTGTCTGAACCCTAGGCTGGAGGCAGGGCTTGTCCCCGCACGGAGCTGGGATCATCTGAGCAGCTCTATCTGAAAACATGTTGTAGCAAACAGAAGGGAAATGAGGCACAACCTGATCGATTGCAGATTCCTGCGGGTGCCTGGGCTGCTGTTAAGCAACCTGGAGTGTGACAGATTTGCTTCCAGTATGGCATTGGTGTAGACAGGTCATTCTTCAAGCCCAAATCTCTTAGTTGAAGGCTACTCTGAGGGATTCAACCTCCCCTTGGCTGGCTTCGGTGCATGCAGCGAGCCCTTTGCCTGTGAGCAGCCTACCTCAGGAGAGTAGATTTGGCCAGGACCTCTGATGGGGGTTTTTCACTGTAGCTGAGGTTTTGCTCTCTCCTTGTTTAGAAGGAATGACTCTATTTATAGGCATGATTGGGCTCTGCTTTGTGGAAATCTCTCTGCCCTTCTCTTAGTGTTAGGCAACAAAAGTCCCAGCCTTACCTATGAAGCCTGGGGACCCAGCAGTGCTGCAGCAAATTCTGGGATGCTCTGTTATTTATCACCGCCCTTAGCCCCTGCCTCTCCTTTATTCTCCTTGCATTAAGGGCAAGTTTATCTGCACGGGTGAATTGCAGCAGTATGGTGCCTGGGTTCTTGTCGTGTACTGCAATAGCTGGGTTCTTGTGGGCGATTCCCGACTCCCTGCAGCCTGCTTGGGAAGAGAAGCCCGAGCGCTTGGTGTAGGGGATGGAGCATCGGGGCTCTCCCTGGAGATGGTGGCCATGGTTTCTTATGAACAACTGTGCTAAGATCCATCTGCAGGTTTGGATTTGGGGTCCTGCAGAGCCCAGAATGTTCAAGGCTGTCTAGAAACCATTTATAACAATCGGTATTTGATGGCATCAATAACTCCCTCTGGGCTTTTTGCAGGCTGAGATAGTGGCAGATTGTCAAAATTACTTAATGTCCTGGAACACCACCCATTCCAGTATGAATAGGCTTCTTGTGTACAACTCACATGATCATGGTGTTTTTCTGGTGTCTCTATGGAGACTGGAGACATTCTTCTGGTCTGTTGGTTTGGGATTTTTTTTCTTCTCTGCTTTCAGGTAAATTGTCTTGTAGGAAAAAGATAAAACAGATATAATCCTCTTGAATAATCAATAAAGCATCAGTCACAGAACTCCAAAACATCCTCGTCCCTTTTTTAGGAGGAGTTGGAAACATTTTGATTTTTTCCTTTTTTAATGTGCTACCATCCATCTTGGCAGAGGTTTAGCAAGCCTTGTGCAAAAAATAATTGGCCTTAGGCAAAGCTGGATGAAGCAGTGAGCATTTGCATGTGGATCCTCATCCAAATGAGGCTGGAGTGTGGATTAAAGGGTGAAGTGGTGTTAGGTTAGGGAAGCCTTCCATGCCAAAAAATTGGGGGAGCTTTTTTAAGATGTTCCAACCCCAAACACTCTCATTCTCTTGAGTTCAGATGTTTCCCCTTGCAGTTGGCTCTGGTCCCTCTAGGAAAGTGGTTTAAATGAGATTTTTGTTACCTTGGCCATATTAAAATAGGTTTCTTGGTTTTCACTGGCATCCTAAAGAGGACAGCAACGTGGGTAGGATGATGAGATGGTTTTGCAGTGTGGAGTTCCCTGGAGAAGTGGATGCACAGGGAAACCACTGTTTATTGTCCCATTAACATTTGGGGTCAGTAGTAGACCAGGCACATCTATCTTGCCCAAACTGGACCCTTAAGTGTTGTGCTTAGGATGACAGTAGGAACAGTTGCCTTCTGTGACATTCTCCAGGATTTTCTCCTTCCTCAGCAGTGGACCTATCTGTGAGTGGTACAATCTGCTCCCCCTGCTCCATTGGTGTGTTTTGCTGCTCAGGATGACACAGAATGCTCCTTTGCATTCCTGGTTGCCGCTCCCAAACTCCTTAGCTCTAGTTTACAAGTCCAGATTCTAGCCCTTTAGCTACAGCATGAAAAAACAAATCCCCACTTGCTGAAAGGTGGCATATGTTTCTTGGCGTGAACTCAGGTGTACGTGGTATCTATACAACACCCAGAAAATCAGAGCCACCCCATAAATATCCCTCTAAATGCCTTCAGTTCTGCCTGGGAGTCTGTCTCAGAATTCATAATGATTTATTCTATCCGGTTGGGTATGTTTGGTGCCCTGAATAGTGGCAAGACAACGCCCCCAGTGAGCTCATGGAAACCGCTCCAACCACTGCTGCCAACGGCAGGATCTGGTTTGATTTTTTGGAAGCAATAGAGCCTAGGAAAGGGGAAGCTGCTCAGGTGTTGTGTGTCCCTGCAGAGAGGTAACTGGAAAAATAGCAAGGCACAGTCTCACAGCCTCCAGTGCCATTGTGGGGGAAAAATGAGGTCACAGGAGGAAAATACCGGGATTTAGATGATGCTCTCCACCTGGAGAAAGCATGATGTTGAGGTCTGGCTTCTGTCCTGAGGGTTAACAGAGGGAGCCTCTGCCTCAGTTTCCCTGAATGTACATCTGAAATCATATCTGCATCTCCTTCCTAAGGAACTTGACAATCTGTGTGATGAGTTCTTTCTGGCTTGTGCATTCTGAGCCTGCTACCAGCACTGGTGAAAATTAATATTAGCTGGATTAGTAATTTAAAGTAGAGTATTTTAACTAATCTGGGGACTTGTCACTGGCTTCACTTGCATAAGAACCATTATAGGTGATTCAAAGTTGGCTCTAAGCAAGGGAGACCAGGTTCAGGGCTTGTAGCAGCGCAACAAAGGTGTTCCAATTGGTACTTCAGCTTTCAGTGTAATTTTATTGGAGAAAGTGACTAAAAGCCAGGTTTGGACCACACAAATGCAGCAGCATCACAGTGGAGTAGGGGGAAGAGGAGGAGAGTCAGTTGGGCTCAGGGTGGGGTCTGGTGACACTCGGAAAGGCTGCAGACAGATTTAAAGGTGATGGGAGAAGTAATGTAATTGTGAGGATTCAAGACAGGCTCCATAGCTTTAAGAGGTAAAAAAACAAACAAACAAAAAAACCCCAATGAAACTGCTGGTGTTGGAACAGTCCTATTCTGCAGTCACTGAGGTGAGGAGTGAAATGGGCTTGTAAAGATAAGCTGGAAGCAATAACCTTCCTGCAGCCAACGGAGCAGGTGAGCATGTGCCGTTACCTCTCTGCTCTGCGATTTCTGTGACACTACACATGCTGGTGCCCGGTGGTATCATCGTGCCATCTACAAAGGGGCCAAGGTAAAGTTCAGAGTCAACAAACACTTCAGTTTCTTTTCCATCCTATGATGGGATCCTGATTTTACAGAAGCGTTCTGGGAGATGGGGGAGAGAGAGACCCTGCTGAGTGGTCTCTGACTGTCTCCCTTTCTCTCAAAAAGCATTTCTGAACATAGAAGGCCAAGGGGCTCATTGCGTTTTTTACCTTGTGTGTGCATGTGAGCAGAATTTCTATGCTCTTTTGCTTGTTTTTAAAAAAGCCTTCTGGGCAGTTTTATTTTCTCTGGCATCAGGCAGATCCTAGAAAGCTGCTTGACTTCTGCGAGATGGATGCTGAGATCTTTTACTAAAGGGGACTTTCATGCGCTGAGACCTTTCCTGCTGAGAGGACAAAGCCTCTGGACACGCTTCCCTTGAGTGAAACTCTGGCCCGAATTGTGCCTCTAGCTACACATTTGATTTTTCTGTTCTGGATCAGGTATCAGGCCCAATATCATGCTGAAAAAGGCATACACTTAAGATCAGAGTGTGGTGTTTAACAGGATTGGTTATATGTTTGTATGTATCTGTTTTCAAAGGTGGTTGGATTTCACCAGAAAAGCGACTTTTCTAGTGATTAAACACAGTAATCTGAGGGACTTGCAAAAGGTATCTTTGCCCTTTGGATAAGGAATTCAGAACAAGAATCAATGCACTTTAAGGCTTTGGCACTTTTTGTGACAGAATGGGCAGGAAAAAGAAAATAGGTATTTTGCATTCTAAATTCTTCTTGGAAAGTAAAAACTAGCAAGCTGAAACCCCACCTGATAGAATTCCTCTCCTTAGGCAAACGATCCCAGTGTGCCAGGTGATGTACAGGTACAGGACCAAGTAACCACCATCAGCTAACTCTTGCCGGAGCAGAGCCAGGTACTTGGGTGCTGCCTAAATAACAAATTCAGTCATTCAGCAGCAGCTTAATTCTTATGGCCTTGATCACCATCTGCTGATAATGTTTGTGCTGGGACTAAACAAGGCTACTCCAGGGTGCTTAATCATTTTCTCGAGGTACACAGCACCCTCTTGGGGTACCCTTCCCTCTTGGAGAAGGGCATGTGCAGAAATCCCGGGGACTTGCTCTCCTGCTGCTGTTGGCAGGTGCTGGGCTCACGCGCACAAACTGCATCAAGTCTCCTGCCCTCCAAACCTTTCCTAATGTGCCTTTTGCTTCCCACCCTCCCGTACAGCCCAATTTCTCAACTGCTAGAGAAACCAGAGGGAGAGAAGTACTTAGCAGCAAGGCTTGTCCTACATGGGAAGAGGACTGGGGGCTCCAACAGCTGCTGGGGGTTTGAGTCCCCTTGGCAGATGTTTGCTATTCCAGCCACTTCATTAATGTTGGAAACAAAACCCCTGATTATTCCTGACCAAAGCACCCCCTTTTTGATTGACAGACAGTGTGTGTTTCATACGACATAACCCAAAGTAATGCTTTAGCCTCGTTAAAAAAAAATCATTAATAAAAGAAATAAATTTTTTAGAGATGTGTTGGGGTATGCAAATCCTACCGGCCAGTTCATCTCTGGGCTCTGACGGGGCATTGGTGTTTCCAGAGCACAGGCAGAGGTGCCAGCCCATGTTTCTGGACATCCAGCCCTTCAGATGTGAGAAAGAAATGTTTAAAGACGAGCGGAGACTCTCGTCTTGTGGTCAGTAGTGTGCGCGTTAGGCGAGCCGGCGCTTTTCTTCCCTCCTTCATTTCTGGGCTGGATGTAGTCGGGCTCATGGAAGACTCTTTGATTTCCAGCACTTGCGTTGTGTTCTCAATTTAGGAGACATTCCTCTGCTGCGTCTTGTCAGGTTTTGTGAAGCCAGTAAATGCAAAATGAATTTGGAGTGGGGGCAGGGGGGCTGCAGCTACTGCCCAGGCACCGAGGAAACACGATGGAGCAAAATGCCATTTGCTGGTTTCTGCTGTTTCGGGATTTCAATCAGTAGCTTGCTTGGGGCATTGCTTCAGAGGTATTCTTTGCAATAATTATCAACTGGCAGCAATTGCTTAATTTAATGTTACTGGTAATTATTTTCTTGGATAAAAAAGAAAAGTCTGAGAGAAGCAAAGAAAGTGTGTTCCTAAAATGTTCCATGTCTGTCTGGATTAAGAAGTGAGTATTTGTAAAGCTACATCCACAATGAAGTCAGCAAATCTCCTTAAATATTTGTAGTTTGTTTAGCAACGGTTTAAGTAATTTTAAAATAGTTATATCATCATGGGGGAAAAAGTCCTTGAACTTCTTAGTGGTTTTGTCATTCTAGTTAAATTCCTGTTTGTGAGATCGCTTTAGCTTGTCAAAATAAAAAGAACTAAACCCATTTCCAACCAATTTATTTTAAATGAGAATACCATTCCAACGGCTCAGTGAGCAAAATGCTTTGTTTTCTCTTCCCATGTAACTTGCTGTGCTGTGCTTTAAAACCATTTTTACATGGTTTAAAAAAACATTTTCTTTTTAAAGAAAATAAGTTCAAAGGATATATCAAAAGTATTGTATTTCCTTGCGTCTGCCTTCCAGTTTTGACAGCGTGCGGACAATGCAAGGATCTTTTTTCTTCTTTTTAGGGCTCTCCAAATTGGTGGTTGTGTCTCTGAAGTTTAAGGCCAAATGATACTTGTAACTGAAAAAGAAATAATGCTTTTACAAGAGAGATTAAAGATAGTTTATAGGGCTTTTTTTTTCAGGGCTTTCAAAAATATAGATCAATAATAATAGTTGCTCAAATAGTTTGAGAGTTTGAGAAGGTGGTTTCCTTCTGTAAAAACAGATTCGATTTTCTAATAGTAAAATAAGTTTGCCCTTTGGATCACCAAAGCATAAAAACTAAAGGGTGGATGATAATATTTTGCAGATTATATTGAAATCCTTGTATGAAGGCTGCAATTTTTTTGGGGGGGAGAGTGGCATATTTCCATAATGAGCCTCTTTACCCAGTTAAAGTTTGCGGCCACAAGTAATTGCGAGCTGGCTGCGGTTTCTGGAAAACCATGTAGCAACCGGTTAATTGGGAGGAGGACTTCTCCTGATACGCCTTCCCCTGAATAAGGTGTCCTGGTGATTCCTGTGTGGACTCAAAACAGGGTACGGTGTAATTTCTCAGCGGGCTAAAAATCCTGCAAACCAGGGGAACTGCTGCGGAGAGGCCACGGAGCAGAGAAATGAAACTGGGGGCTCAGCCCAGCTTTGGCAAAGTGGGGAAACCTCGGCAACCCGCGGTGGGCTGTATGGGGTCTGTCCTCAGCAGAAAGAGGCTCAAAACTCATCTTTGCAAAAAATCCAGCTGAGATAAGCAGGGATCTGCCAGTAAATCAGAGTAATGCCGCTCTGGAGAAGGCAGTGTTTGCTTCAGCAAAGCACCTATAAATAGTGTTTTTATTCCCTTGCTGCTTTTCAGCACTTCACGACTGGGGAATAGGTTTGATGCTGATCGGAGGAAACTGTAAGGGCTCAGGAAAAGGCAGTCTCATGCCAGCAGTGATGTGCGCTTTTAATTTTTTAAAGTAATTACAGACTAGAAGGTGGGGGTGGGGGGGGAAGAAGAAAGGAGGAAACAAAAAAATCTCCAATCTGGAACCTTTCCATTTTTTTTTTGCACAAAAAAAGAGGAAAAAAAAAAAGCAAGCAACACACAACAGTATCTTAAAATAGCGAGCAGGGAGGGGAGAGGCTCGGCGGGATCCTCCCCGCCCGGCGCAGGGTAACAATGGTGCTCGGCGGGGAGCAGCGGGCGCCCTGATTGACAGCCGGAGCGTCCTAAAAAGGCGGCGGAGGAGAGATGCTTATCGGCAGGTTTATATAGCGGGGGAGCCGAGCGAGGGGGGAGCGGAGCCGAGCGCAGCCGGGGAGGCAGCGGGACGCAGCGGCGGCAGCAGCCGGGGCAGCGCTCGGGGGCGGCGGGAGCCGATGCGCGTCCGGCCGCGGGTCTGGCAGCCCCCCCACCGCATCCCACCCCCCCGGTAGCCCCCCGCCATGCAGTGCCAGCCCCAGGCCGGGCGAGCCAAGGCAGGCAGGAGGCGCTACAAGACCTTTATGATCGATGAGATTCTGTCCAAGGAAACCTGCGATTACTTCGAGAAACTTTCTCTCTATTCCGTCTGTCCGTCTCTGCTCGTCCGGCCCAAGCCGCTGCACTCCTGCGCCGGTAAGATTGCCCCCCTCAAGGAAAAAAGAGACCCCCCAAACCCAGTCCCTCTGCCCCGAACCCGGGTTTTCACGCCCCATCCCCAGCGCGGAGGTTTGCGTTGGCTCTCTGTGTTTTCCAGGGAAGGGGGCAGATGGCGTTGGAGAAAGGGGGGAAGGTGGTTGTGGCAGGGGCTTGGAACTAGGTGATCTTTAAGGTCCCTTCCAACCCAAACCCTTCTGTGATTCTGTGAAATCTTCAGGGCCGCAGTGCTCATCATTCAGCCTCCTTGGGCTGCTCACAAATAACTAACCAGTGCAAACGATGAGTTAACAGGGGTGCGGGTCCTGTAGAGAAGTGCCTGTGGTCTTGTGCTGGTTGAAACCATCGGTGGTTTTTTCATCACTATCAAATAAGTTAATAGAAAATTTGAAAAACGAGAGACTGCTGTTGAGACATCCTTTTTTTCTACCCTAAATTCTCTCTTCCTTTGAAACAAGTTAGGCTGGTTCTAGCAGAGATGATGTGAAAATATTTGTGTTGATTTTGTGGACATAGCACAAATAAATACATGCAAGTGGATCTCTGTTCTGGACAGATCCTACTAATTTTAATGCAACAAAATGAGCGATTGGGTCTTGGTCATGGGTGTTATTATATTTCACAGATTGTTCTAGTGTGAGTTTTTAAAAATCCACATTAAAAGTAAAAATATCATCCTTCTAATGCATTCCAGATTTAAAAAAGAAGAAAAATCCCTCTTTTTTCTGAAGTAGGCAGTTTTCCAGATTTATATTCTTCCCATAAGGCCTCACTTGCAATGGTGACACCTAATGTCTTAAGAGAATCAGATGATGAAACTGAAACTTAAAAATACGTTCTTCAAAAAATCTTGACTAAAAAAAATTTTGTAAAGGGATAGCTCTCAGTAAAATAGTATATATTTCAAGGTCATAATTCTATTTTTCTTCTTTCCTGGGAAAGTTCATTTTGTATCTGTATTAAGTTGTGTTTAAAAATTCAAAGTCTGCACTGTGGGTTAGGTTTGGGTTTTTGTTTCACTTTTTATTGCTTAAAAATAAGAAGGAGCTTTTCAGGTCTTAGTGGAGCTGTGCTAATATAAAACTTGCTGTTAGGGTATCCTAAGAGTTTGACAAGTAGAATAAACCCTTTGTCCAAACATAAGTCTACCTCCAACCTCAATATTTATTTTGCAAATACTAATTATTAAAGATCCAGAAGTGATTAGGAGGCTGGATCAGAATTAAAAGCCGTGATGACCAGCTTTTTGGGAGATGTTACGTGCGTAGTGTGATCCTCATTCAACGTTTATTTCTTCCAGTCGGTTTGTGTGTGACACTCCTTGCCTTCTCTAACTGATCGCTGACATATTTTATACAAGACGATCTGGTTGTTAATCAAGATATTGCTGACAAGGGAGTTTTTCAGAGCTGATCCCTCGCTACTGCGTAGACAGTGAAATTCTGCACTTGGCCAAAATGGGCATGAACGTCCCAAATGTGGGGAGCTTGCAGTTACGTGGGGAGGGCCCAATTCTGCTCCCATCAGAGTGCTAGTGTGACTTCCACAGACCTCGGTCTGCCGCGGAGGGGGAAGAGATCTCTATCTCCTGTACAGAAGGAGGAAGCAATGGAAAGGGAAGCCCCCTTTAGCAGCTAAAAGGAATATTAGTCTGTGTATTTACCAACATCCAGAAGCATGGATGACTAACTCGGCATCAAAAAACATTATTTGAATGTCACGTTTAGGCTAAGGGATCCATAGCATTCTTGACGGGTGTTTCCCAGCAGCTGTTTGGAGTCTCATCACCCCATGGGAAAAAAAAAAGAATTTTTAAAAAATATGTAGTTCTGTGTCAAGTATAACAAACATTGTCTTTGCAAGACTAGTGTATATTCATTAAATAATCATTAATAATCCTCAAATGATTCAGCGGTGGATTCTGAGTGATGCTAGCGTGACTCTTGTGGTTCCTGTTCAATTAAAGCCTTATTTCTCTTTGTGCCTGGGATCTTTCACGAATTCGCCCTCGAGATTGTGTTTCTAGCCCAAGCTCTGGCCTGTCCCTGTGGCAGGGTGGATTGTGAATATCTCCTTCTCATGGAATAAGCTTTACGGAGCTGCCGCACTTGAGAAGTGAAGTATGGAGAGAGATTTGTGTGTGGGATTAAAACCGTAAACTGCTGCAGAAGACCACGCTTCCAAATTGTAAGCCTTCTAAGGTTTGTAGGTACAATTCAGGTCCTAAATGGATTAGGTAATGGGATTTTCTTTTAATTATAAAAGAAAGGAAATTCTGTCGTTGTCTAAGAAATGAACAATACCACAAAAGATAACTAGATATGAAAGAATTGGAAAAATACCCAACGCAAATCTGTTTAAAAAAACAAAACCAAAACCACTTGGACTGAAGATAACAGAAATACAGCGGGATGGCATTGAACTTACTGCCCGCGTCTCCTTTTGAGTTAATGGGGAAGGGAGGGAGCGCTTAATCTCTTGTGGTCTAAAAGAAATGAATCTGAATCTGAATCACAGAAATTCACCTTGCCAGTATAGTCATCGCTGGGACCTGGGAGTGTTCGGAGCACTACTGAGTGATTAGTTGCTTCAGCTGAACTTCAGCAGCAGCACAGCTTTTTCTCGAGTCAGGACTCGGATTTTGTGAGCATTTTCATGGGCTAAAGTGTTAATAGTTCTTTCATCTTGGGTGAAGTTGGAGAAGCCTGATATGCCTTTAATTTATTTGGAGCTGAAAGATCTGAGATGTTGGAGTTGTGCAGCGTGTGTGTTTAATGACATTATTTGTTAAGTGATGAGAAAAAAATATTGGTAACTGAATGGTAAATGTTTTTTCTTTTGGCTGGGATCAAATGCTAAATATTTAAGCGTGTGCAGCTGAATTGGGACGAAACAAAATTAAGTAGAAGGGGACGGGGGTGGAAGGAGTGTTCAGGACTTTTTCTGTGCATCACGAAGTCGCAGGCTGACATTTCAGTTGTAAGGAGTTTCAGGAGGTCTGATGCAAAGCTCATCGATCTCACTGGGGAGATTCCCATTGCGAGGAGCTTGGAACCAGCCCCAACCCAAATTCTTCTTTGGAAAGAAAAATGCAATTCCCTGTGCAAAGGATCCATCATTAGCTTGAAATTTGGTGTATGAACGTGTATTGGAGCGCTTGTTGAACCAAATAAACAAGGCTGAATCTGTCCCAAAATGCTAGCCCAGGTTCAGAGCCATTACAACTTAAAAAAAAAATATTTAAACAGAAATGGTTTTGGATGGTGGTTAATATCTCTTAGTTTTATGCCTTTTTTATTGTGATGACTTAGTGAAAACATTATTTTCTTTCGTGATGTTTCTATTTTTATTGGCTTTTCATATTGTGTCATATCTCGTTAATTTGTATAAGTAGTGATTAGAGAGTTGATGTATACTGTGTGTGGTTTGGTGCGGTGATTTCTGAGGACTGCTTTTCAGCTGAGCAGAGCCCTCCAGGAATCGCTTTTCAAATTGTCTTGATAATAATTTTTCAGTTTTACATTTAAAAATATTTGTAGGCGTCTACACTGATGCTGTTTTGTTTCCTGGATTTTTTTAAAATCTTGGTTTAGCAATACATTCAGAATCCAAATGTTGTATGTATAGTTCCGGACATGATAAAGACATTGTCAGTGTCTGAGGTTATGAGGTCATGCTGGAAATAGTTCGTATTTATCAAAGTAACTAAAATTGTTTGAAAAATAAAGACCAGCATGGTCATATCCCTGGTGACAGCGGAATTTGTGACATTGTGTATTGATAATGGACAGTAGTGGTTTTGCATGTCCTGTCTATTTCTATCCCAATTATATTCAGATGGCTGAGTTAAAAAGAATCACCTTGCCTCTTTCGAGAGAGCTTTTTGTGAGTCTTCAGTTTATTTTAGCAAAGTT
Source organism: Pterocles orientalis (assembly GCA_011057875.1). Taxonomy (NCBI): domain Eukaryota; kingdom Metazoa; phylum Chordata; class Aves; order Pterocliformes; family Pteroclidae; genus Pterocles; species Pterocles orientalis. Next base: position 421,923 of record WKFP01014715.1, on the reverse strand, counting down.
CATGGTGTGAGTTATTTATTGTCTGTGCTGTGTATTCATTCCTAAATGGACCCACTCTAAAGTTCACAAAAAACCCCACATTTGAAATGATCCTAGGGATTTATAACTTAAATTGCACTGAGCATCAGTAAAATGCATTTCTGTTCCGCACCGGGGTTTTTTACTGGTACGTGTCTCGGGTAGGACTGCGCTTTCTCTTCTCTCTGCTGCAGTGGCTATACTGGAACAGCGCCTTGCATGAACGTAGTTCACAAAGATGCCTTATATCCGTGTGGTTTTACTTGTCTTCGAAGAGAATTCGCTACTTTGATATAAAATATTGACCCTTGTGTAAGGGGAGCTGTGTTAAAGGACTGTACTGCTCTCCGTGTGTTTAAAAGCGCCACAACTTCTGGAAGCAGACACAACCTGAATTTTCTCAGCTCGTTTGCATCTCTTTGAAAGTTTACTAGTCTGCTTGCAAGCCTGTGGAACAAGCTGCCTTTAAAGAACACTAACTATGGGTTGCTTCCTTGAAATTATCATTTTGGATTTTTGGGTTGGAGTTGGGTTTTTTTGGAGGGGACGAATGAATCTAGGTTCTAATGTAGGTAGGTTTCTAGGATGGAATTGTTCAAAACTTGAATTCTTTTTCAGTTCTTTTGTCTGTGTTCTGTTTTATCTCAGGATGAAATTGGGAACTGCTTATCCCAAAGATTTTTTCAGCTGTCATTTTCCTGGTATATTTGATATTTTTGATTTTTGGATTAAACTGAGCGATACACGCAGGCACTGGGGCCAGCAGGGAATCGCTGCTTGTGCGATAAATTGTGAGCTTTGATACTCGTGGTCCTGAGTCAGCCTTGTCAGCCTCTTTAGGAAACCATGGTGAGAAAGGAGATTTATTGCATCTTAAAACAGCTCAGTTTTTATGTGTGACATCACAATGAGATTCCTTCGAATTCTGCTCAAAAAGGCCTTGATATGGGAAAGGTCTGAATTTGCTCTGGGACATGATTTAAAGTCGGGGTCGAAGCCGTTTGTATTGCTGAAATACTGGCTGAACCTTTTTCCTTTACATTGAGGGGATACTGTTACGGAGCTCCTGGGAGAGAGCAAAAGGGAATCCATGTAGCATATGATGTCCCGGCGTGGGGAAAAATGAGATGCCATCCGTTCTCTGAAACATAACAGCTGGATTAATCCCATTAAATAAATCTAATAGAAAGTTGTGGGTAGACCTTCTGCTGGGCTAACGCGAACCTGAGTGTGCCCAGCCTCCCGCCAGCCCTGCGGCTTCAGCGGGGATGTAATCGCCATCCCCGAGCGCACCATGGGCTTGCTGGGGCATCCCGGTCGTTATTACAAGGTGTTGGAAAGAGTTTGGGTCTTGTGGTGTGGGAAGAGGGTGCTCAGGAGCCCTCCAGGGTGTGCCGGCGATGGCAGGAGCTGGGACTGGATGGCTCATGAGGTCTGTCAAAGACCTGTGTCCCAAAATGTGTTTTTTGAGGGAAGGAGGCCAAAGGAATATACTTGTTTATACGGCAGCAGAGGGTGATGGTGCCAACTTAAGTTGCAAAGCTCTAAGTGCATCTGTGGAAATCTGCATTGCTGCAATACTGGTTGGGATTTTTTCCTGATTATTTGTGCAAACGTGAAGACAAAAAATCCTTTATAAACTTCTGTTTATTGCATTTAGCTTACAAAGATTAGTATAATTCTATAGTTTAATAGCAAAAAGTAACATATTTTCTTTGCTATTTTTTCTTTAATCCTGTAAAACACATGTTGCTTCCCTAGGTGTCTCCGATCCGGTAGTAGGGAAGCTATTGATTATTCCTAATAAATGTAAGATAACTCAGAGATGCGACAGTACTGCACACAGATCCTAGAAGATGCAGTCACATTGATGCTGGTGTCTCGGAGCACTCCTCTGAAAACCCAGGAAAGTCAGAATTTGCTGTTGGGACTGTCCCTGCTCCCATAGCGTGATTTATTCAGCTGCAGCCTCAGGAAGGTCTTGAGTTTTCTCCAAGCTCCCAGCCAAATAACTCCCTGTCCATTTTAGCCCTACAAGCAAAAGTCTTTCTGTAGCAGTGACGCTGAAGATGAGCATCTCAGTCGAGGTAAATGGAACAAACACTAAACTTTGCAACTGGATTCATCTGCAGCTGCAGAAGATTGGGCACAATTTATTTTTAAAGAGCTTTGTGTTTTTCAGGATGTCCACCTTGGTATTCACATGTTTTGATGTCTTTAGTAGAAAACATAGTTCAGAAATGCCAAAAAGTGGCATATGGGCTGGCTAATAATAACTATCCACTTGGAGACGAGTGTGTCAATTTTCTCTGTGGGATTATATCTGATATTAGAGGTGGTATTTCAGAAGCAAAGCCAGATCAGAGTCTGAATTTGAGAACAGGTTTCACTTCAACTGCGCAGGGAAATGTGGCTTTCAAGAGGTTTCAGTGCAAGATATTTAAATTTTGGAATCAAGGCTGTATTTTGCTCTCTGTATCTCACACCAGGTAATAGCGAGTAAAAGGAATTAATGAAAGGCAAAACTACATGGAACAAAATCACACGCCAGTGCTTGCAATAAAACCTGCTGTGGAAAGTAATCAGCGCTGTGGTTGTGGTTAAGCGTGAATAAGCGTTGCGGAGGAATGCTATAATAGGAGGTATTAATGAATGTGGGATTCCACTGGGAAAGCTGACACCTACACCTTATTTTCTAAAGACTCGGGGCTTGCGCTGAAGCACAGTTTATCTACAAAAAAAAGGTGTTTTGAGCCAACGAGTTGTGTGAAGCTCCCAGCCAACTCAGCAGGCTATGGGGAACAGAGCAGAGCAGTAGTTAAGGACGCTTCTGTGGTTCTTGTTCTTTATTTATTTTTCTTCTGTTTACTTGTGTTGAGCATGACATTTATTTTCTAGTGGAAGAGTATGGTGCAGGACAGCTCGCTGTATCATAATCTTGGTGACGGGTTGATCAGAGCATTGATCCACCTTCAGGAAGGATTTAATGCTGGTAGGAGTGATGTAAGCAGCTTGGGATGACTGAAAGAAATCTCTCCTTTCTGACTAAGTCGCTTCCATGTCCTCAGTGCAAGCCTGTGAGGAAGGGAGATGTGCGTGGAGCTGCGCACGATGGATGGCAGAGCTGATCATCTGGAACTGATCTTCCCATCAGGAACTGATCTGCAGATGACTTGCTCAATGTGCTCGCTCGAGTTGTTTCTTAATCCACTGCTGGCATTTCCTGGCTTAGAGAGAGGCTCTGCTCTTGCTCACTGTTGATCTTGATTCCTTGATTGTGATGATCTGTTTTTTTTCTGCTTGTTGCCTTGATGCCTTGTCCAGTTAGAGGTGACTCTGCAGCCCTGCTTGGAGGAACTGGACACTTGGGCTTGGCATTTGCAGAACATGTATGAGATTTGGTCTCATCAGAGGGGAAATACTGGAAGGAGTTAGAAAAATGGATGTTTTGGTTTGTTGGTAGATAGAAGGAATAATAATCGCTTGTCCTTTTCAGTTCAGAGTGAAGCAAAATGGTTTGGATTTATTTTGGCAGGTTAAAAAGTGGAGGGGGAATCAGATCAGAGAAAATACTTGATCTGGAATAAAATATTGAAAACATGTCTTCTAAAGGCTGAAAAGAAACTTTCTGACGCTTTCCTTTTTTACATGAGTCATTTGGCAAAGCAATGAAGTTATTTTCTGTATTGCAAATTTTTTTTTTCTTTTTCTTTGATGAAAGGAAGTTAAAACCGAACGTTTTCAGTCGGTTCTATTTAAGAATTGCTCCAGCTGGACTGCAGAAGCCAGAACACATTAACACCAGCTTCATTTGCTAGGAAATAATAGTTCCTTGGAAAGTTTAGGACCTGATTTGTGATCTCAGCTGTATTTATGTAAGTCAAGACAAAATCCGTAACAGAACAGGATCACAAGCTAATGGGAGCTGGGCGGTGGATATGCTATGGAGGCTTTCACTCGGCGGGGAGTGGAGCACAGCGTCGCACCGCTCAGATGAGACAGAGCAAATTATTCCTCCTGCTGATGGGCAGGAAGAGCGTCCCCTGTTTGCATCGCTCGCATTTCTCGCTCTGCTAGGAAGGGTTTCCGTGCCGTGGTGTGTCTGATCGCTCCCACCATCCATTGCATGGGTGAGAGAAGTGCGAGAGTTTCGGAGTAGGCTTAGCGGCAGTAAATTGTGAGGTCATACAAATATTGCCATCCAGGGAAATACTGGAGATGGATTGCTCCTCCCTGGGTTATCTGCTATTTCTTGTGTTTTGGCACTCTGGGAGCATTGAGCCGAGAGGCTTCTAGCCCTTGTTGAGTGATGTGAAATTCCCAAAGCTACGTTTTAATGACATCTTTAAAAATATAGAGAGATTCGGTGTTAGGACCTGGCTAACACAGTAAATACTTAATATTTTCCAACTTCCTCTCCTGTAACTTTTCATTTTGACTGATTCTTGGCATCTTCTCCCTCATTTCACTCGGCCAGAACACGGCTCAGAAGAACACTAAGTTACCAGTTGCAGGTATTTTGGACAGGTATTTGGATACTCGCACTGGGACCCATTTAAGTAACTAAAGGGAAGGGTGAATTTTGTTGCAAAAAAAATTTGTCTTCCCGAATATGGACCCCTGCAGTGGTATTCACATCTCTTCTAGCTGCAGTTAGCACATCCCAGTGTTGGAAATGAATCCTTGCTGCTTCTTACATATCCTCTGAACATATCCAGGCTCCCTGAGGGGATGAGTCCAGCGGGGTCTGGGTGATGCTGGTAGAACATGTGCTGTGAGGATGCTAAAGGTTCAGTTCTGCTCTTGGCTACCTGGTGAGAATTCATGAGGGTGGTGCAATTCTTGGGGTCAGCAACAGTTATGTATGTCCCCTTTTTTTTAAAGGAAGGAGAAAAACAAGATTACCCGTATAAGAAAAATAAAATTCCCTTTGAAAATGTGATCACAGAAAATTTGCAAATACATATGCTCTTGTTTCTGTGAGATTTGGAGCAACAACCTTACCATGACCTTAAAATGTGTCTGGATGTACGCATTCAGGTCTTATCTTGTAAATTCTTTAGCATGCCAGTGGTTTTAATTCATGTAGTTAGTTGGCTGACTTCAACAGGACTATTCATGCAAGGAAGGATTTGAACTGGAAACTTGTATTTGCCCTCTAACTCAGATAATCTCGCTACTGTTTTGTGGATTTTCTTCAAAATAGGAGAGTTTTCAATGTAGTCATCAAGCCGTCTTTCAACACTTGGCTCACCATGTGGCTTTGGATATTTCTCCTAATGATTATCTTGTGAGTTACTGACTAGTTAATGGCTAGTTTTCCTGATGGTGCATTTTTTTTAACTGGGATTTCACCTTACAGAGGTTGGACTTCGTCAGAATTAAATTTTAATAGCCATCTTCAGAATTAATGTTGAAGCAAGAACAGGTCCCTGTAGCTTGTACAGGTGCCTCTTGCCACATCCAGTGTACAGCTGCCTGCGTCTACACATGAAAAACCAAAGCAACAGAGGGCTTGAAGCCTTAATAAAAGCATCTCCTTTTCTTTTACATGACAGAAACGTGTGCGAGAGGTTTGTGGTTACTTAAACAGAGTATTCCATGACAGATTAACCTGTCATCTTTGAAGCAAAATTAGCAGCGGTGATACTTTCTTGTGGAAAGTGTCTTTTGCGTGCTGTCCATATCACGTCCGTATAATGTCGTTAACATTATGTATCTTCAGGAACGCCTGTCGCTCTGGCTTGTGTTTATTCATGTGGCTCAAAGAGGAAAAATGTGAAAAATTTCCTTGAAATGGAAAGTGACTAATGTAATAATGGATACAATGTAATGGTGAAAAGGCTGAGCTGAGTGGGGGTTTTTTTTGGCCACAAAACATTTGCGTGCGTTTGAATACATTTTGCTTCACCCTTCTGTCTGTTTTGTTCCAAACCTCCTCTTGACAGCTCTGCTAACAGTTCATTTTGTTCCTGCGGTGACTAAGGAGTGGAGGAGCTGATATTTGCAGTTTTCTGTAATGGCAGAGGACAGTACGAGGCACTTTGGGTCTCTGTCGTCTGCTCTTGGATGTGCTCTTTTGCTTTCCTTTAAGCAGATTTGTTTTAGGTCATGAAATTCTCTGCGGAGGGACAGGAAGCCATGCCAGAAGTGAGAGGGGCTGGTTTCACCTTGTTGCGATAAATTACAGAGGAATCGTAAATGATGGGAAGGAGTTTGATGAAGTGGGTGAGGAACAATTGATGGATTATTTTAGTTAAAATTACTTCGAGCCCCATCCAACTCCCACTGAAGTCAATTAAATCGTAGTTGGGTCGGGGCCAAAATGAGTCAAATTCAATTATGCCTCAACTGTAAACATTTAAAAGCACGTTATTATAAGGCAGTTTAGCACTTGAATTACATTAAAACAAAAGCTTTTACGAAACCCCAGACTGATCGTACTTGATTTGTACAGCTCTAATGAAACCCTTTTTCTTGCAGCCGAGAGACAGAGACCTCTTAGCCTGGTGCCTAACCCCAGAGCACCTGTCTGTTGTGAAAAATGTCCCGGCAGTTGATACCGGAGATGTATTTCTGTCCGTCAGCAGAAGAGACAGCAAAGGCGACTGAAATGAGACTGTAGAAATCCCAGTGTTGTTTCCCCTAATTGTCAGGATTTAAGGAGTTTATTTGTGTAAGTATCAGCTCATAAATTGCTGAAACTTTTGCCTGAGCTCAGACCTGGAATGGTGATGGATATTCAGCTTTGTCTCAGCTGAACAAAGTACAGTATCCAAAAAAGAAAATAACCTACACACAAAAAAAGAAATAACCTACACACATGGAAAGATGAATTTATAAACACGTTAGAGTTTGACAACATATGGTGGAGTTTTCAGAAAATCAGGGAAATGATCTTTTAAGCTGTGATTTGCAAGGCTGTTAAAATACAATTGATGTGTTGAGGCGTTTCTGTAAACTCCAGTTTGATCCTTTTCATTCTGTCCTCGCCTTGGACATAGGGAGCTGGGGGTACAACAGGGACTGGCTGTTAACTGGGGTCATTCCAGTCTCTCCCAGTGAACTAAATTCGTCCCCGCAGACAGACGATCTCCCGGTCAATGCAGGCGCTGAAAGGACTTGTGCAGGGTCTGGTTTGTTTGCTGCCTTCGTCAGCAGCTGTGTTTAAAATGAAAGATAGGGCCTGATCCTTGTTATAACTGAGGACACGGCATTGCTCTGGCTCTGTGATGACTGGAGGGGCTGGACGTTAGCAGAGGAGTGAAAGAACAGCAAAGGGGACACGGGTGGGAATGAAAAAGATCCATTTGACCACATGCACAGCTAGCACAGGGGCACTGGAGTGGCTTCAGAGCTGTGCAGATGCCTAAATGGACTTGGCTTTTAGTCTGGCAAACTCAGTTCATCAAATTATTTCCTTTTCTTTCGTACTTTCACAGTTTTCATGGTTGTTTTGCCTTTTTTTTTTGTATCCTTTTCTGTTTTTCGTGCGTTGCTGCTAATAGCAGGATCAATGAATAGCTTCCATTAATACTTGCTAAAGAGCTTGCAACTGTGACATAGAAATTCCTGTCCTTGGAGAAGGGGAAAAGTGACACCCATCCAGCAGTGCTGATCAGGATAAAGGGATAAAACCACGCTAGACATTGATATAGGGCTTCTGGGGCACTTAGTGAACCTCAGAAAAAATACTGCCTGTATCAGTAAAGAAAAACGTGGCATGGAAACAATGCTGGCAGCTTGATGGCTACAGTCGGCGATCTGTGGCTTTAATATCTTTGAAATGCTGTGATCTGTCTTATTTCTCCCTTCTTAATATTAGCACGATTAGTCATGTTACAACTTGTGAAAACACATTAAAATCAGTTGACAGCTGTTTAAAAACCGAGCGTTCTTATCTCTTTGCGGGTATTGACTGCTTGGGACAGCCTAGGTGTGATGTGTTTGACTCGTATTAACTCACCGGTGATCTTAGCTCTGGTATTGCCTTTCAAACAGCAAACCCAGCGACAGTGTTTTACCTGCTGCTTGTACTTATCGCCGAGTATATGCCTGCAAAATAAAAATGGCACTTTCCTGCAGTAAATTATGGGACAGAAAATCCTTTAGGGCAGTAAAGGATACTGAAAACGCTTTCATTCATCATGGTGCCTTGATGGCAACTTGGGTTGAAGAAAAACATTTCCTTTAGGGGAAATATTGGGAAAACTCCCGATATTTCATAGGAAGCAGAGCTGGTGCTGAATTTCTGAGTACCTCTGCAACGATTTGAACTTTTGCTGACGCTTCACCGGGACGTAGCCCACTTCACCCTGAAACCAGCCATGCCTCCAAGGCACTCACCGAGTATTTCTTACATGCGAAGAATGTTACAATGGAGTAGCTGCTGTTGCCTGTTGCTGCTTTGTTAATTAATTGAAACTTAAGTGTTCATTCCCAGTACCTGGTGCGTAGCTTTAGTGGGCCTTAAGATGTGATGGACTCTCAATTTGTCTTCTCAAAATGTTTGTTTTCCCCAAAGCCAATCATGGGTCGTTTGCCTCCGGTAATTGATACCAACATTCAAAATGTTTGTCCACTTGATGGCAAAGTTAATGTAAGTGTTTGCCTCTGGTTAAACCGGGGCCAGTGTGCACATTGTGAGAAAATCCAAATACATACCTCATCCAGTTCCTCTCCGCAAGAATTTTCTTCATTCAGATGTCTCGCTTTTTACAACAATCAGTCAATAGTGAGGCTTATGTATTTTGAACGCTAATTTAACCCTTTGCATGCTGCAGATTAGGTCCAAATATTGCTTTTCTCTGTACCCCTTGATTTACCCCGTCCCCACTTCTCCCTGAAGTCAATAGAAGTTTTGGGTGTGTAGAGAGAATAAAAAAAAGGAATTGCATCAGACTGCAAATATATGAATGTTTTCTGCTGAGCACTCATTTAGCTGGCAGCTTGGGACATGCCACTGTTGGGAGCAGGGATAACTGAACGGAATCTGTGATTTTTGCAGAAACCATGTAATAGCTGAGAACTTTGCAGTGGACACTTGGTGGTGAGGACTAATCCTCTTAATGAGATTTAATTAAGTACAACTAAAATCTGTATTTTTTTTTTCCCACCAGAGAGAAGTCTGTAGGAGGGAAGAGACTTCCGCACAAACCAGCTTAAGACAAAGCTGCGGTGATTGCTTCTAGGGGTTTCGGCTCATTAGCAATTTTTATCCATCCTTTGACCCTGTACTGGATTTTTCCATTCTGTCCATGTCCTGCTGGGGTTTTGATTTGCTCTTTCACTGTCCTCATTCCTTTAACTCTCCCCGAGCTCTTTCTTGCTGTCTCCCCTCCGCACAGACTGCATCTGATCGTGTCTGAGTTCAAGTCGAACTTTCGAACCCATGACGTCAACTTGGTTTGGAATTAGGCAAAACCAGTTTGCCCATCCCTCGTTGTAAAAGGGTTAATCCTCCAAACTATTGAGAGACGAGGGCAGGGAATTATGAAAGGAGCCCCTGTTTTATAAGCATTTGTATTGCCAGTGCTTGAATACCCGTAATAAGTGGGTTGCTTCTGTGATTAATGACTGCGTTTTACATGCTGACGATGGATGATGTGTCTTATTGTAGAAGCCATTTATTTTTATTTGCTCTCCTCACCCAAGCAGTACTGGAAATGAGATGTTAATGTCTTGGTGGGAGTATGTTTTATTCTCAACAATTTAATGAAAGGTGACCCACAAAGAACAGAAAATAATTAAAATGATGATTTTTTTTTTGCCACTTCATAAGGTGTTCAAAGACAACATGGATTTTTCTTTTAATATGGCATTTTTCTTTTGAGATTCTTATTTTGTTCCCTTCAAGTGGGAAAGGAGTAGAAATTTGTTAGTCTGAAACTTTATAAGTTTTGAAGGGGCAAGCTATTCAAATGCCTTGAACTTGGACTGGTTTATTAATTTGTTTTTAATAAAGAGCTAAAATAATTTGAAATCTCTATTTTGAGCCAATTCTTGTGTCAATTATAAGTTTCTGATTTTGCTTTAGTGTCGGTTGTGCTTTTTTCCCCACTATGTCATTTTGTGATGGTAATGATGGTGTTGGAGAAATATAAAAAATAAGCTGAAAAATGTTATTTTCATTTGAAAAACCATGCACTGCATATGTGCCTGTTATTGGAGGGGTTCCTGTGGAAGCTTTGCTGGTTGCACAATAGCAAGATACATGCGTTGCTTCAATATTAACATATATATTAACGGCAATTTCATAATCCTATGACACAAAAGAGACTTCTCAATGCAGGGCTCATGCAAACGATTAATGGGAAATGTCTTCAGCAAGCTGTGAGACAGTAACACCTCTGCCTCCCCTTGTGCCTTCAGTTTGAGTGCTTTCCAGACCGTGCAACAACCTTGTGCAGGAAAGCAGAGTCCAGTGAGACTGAGGGACTTGGCTGAGATTGAACGTTAAGGCAGTGGCAGGGTTGGAAACACCATGCTTAAAGTCCTTTTCCCCCCAAATCTACATCCAAGTGAGCAGAGCTTTGTTCTTTTGGTCCTTTCTGGGACAGGTGAGGGTAAGTCGGTGGGAATGAGAGAATATTCCCATCAGCCTGGAGGTGTTCTGATGCTAGCGGGAGCTGTCCCACCCACCCACGTGTGGAGGGAAGAAAAGGCTGCATTGTTGTTGGTGATTGGTATTTAAATGAGACGATGGAGCTGCAGATGTACCTGCGGAACACGGTGATGCTGCATTCCTCACTGACAGGTGCCCTGGGAGAACTGGAGGTAAACAGATGGGCTGATGAAAACCAGACATGGGCAATAACCAAAGCTTTGACTCCAAGCCCTCCAAACCATGGGGTGAGGGAGGGTCTCTTGTCTGGATCCCTAAATCAGAGCATTTCTAGGGGCATGTTTGTGGTTCTAGATTGGAGCCATTGGGAGCAGTTGTCCTAACATTTCTGTCCATAGTGGCATTAATTCCCAATTCAAGCTAGCAGAATTCAACCTAATTCAAACCCTTATGATTAATTAGGGCCTATCTCCACCCTAAGTCTAATCTGTATTTGTCTGGAGATGTGAAGACAATGTCTCCTTGGCTGACTTCCTATCAGAACAGAAAAAAACCTCACTCATGTCTGACATATTCTCATATTCTTTGGAGACTGGGACAGCTGGAGCTCAGCAACTGGAATTTCTGGCTTATCCTTTTTCTGCTGTGGTACAGGCAGCCTGGTAGCTGCAAGAACCTTGTCATTGCTTTTCTGACATGTACGTGGTTGCATGCCTCCAAAGTGCTTTGCAGTTCTGAAGTTGACATTTTTCTCGTGGAACTACTTTGGGTGTGTCCATGTTGAGACTGCCCATCCTTGAGAGAGTTTTCAGCTTGCTGTTTGAGATGAGATGAATTTCAATAAGAGTGAAACTTGTTGTGTGCTCCAGCTGAAAAAAACCCCACCACCCACCCTGAAATGAAGGGGCTAGGTCTCAGCTACGATAAATTAGGCTGGTTTTGATGTTGGAGGCTATGTGAGTTTGTACAGGCTGAAGATCTGGTGCAGGCAGTACACCCTGGTGGAGTTGTCTGGAGTCCTCTAGGTCCTTCTCCACTGAGCAATTGGTTCGAGCCACATGTCTGAGGGTTTTTGCAACATCTCCAGCTCATGGATAACTTTATATAATGTAGACAGTCCTACTGAAGTCAAGGGAGCTGCTTTGGGAATGAGGTTGCCAGCACTGATGTTTAGCAATGGTGCAGAATGGCTTGCAATGAAGGGTTTCGATAAACTGGGAATTGAGCTGTATTTTTTTTTTTCCCCTGCTCAAAAAGTGAAAGCCTAGCTGGCCTTGATTCATTCTGTTTGGGTTAAGATTCAACCTGTGGGGTGACAGGCATGTGCTGTTATTTGATGTGGAAGGAATAAAAATAGCCATGCCCTGTGCCCAGTGGAAGCTGTGATATTGTCTTTGTCAGCCTATTCAACTCAAAAAAATCAGGTTTGGAGGAAATCCTTATTCCAGGGTACTCTAGATCCTGATAATAAGGTTTTGGCTTCCTGGAATAGCACTGTGATGTGCATTATGCCTAGCTTTGTTCCCTGCATATGCCTCCCCCGCTTACCCCAGCCACAAGAGCTGGGCTAAGATCACTGATCTAATTGGCAAACAGAGAGCATAGACAGGCTGTGAACAAAACCTCGTGTATCATTTGCATCCTGCTAAATTGCATTGTTTGTGCAGCTGTTCAGCCAAATTGTCCACAGAGTTTATTTTTGTCCGTAGAGGAAACAGAAATGAGTTTTCTCTCTGTTAGGGCAGATGCAAGCTGAAAGAATGGTGTATGCACCTCGGGGAGACCAACATCTCTGCTAAACGTGTCCTGATGGGGGCAAGGTGGTTGACAAAGCAGCCCTTGAGATAAGCCACAATTACAAGAGGCAAAGGCTTTGCCAAGATGTGACAGGTCTTTTTCAGGTTAACACTGCTACTTGCTGAAGTCCCCCTCTCATTTCAGCATGGAGGAAGAGAGGGGGTGTGTGTGTGTGTGTTTAACACTGATCTACTATCCTCCTGAGAAGAAAAGCGTTTTCCAAAAGATTCATCGGGTAAAATTTACAGAGGTTGGTGTTTCGAAACAATTGCACTCTCTCTTCCCGTGTGTCACTCAGCAGAGTGTTTTAGAGGCTGGAGGCAGGAAGAGGTGATATTTATGGCGAGCTTTTTGCTGGAGCTCACACAAGGGTGGGCTTGAGAAACCTGAAGAGTCCTTTTGTGTGCACGGCCAGTCAGCTGTCCAAGGCTCGTGTTTGCTTATGGATGTTGTGATAATAATTAACCGAGCAGGAAGTAAAGACTGATTAATTTATGCGTGCGTGGCATTATGCATTTGAACTTGGACAGAAACAGTGAAATCCTGAGAGAAGGCAGATTTATTTATCAAGTGTGTGAGGATATGAGAATGGTCATAATGTGTCTGTCCAGAGTCCATATAGACTCATACCTTGGACGGCGGCCAGTAAGAGATACTTAGGGAGCAGTGTAAAGAACAGAACGTGACTTAACCTTCCATTAAACTTTACCCTCTCAGCTCTGATGTGTTTCTAGATCCAGGTCCAAATCGTGCTCCTTGACCAGTGACACCATCTGGACAGAGGTTGGATTTGGCCTCCTGCATTTCTCCCCAGTGCCCCAAGATGTCTGTCATCTGGCTGTCATCAGGAAAGACAGCAAGTTGTTGCAACTTAAGCTTAGACACCCTGAGAGTTGTCTCTTCTTGGTGTTTCTCCTCCACCCCCAAGAGACAAGACCAGAGACTGCCTGTGAATCCATTCCTTCTAGCTGTTTGATTCTGTCATCTCTTGGCTGCTTTGCTTACAAAATCTGGATCCAATGGGTGATGAGCTCTCGAGTTGAGCCTTATCCTCAGCAACGGTGGAAACACTTGGCTGAAGTATTTCACGTGACTTAGTTAAAAAGAAAGTTTCAAACTGAAGTTGGCTTAATGAAGCCGAAGTGTCCCTTGATACAGGTTTGGTAAGTGAGCTGGTGGCTTGTATCCCAGGAACTCTCCCGCACCATCTGAGCGCTGGCGTTTATTTCCCTGGGACTGGTGTGGCCTGGTCTTCAAACTCCCTCGGAGGTTCATGTCCAGACCCACCCTCCGTCTGGAGCTGTTTCCACTGGTGATGGCTTTGAGCTCATACATCCTAAGAGCAGATATTAGGACTGATCTGCCTGGGTTCAGACCACCTCTTTTCCCACTCAGTAGGCTTTCCCAGTAGGGATCCCAGACAGAATCACTTTTCCATAGCTCTAGACAAAGCGCAGGACCTCTCTGAGCCATGCTTTTTGCCTGAAGAGTATGAACTGGAGTCAAGGGGGGCTCCCACCCAAAAGGCAGGTTGCTGTTTGAATATGTGAGGCAGAATAATTCAAAATAGAAAAGTGGTGCACGTTCTTCTGATTCATTCTCCTCTGTTTAAGCCTGAGTGCTGTTACATTTGCTACAAAGGGTTTCTTGAGTGCCAAATAGATTCTTTAAATGTTTCTTAAAAAAAAAAAAACAAACCCACTTTATATATAAATTCTTCAGTGAGAATCTGACAAGGTCCTGGCACACTCTGCTGGTTTACAGACAGCCTGGAAGAAAGGCCTCTGTGCAAGGAGAACCACCTAGAGCACCCAGGTGGTGCTTGCTTCCATCTTTCCAGCAATGGAGAAGAATCTCAGCAGCGAAGCATCACTGTCCTGTGACAACGGGAAACTTGGCGGGTGACTAGCCTCAGGACAGCAGCACCCCCAGGTCTTTGGGCTCCAGGTTCACCATGTTATAATGGTCATTGCCAACCCTGCCAGAAGAACCCTGGTGCCATCCTTCAGGGCTCTGGCTTCCCTGGAGACGTTGATGCTGTAGGTGAATTTTTGGGTTGTGTTTATAAGGTAGATAATTGCCCACATCCAGTCTTGTGTAAGGCAAGATATACATAAGGTGAGACAAGTTCTCGTCCAGGGAGGCTCTCAGCCTCCTCATTTGTTCGAGGGCAATTACTGTGTGTACAGTGCCTTAAACATGTCAAAAAGCACAATATAAATATCAAATATTGTTATTAAGTAAGGATTAATTATTTTTCTGGATAGTTTTTGGGAAGGCCTCCAGCATGCATACCTCAGATGCATTCAAACTTATTAATTACTGTTATTATGTCAAAGTTATGCTGAAACATTACGTTGATAGATTGCTGATGGGGACAGGCTTGAAACAGCGAATGTAGATTTCCCAGCTGCAAGTGCTGGGGAAATTTCACTTGTGGCTTTGAAACTGGGCTAACCTTGGCCACAGGTCTAAGTGCCCACAGCTTGGGGCAGCTGAAGCGTGTGTCTGGGTCGCTGGACTGGTAGTTGCATGGTGACAGATGCTTTGAAGAGCTGCAAGGTGTTCTATTCGTTAGTACGAAAGTTAATATTTACAGACGTGAGGGTTGATTGGATTGAAAGGGAATGTGGTGTGAACTGTACCTGCAGCCTCTGACTGATTTATTCTCAACGTTTTCTTGCTGCTTTTGCCTTCTTTGCTTCACTCAGGGCTTGCTGCTTCCTTTCAGCGGGCTGCCTGCTCCTTCAGCAAAATGAAGGTTTTTCCTAAACGAACTCAACTCCTTCTCGGTTCCCTTTTGTTTTGACACTCAGGAGATGGCAGATTTATAGACCTTCCTGAGTCGTAAGTTCATTTTCTTTTATTATTTACCTTTCACTGCAGCCCGTTCTGAGTGAGATTTCATTCTGCCTCCGAGCAGGGCTGACCTGCCAAGAGGAGCTGATCCATAAATCTTTCCTTCCTTTTTTTTTCTTTCCAAAACAGAATGAGCCGAGTTTGCCCAGGAGGAAAGCTGTTCTGCCATTGCCGGCAGTCAAACAGTGCAATTAATTAGTGCTTTCCCTTTTCTCTTCCCTCTAGTCTGTGTCTGCTGGGGTTGAAAGTAAGCCAAGGAGGAGGGAAAAGGGGAAAAGATTTATTGGAAGTATTTATTTTTAATTAAAACTTCTGCAAGGTGATCTGGTGTAGTGGTGGTGTACCTACTGCGTCATATCTAGTGGTCTGAAAAGCAAAACGAGTGAGAAAACTGCATCGTGGTGCATTTCTAGGACAAATATTTTACATGTAATGAGGAAACGGGAGTCCAGGGTTCTTCTAGACCTCTGTGGGTCGAGTAAGCCAGTTCATTTCGAGATGGTGCGGTGGGTGCATTGTGCAAGGGGCAGAGCTGTTACTCACCGGGCAGCGCCTGCCAGCACAGCCCGATTTAAACAGCAAAGCGAAATGTTTTCGGATCCTTAGAAAACACTCTGCGGATCCAATGTCCTTTTTATTTTTAGCTCTCGGTTAGTTTTAGCAACTGAGTGGACAGATGTTAGCTGTATGGAGATGGACAGAAATAAGAGCTTTCTTGCTGCTTGGAATTGAGACTATTCGAATGCTGAAAAAATAACTACAGGGAAATTTCTGTTGCTTAAGCAGCACTCCCTCAGTTGTGCGTGGTATGAGGTATGGACTATACTAATGCTTCCCAAGTATTTGAGAAGAATTTGGCTGCAAATGGAGACCAAGACTAGCTAGACATTGGGGTGATTAAGACTGATAGATAAAACTGGGCCTTTTCTGTATAAAACCACATAGTGAGAGACCACTGTCCTTGTGAAGAGCACTGAGATCTCCTGAGTCCTAAGCTACTGGTGGCTTCACCATTGGACTGTGCCGCCTTTTGATTATTATAAATGGAAATAATAAAACACTCGAGGTGTGTTGCTAGGGTAGCAAACTAGTTCCTCATTTTCTGGCTTTTTTTTTTTGATTTTCAAGTGTAAAAGACCAGTGGGTCAGGACTGGAAAAGGTGCTCAGACAACAGTGCAGGGAAGCATGCGTTCAGCTGAAGCTGTTCCGCGAGGCAGGTACGGAAAGGGAGAGAGCTTCATTTCCATTCCTTCCCATTTTGGGAGACAGAGCGTGTCACAACAGTGCTGAGCAGACAAGAGCTGCTTGCCAGCATTTAATTTGTTGAAGATTAAAAAAATTATTCCATTCTTACAATACCATGTTGTCTAGAAATACCTTTGAACTCCAGGGGATGTGAAATGTAGATCTAGCCTCAGATTTCGGAGTGTTTGGAAGCCAAGGCTTTATCAGGGCGAGAACTGAACGGATGGCTTACAGGGAGTCATGGTAATAATTGTCGTGTACCTAGAGACAATGGGCTGGCTCCACTTCAGCTGCCTTTGAACTTTGGGATAACTAGATCCAGAACAGGACACTGACGGGATCCTGTGTCCTCAGCAGGCTGAGGCCAGAAAGCTGAGAAGTCTTGTATGTGGCTGAACATCAGCAGATGCTTTCACTATTTACGACGGTTTCTAAAAGCACTGTCACAACTGTCGGTGTCAAACCATAAGCAAGGGCTTCTCTTATGATCACAAATTATAAACAAATACAAGATACTTGGTGTCAACAGGCTCACAAATCTGTTCACCACCTGGGGCTCGGAGCAGCTCAGCAGTTGCAAACCACTAGTTGCACAGGAGCAGAACAGCGGTTTCACAAGGGCTGTAAGTAAAGAAGTGTCCTGACGTGGGCACCAAAAATAAGCGTGTGCTGAGCTTTTCTGAGCGTTTGGCCAGGTCACAGCTGCTGGCTGTTGAACATTTTGGAAAACGTATCCCCTTATTCAGGTGCTCAGCGCTTGAAAACCTGGACCCCAACAACTCCAGTGTCGTCTGCCTCTCCAACAACCAGCCAAAACAGCCAAGTTCTCGCTGATGATCCTGGAAGGAGGATATTTTATTCCTGATCCTACCTGGTTATTAGGAAAACAGACTGAAGAGGCTTTCTCCTGTTTGATGAAGGCAGATCTTAAGCTCTGGGACCACTGTAGCTAACCTCACCTACCCAAGCCGTCTCACACCCTGCTAGCATGCAGGAAAGCCAATAGCCCCGATTGCTCTGATATCAAATACCTTTTGCTGACCTCCCCTGAAGAGAGTCCCTTGTAAAAATGCTTTTGGCCAGAGGTTTCAGTCACTTGGAGCCTTGCAGGGGTTTGAGCTCTGGTGATTTATTACCCCCTAGTGATGTCGTGGTTTATGGAGAGCCCTGCTGGGAATACACAGGGGTGCAAGAGGAAAGGTGTCCATTAACCAGGGATCTGGTGCCAAAAGCCACCCGTGTGCAAGGACAGGAGTGGGGTTTCAGGCTGTGGGAAAAGGTTCAGAGAATGAACCTGCAGGGGGGCAGGAGCTCTGTGATGGGAAGGTTTGAACCAGGACCCCCAGCAGCAGGATAAGGGTATATAAAGGCTGGATCCACTCCTTTATGGTGTGTGAGCTGCGGCATCAGTGGATAATGCTTTACACAAGGAGTACAGGTCATCAGCAGGACAGGCTGGCAACTCCTTTCCTCCACAGTGGTGAGTTACTCACCGAAATAGACTCATTGAGGTCTATAGATCATTATTTTCATTAGTGGTGGTGATTCATGTGAAGAGTTTTGCAATCAGGCCTGCTGGTGTAATATGTTCCTCTCCTCAGCACCATTTATCTAAAGATCTCAGGATATTTTATGTACATTAAACTTTAATCCATGTTTTACCACCAGTGAAGTAGGTAAGGAGGATTGTCTCCATTTTGCAAATGAGGTAAACTGAGGCACAGAGCAAGACAGCGGCTTGTCCAGGACTCTGCAGGTTGGTTGCACAGTTGTCATCTTGCAGCGAGTGTCCATTTCCCTATTTTCCTGCCCAAATTTTAAAGGAACATTTAATTTCCTGGGGCTAAGGCTGGGCAGAAATCTGTCTATAGCTGTAAATTTGAGAGGTCTGATGTGAATCAGAACTTCCTCTAGGGTTTGGGGATGTTCAGATTTGTCATCCCAGACTGGCCTTGACCTGAAAGGGTTGGAGCAGAACTGCTGGGTTGTTTTTTAGGGCTGGTATCAACTGGTTAGTGTAAGATGTAGAGTTAAGCGTTGGTGAAGAATCTGTCTTCATCTGCACGTATAGTCAACGGGGTCAGTATGGACAGCAGGGGGTGAAGGCGTGATTCCCTACTAGAGGATGAGATGAACTGTGGCTTGAACCCCATTGTCTGTTGCCTGTAACTCAAGTGAACCCTGTCCTAGTGTCCGCAGAGAGGAGAGTTGCATGAATTGGGATTTCATCGTTCACCGAGTTTAATCTCTTGTGGTAATTAGACAGGTGACTTCAATGATAAGTGTTATAATATCTCCTAAAAAAAAATGGGGGGGGGATGATTGAAAATGCAGGTTCTCTTTTCCCTGTGCTAGGGAAATGCACATCGAGACTGCCAGCTCAAGGGAAGCTAACACATGAAATCTGGGAGAAGGAGCAGGATCGGAGAGGGGAATTGACTTGCTTGTGGTCGTTTCACAAGGGAACTGCAAAGCCATTCCTCTCTCCCTGCTCTCTCCAGTGCTCCTGTTACTTAACCATATTGCTGCTGAACTGGCCTTTATCCACCTCTGCTTCCTTCCCTGCCAGGTTCCCCTTCTCTGAGGGCATATCCTCTCATCTCCGTCATCACCAGGCAGCCCTCCGTGGTCCCTCACCTCGTCCCAGCCGCCACCAGCTCCCGCGTGCTGCCAGCCCAGACCTCCTCGGGGACCGCGAGCTCAGAGACACCAGCCAGCGAGACCCATGCCAGCAGCGAGTCAGAGGCAGAGCAGCCTGCACCTCGGTTAAAAAAGCCACGCCGGAACAGGACCATCTTCACGGAGCTCCAGCTGATGGGCTTGGAGAAGAAATTCCAGAAGCAGAAGTATCTGTCTACCCCTGACAGGTAAGTCAGTCTCTTACACTCGGAAAAGGAATGAGCAGGTGGTGTGCTGCCTTCTAGCTCCACAAAGATGCCTCTGCCGTTGGCCAAGGACACGGGCAGATGACCAGATTCAATTTCAAGGCTAACTTTTCCTGGGATCAAAGGGAACACAAATAGATTCTGTCAATGGAAATGCCACATGGTGCTATCTGTGCTGGCTAGCAGGCATCCGGGCTCAGAGAGAGGCAAGGTACAGAGCAGAAGGTGCTCTCTCTTTCCCATTCCTGCGGCACACTTGAAAAAACGTGGAGCTTGTCTCCTCCTGGGATCTGGTGGTGGATGGCTGGGTCTCCGTGGCAGCTGAGAGGCTGGCTGTAGCTTCAGCTGGCTGCTGAACTGGCTTTCATCTAGCAAACCTGGGTGGCAGTTCAGTGAGAAGGCGCTGGCCGGTCCATGAGCTCGGAAAACAGAGCGGGGCTCGCACAGAGTTGAAGGCTGCCTTGCCTTGGAAAGGCACAGACAAGGACCTTGTCTTTGGGAAGGAAAAGGTGAGTTCCTAGGGACTACTTGGTACCAAATGGACAAACCAAAATAAGGAAAGGTTTTGGCTGTTTTAAAAATCCTATTGTGTAAATTGAAGTTACAGGAAAGAGACCTGTCTGATGCCTTTTAAGTTGATAAATCTAGAGGGGGCTTGAAAGGTACACCACAACTTGAACTCCGCAGATGGCAGTGTCCCTATATTTAAATTGCTTTTGAAAACTGGCATGTCACCAAAGCCGAGAACCGCAGCTAGACCAAATTTCACAGGCATGGCCAGGCTGTCTCGTACCATTTCAGAGATCCTAATGCTCCTGTACTGACTTCTCACAGCTTCACATCACATTGATGAAGCACTCGAGGCTGTTAATTTGCTGGTATGACTGTTCCCTGGCTTTGTACGTGTTTGAGGCTGCTGATGAACAATTCCTCTCCGTGTACCACTTCCCCTCTGTTTGTTTCTGCAGGTTTCTAAGCAATGCCACACTAACGTGTGTGGCAAGAGATGGTAAGTGCTTGCGGGTAATCCAGGTGTGATAAGACATGTGCGCTAAGGCAAGAGTTAGTCAAGCAGCGTTTCTCTGTCAGCTCATGGCTGGAAACGTGATGGCGAAGCAGTGGGTTGTCATCTGCGTTTGCTCTTGCAGCTTTTGGCCTGGACACAAGGTTGGAGGGCAACCGAAGCACCTGGTTTCTTAGTAGTAAGGGAGTGCAGTACGATGGGATGGGGCCTCTGCTGGATTCTGCTTCTTAAATAACAGGGATAGGATCTTTAAGTCAATGGGATGTCTCGCAGATCTGATGGAGTGGTGTAGGCAGCAGGCAAACCAAGCCTGGAGGTCTAGAGTGAATCCAAAGTGGGGGAAAAGCACAAATCCGTGAGCATGCGTTGGTGTGGGGTACAGAGGTGTCTGTAAATGTACCAGTGAGCCTGGCTGCCCTAGGAGCCCAGCTGAAATAGAAGTTTTATTACTAAGAACTTGGCCTTGACAAATGTGTTTCCCCATCCAAAGGCAGGGAAATATTTTCCGAAAAGTTCACCCAATCCAGAGCGCCCTGGAATGTGATTCTGTGTTGGAGCTGTCCCACCTGCAGGACTTGCGTGACTCCGTGGGGCACTTGCCCAGCGTTGTTGAGGATTTCCAACTCCGTCCGTTGTGTAACTCCATTACAACACTGCCAGACGCACGGTGCTAGCACCTGTGGGGAAGGATAAAGAGTTAGTCTGAGCTGCATTTGCTTAATATCCTGGGTTTTAATATAGAAATAATGAAGGGTTTCAGGTGAATTTGCACAGGTTGGAGATTTGCAGTGGATGAATCAGGATTATGGGCTGTCTGCCACATATACCCTTAAGCTAAACACGCAAATAATAAATTCACTTATAAGCCTAAATTGCCTATAATGGCAGAATGCAGATGAAATTAATAGATTTAGATGTATTACTACTCTGTGAGAAATGAGAAAGCATTATTATCCCCATTATGTCGGTAGTGAGGAAGAAATGTGATACAAAGAGCAGCACTTTCCAAGGCAGACTGGTGCTGGGTGTCTTGGTTCTTATGTGGTTTTTTCCAGACACCACAGACCTGTTTTTCAGGGCTGCAGTGTCCCAGAAGCTCCCTGCTTCGTATCTAGACATAGAGGAGCGGAGGTTGGAGCAGAGCAGGTTTACGTTTGAGAGGACAGGCAACCCTCTGCAACTTTTAGGCTTGTCCATTTGTCCAGTGGTCAGAGAGAAGAGTTAGCCTGCAAGCAGCAAAATATTCTTTCTTCTTGCATAAGAGCATCTATCTTTACATCTTGAATTCACAGTGGTTTACCGATGTTGTCTGACCTTTTCTTAAAAGAGCAGATTAGAGAGAAAAATAACTCTTTTCTGATGGTCCCACTGTTGGGTTGGCTGCACCTGGCATCTGGGCTTTTGTTTCTCCTCTGTGAGCTCATTCCAATGTCTGTCTTGTCTCCCAGGCTTGACTTAGCCCAGTCATTGGGGCTGACCCAGCTCCAGGTGAAGACGTGGTACCAGAACCGGAGGATGAAGTGGAAGAAAATGGTAAGTGGTTCATTGCCATTTCTCCGTAGTCCTTAAAAACTGATTTCAAAAGACCAGATTTGGAAGCTGAGCATAGTGTCAGTGTCTGTTTAGACCAAATTTTGTTTTATTCTTGATCATTGTTGTTAGAATTTTTTTAAAGTTTGTACTGCAATGTATGTGATGGGCTAGAGGGACCATAGGCAGCAGGAAGTATACCAGGCAAAGGGATGAAAGAAATTAGAACAGAACAGAGGGAAGAACCAAAATATCTCCCTCTGCGTTTTTGGCATTCCTGTCGTCTTAATACTTGTGGGGTTGGTTATGTGCACAGACAAAAAGATTGTATTGCTCCATGGAAACCAATGCAGTTTTGAGAGCTAATATCATTTATTCTTGCTTTGCATATCTTCCTTTCGCCTCTTTCACTTATTCTCACTTCATGGCCCTTTTCCAGTTGAAATGCTTTTAGAAAGGACAACTGTCCGATAAATCCTGGTGGGAACCGTGATGCTGTGACACTCTCCAGTGGAAATGTTTATGTATTCCGGTCTGGGAGAGGAGTTGCAGTTCTTTGGATGGATGTGACAGCTGTACAAGTTACTGCCACTTAAAACAAATTTGGGATTGGCTTGGATGCAGATCTTTGGTTGGAAGTGTCTTGTTGCTGCAGTAATGGTGTGAAGGGAGAGGGAATTAAACGTAGGAACAGATCTGGTTGTGTTATAAGCAAACACTCAGGAAAGGAACTGAATTCTGCATACAATCTCGGTAGTGTTGAGGACTCTCTGCCTTCGTTGCTCTTGGGCCTCCTGTAGAAACAGACTTAAGGGACCTCCAGGGTTCTTGGTGTCCTTGGTGGTAAAGTTTGCATTTTGTTTTATTTATACAAGATAATGGATGTGCTCACACCATGAATTCAGGGCATTTCTATGAGACTGAAATGGCGACCAAGTCATGGATTAAGGTCAAAGCTGTCTCCCAGCAGTGGAGTTCAGATTGATCCTGATGGTTCATCTCTTTGCTCCAGGTGCTGAAGGGTGGACAAGAAGCTCCAACAAAACCCAAAGGCCGTCCAAAGAAAAACTCCATTCCCACCTCGGAGGAAATTGAAGCAGAAGAGAAAATGAACAGCCAGGCTCAGAGTCAGGAGCAGGAGGGATCTCAAGTCCCCGAGGAACCTAAATTGACAGAAGAGAAGCCAGAAGTCTCTTCAGAGACAGAAAAGTCTCCAGAACATATACCAGAGCCCTCTTCAGAGGAGACTACACCATTAAGTTAAAAGGGAAAGCAAGGAGGGAAAGGGCAAAAAAGAAAAGCAAAAAAAGTCAAAAGAGAAAAAACAAACCCAAATATGTATATGTATATATATATTTAAATATGTATGTAATTGTGAGTGTGTACATATATATATAAATATATATATATATGTAGACCTCGTGTGTAAGTCTAAAGATTGGTCACTTTGTGCCTTTGGGAATCAGCCATCATGGGCCACAGTGGAACAAAGACATCCCGTGTGAGCGATGATGACCCGTCCCTCT
>WKFP01014715.1:356301-376841 GCA_011057875.1 Pterocles orientalis | reverse complement strand
AACACTTCAGCACATGTCTGGCTTCCAGCGACTGAATGGGCCAACAGGGCTACTGTGTAATTAAAGCTAAACATAGCTTAGTGTCTCGTTTATTGAGGGCCGACTCAACTAATTAGTTAAATCTTCCCCGAAAAGTCACTGGGATCCTTAATAAAGCAACACTCCACAAACAGCTGCTGGGTGACTCTGCCCAGGTCACATTATCTTGTTTGCAGTTTAGATGCTTGAAATATCTGCTTTTTTTTTTTCTTTTTTTCTTTGAGTTTATTTGTTCATGAGAAACTCTCGCTCCTTCCCCATTAAGACATACTAAAGCCACCAAACATTAATTGATTTAAATACATATGGTACCTACCAGGTAGACGTGGTAAATCACGGTTGTCAGGTAATTAAGCGCAACCCGTAAATCACATCGGAGCATGTGAACCAAGCATTGGGTGTCGATGCTTTTAATTAATGTTGTAAAACAATATTTCAGGCTTAGATCGAGTGTACGAGGCGGATAACGTATCAACTTCTGGCTAATAAAATATCGGTGGTGGATATGGCCCTCATGCCCAGTAGCCCCTGTGATCCGAAACACCCCCTGCTTGCACCCCAACAGGTGGCCCCGCTTTGAAACGCGGTATGCAATGTTATTGCAGGGGGATTACGAGCGGTCATTAGACTCTCGTTGCTCTCGTAACGCTGGATTAATTAACCAGCAAGCAGAATTATCTGGCCCCAGATTCATCACCTGCTAAAATGTACCAGCGGGTCATGAAAGATTAGACTCAAGGGCTGGGGGAGTTCTGGGTCTGCCCCTTCTCGCAGCTTCGATGCCCGTGTTGGTTGTGTTTATTTTCCCATTGGTCTTGGATGGGTAGATGCAAATGGCTCCGAATAATGTATTTATTGCAGAAAGATTGGGTGACCAGCCTGGTTGATATGCAGCAGTGGCGATATTTGAGGTTTTGGAAGCAGCGAGCCTGGCAAAGCCCTCCTGGGACCAGACCGGTGCCTGGGATGTGGAGCTAAAAGCCCAGCATTGAGTGGCACATCCCAAATCTTGCAAAACCCTTTGGCGGGGTTCTGCCCAGGTTACAGTAAATCCCCCTCTGTGCAGAGGGACTTTGGGGTGGATTAATGAGTGGAAAAACTTTCCTTACCCACATGAGGTCATAACCATTTATGCTCTAGATGTCCCACTTCATATAGGAAGGCTGAGAGTTGGGATAATCAAAATATGAGAACTATTGAGCAATTTAACTAAAAGAAAAGTCATTGTTAAATAAAAATAATGCTCAATGTTAACAGCCTTTTTTTGTTTTTCCCCAAAATATTCACTTTCCAAACAGAAATCCCAGTTGAGAAATCAGAGTTACTGATTATAACTTTTTAAAAGCCATTGAAATAGAAAAAGCCTCAAATTTTGAAAAAGTATCAATCCAAGCACTTCAAGATACTCAGCTTTCATATCATATTTCTTTTTTTCTCCCCACAAAAAGAAAAACTTCAAGTCTAAGCTGGTTTCTCTTTTCCTTCTGTCCACCTCCAAACTCTCCCATGCTTTAAAAAACTGTCCTCTTCCCACGGAGCACTTCCATTCCATCAGGCCAGCATTTCCCAAAATAAAATGAGTATTTCTAGAGGTTGCTAAGCCTGTCTCCTATTTAAATCTGTGTCTCATTGGTCTTTTCATCTCTTCTTTCCTCCTCTCTCAGCCATTTAGTTATTAAAAGTATCCAGATACTCTTTGTAACCCACTTATGTACAGATTACGTGTAATTTATTAAGGATTAAGGCTTACCTAAAAAAAAAATACCACTTTAGTCACAGATCCATTACACCACTGTGAATTTATCTTAAAAGTGCTTTTTTGGCTCACAGAGCTTCCCGTGGGAGGAAGTTGAAGTTCAGACCAAATTTATCGTGTCCTAAATTCATGGTTGGAAGGAGCCAACGTCGTGGCTCAAGAATTATAGTGGACGGGTGTGGAAGGGATGTGGGGCATCAACTCTTTGCCCAGAATTAGAGCTGTTCCCAGCAGAGATGTATCCAGACAGTTCCCTCATCTACCTTTTAAATAGCAGAGCTGGGTCGTTTGTTTTCTTCACCTTGGTTCTTCAGAGCTGCTCCACCGGTTGGTCCTTCTGCCCGGGAGGTGACTGGGAACAAATGGGCTTTGTGTGGTTTCTAGGTGATTGTTAGAGCCTCATGGGATAAAGATGATGTGGCTGAAAGGGAAAAGGATTCTAGAAAAAAAAATAATAAAAGGCAAATAAATATTTTTCTCCCTCCTCTGTTACACCTTTGTTTTGTTTCTTGATGTGTTGGTTAGTACAAAGCCTGGTGCTTGCTCACTGCTTGTCTTGCCAAGGGGACTTGAACCATTTTCCTCTTCCCTGAAACTTTTTATTTGCTTGTTCTTTTAGTAACCTTGGGTGAAGAAAAGGTGAACAATCCTTTGGCTTTTGAGATGCTCAGAGGTTGGCCAAGAGCATCTTATAACATCTGAATGGAGCTTTTCTCTTGGGTTCCCTGCCCACCTTGATTTATGATACTGGCCCTGGATGCTGTAAGGAGGACACATCAACCAAGACTCAGTCGGTGCAGAGACTACAGGGCTTGGGAGAAAGAAGTTTCAGGCTCTTTCCTGGATTCCCACTGCTCCCTGTGCTATTCCAGACACATTTTGTGTCAGAAATGTCATGCTGGGACCTCTACTCTCATTTGTATTCTTCTCCATTTTCCTGCTCTTTTCCCTTTCCCTTTTTCTTGTTTGCTCTGCATCCCCTGCCAGTAGAGCAGCAAAATAAATCAGATGATTGCATCTCAATGGCTTTGCTTCTCTCCGGAGCAGGGAGGGATGCTAAACCTCCTGCAGCCCGGCAGCACAACATGTTGGCAATAACCGCCTGTGCAAATCCTCAGGATTTTTTCCATCTTGCCCCAGAGACTTTTGTCCCTTGAACCAAAGCAATGACCTGGGGCTGTGGGAGGCAGCATCCTTCCGGGTCGGGCACGACTTGTTCCTGTTGCACGTGTCGCACTTCTCCTGAGCTTTCCCACTTTGCTATGGGGCTGGATGAAACAGTTCACAGAGCTTAATTGTTCTTCCACAAAGTAATTTACACCCCAGGGCTTCGTTGTTCCTTTGCGCCGATTCCCCAGTTGCACTCCAGGGCTTCCTGTGGATTTTGTGGGCACCGCTAGTAGGAACGGAAGAGTGGGGGACAAATAGGGCAGGAGTGAGTGACGTGCCCATGGCTGGCTTCCCCCCCAGTTTCCAAGCCCTTCTCTCTCCAGGCATGCATGTTGAGACACTTCGCGATGATCTAGGTGAGGAGCTGGCAGAGCAGAAGCTTAAATCTCAATTACCTTCCTCCTCGTCCGTTTGCACAGGATCCTTATCTCCCTCTGTGTAACTCTCTGTATTTAATTATACGCCACGATAATCCTTCACACACTAAGCGCATTATGAAGCAATTCCTCAGATAAGTAGTTTTCTGGATCCCCAATTATGATTAGCGATTGGCAATCAAGCTGTCTTCCACTCTTCCCTCCCGGGGCTCACCTGCCAAAACCAGCCTTGTTTGGGTAGGTGAGACACGAGACCCGTGTGGGAAGCTGCCTCGCAAGGAGAAATTTAGACAAGAAGCTGTTCATGGGTAAAAGATATAGATGGCCATGGGTGTCTCCATGAAGCTGGTTCAGATGTTGACTTGGGGGTTGCTTTGCATCTTCCACCACTGTGTCGTGTCCTAATCCGTCGTTGGAGTCACTGAGGCCACAAAGCTGTTGCAGCTCTTAGGTTTGGTGGTTCACTTTTCAATCTTAACCATGACAGCCAGAAGGGCAGAGATCTCTTTGTGCAGCCATCTCCCAGCGGGTCATGGTGTTGGGTTTGTTACAGCTTCAAGGTCTGAATCTGGGAATGAGCAGAAATTAGTTTCTTTCATTTCATCACATAGTTCATGTTCCCTGGTCTTCTGGCCATTTCTATTGACCTTCTCTGCTCCCTCCCAAGTACATCTGCCCACCTCCCATCTTACCAGCACTGGGAAGATGAACTGAAGTCTTTGCAGCTTGGTAAAGTCTTTAGCAGCCCACCATGCTGTAGTTTAGCTCTTTGGGTTCCTCCTTGCCTTCCTACTTCTCCCTCCCCAATACTGTCATGCTTTGCTGAGCAGGGATGAAGGTCAGCAGAGTGCGATGGGGCTGGCATGTGGAACTCCCCAATAGTTGGCAAGAGGATGGACCAGGCTCCACGGTCACTGGCATCTCTCTCAGCACAGTTTTCCCTCTTTCGGCCACTTGTGCTGCAGGGTTTCTGGTGCCATCTCAGGTTGTTTCCTTGTGTTCTCCTTGTCCGAGCAGTTCCCCACTCTGCATGCATGAGACTGGCTGCACAAGTCTGCCCGGCGTATCATTGCCGGGCTACAATGGGATAGGGATTATGGGGATTCCTCCTAAATCTGTGCAGGAAAATGCAGTTTGTACATGTAATCGAGAGGATGGCTTTAGAGCCGATGACTCTAAGCCGGTGTTGTAGATGGATCGTGTTTCAACTCTTTCAAAGCATTTAAGAGCTTACCAGAAAAACCAATGTCGTTGCTCAACCTGCAAAGTGTCTATAATGCAACTTGCTGTCTCGGTTCCTTCCCTCCAAGATAAGTGAAATAAATCTGGTTTCACTGTTTCTCATTCTCCGAAGGTTACGGTTGCCCTCTCCTTCAGTGTTGATGCATATCTGGGTATGTGTGTAAAGCTGTAGCCTTGCCTGCGAAGGGTGCTTTCATCCACTCTCCAAGTACTCCCGCTGAAAGAAATCTTTAGTCATAGGCGGTCGTAGGAAATCTTTCATCTTGACTTTGCAATATGTGTGCTCCTATGAATTGCACAAGGACAGATTCTCCGTCAGTGTAAAGGAACAGATGTTCAGTGCTGAGCATCAGTCTGTAGAGCGTATTTTTTTTTTCCCCACCTCAATATTCCGTCATTAGCAGCTGAATAATGATTATTTGCACTTTAACATGCAAATGTGTGGGAGCAGATTAAATAACCCCCAACCTATACAGTCTTCTGGCTTCTATTTAAGAATCGTCAGACCTCATCAAAACTATAGGGATCTAAGTAAAAGACTTGAAACTTTTGCAGCTTGCAAGCATTAAACAGGGATTCAGGGACAGGAGGGCCAAACCCCTAAAACCTGATGCTGGATTTGCTGCTTGAACAGTATTTGCAAAAAAATTTGAGGTGTAGACATCCCTAGTGAAGAGCAGTAATGTGCAATGCCCAGTAAGGTATTTTTTGCTCTTCTGAGCACAAATTTGGAAGAAGAAGGGCTGCAGTCAAGGCCATATCCTGCCACGCACTCACGCTCTTGGGTCTCGCTGTATCTCCATCCTGGGCGAGCTTTGCACACCCATCCCAGCGTGCAATCCCCGTGCGCCAGCACCGCCCGCCCTGCTCGCTGCCCTCGCTCCCTCGTTACCTCCCTTAATGAGAGAGCACTTTGCTGGCATGCAAATCATGGGGTGAAGCACTCTGCTTCCCTTCAGGAGGAATAACAATTGTGAAACAGCACGGAAGGTAAGCAGATAGCAAGCAAAGCGCTGCGCTAATGCTCCCCGGCGTGCCAACAATAATACGTTTTCCAAAGCAATACCTCGCGTTTCGCTAGCGCATTTTGTCGTGCCTCTCACGGCGTTCTGTGAACGTTAATTAATTACGGTGTCATTACGTCTCTGTTAGATCCATTTATTTATTTATGAAGAACTTTCCATCCCCAAGCGCTCTGGAGTCTGTTAATCACCTCCAGGCAAACAGCGTGCCCAGAGATCTGCCGCGGAAATGCCGGGGATGAGCACAAAGAGGCTCTTGTGAGCGAAGCTGCGGGTTGAGATTTCTGTTGGGATTTGAATCCTGCTTCTGCAAACCAGGAATGTTTTTTCAGAGCTAGGTGCGGAGGATGAAGATGCTCTGGCCCATCTACTGTCCAGGGCGTTGTGGCACGCGCTGGGATTGCTCCTAATCTGCTTCGGTGCAAATTAAACCAGATTAGTTTAAACTCTAGCTGGTGGAGGCAATAGAAGAACAACCGCCTGGGCATCTATTTGCCCAGTGAGATCTTTGGGACGGAATGGGGATGGTTCTTATTCTGTGCGTGCAGGACATGGGAAATGGGTTTGGTTTCTCCATGGTGCCTTTCGCAGCTTGAACCTACCAGGTTTTAGCACTGGTGGTGGGGAATATTAGAGGGGGAATTTTTTTGGCTGATGGTGGAAATAACGTTAGAATTTTTGGGTTGACTTTGTGCTGTTTTCTCACCATGGGAATTTTAATGCCCGTGCCAGCAGGCAGGAGCAGATTTCGGTGAGCTGCATGATGTAGCTGCACCTCCAGCTATAAAATACCCCCTGTGCATCGCTCCTAACTTTGGGATAGTGTTTAGCAGCATTGGTTCTGCTGGGAGGTGGTTGACATGGCATTGCCCTGAGACCTTTGCTGCCCACTGCCCAAGAGACTGGATCATCATCCGGCCAAACTTCTCTGCTCCAGGCTCTAGATAAGTCCCTAGAGAGGAGGGAGATGCTGGGATAAAGCCAGCTCCACACCTGGAAGCGGGTTTCCAGCTGGGGTGGGGTGGTACCAAGGGCTGCCCCGAGGGGTTGGCAGTACAGAGGGTCCGGCCGTGCCCATCACACGCTGTCACCTCCAACCGCGGTTCTCCTCCAGCATCACCAGGTCTCTGCTTGGCTGAAGGAAAACACGCTAAGAGGCACCACACCGGAGCAATTAGCTCCCATGAAACTTTCCACCATTAGGAACAATGGCTGGCTTAGTTCTCATCTGATTGAATTAATGATATTCTAACAAGTGACGGTTTTTTCCTTTTGAATTTTCTCATTTGGAAGGAATTGCTCGTCGTAAATTACCCGTATAAAAATTAGGCCGGTGTTTTGTATTGTTTACAACAAGCACTTCAGGGTTATGGATGTTACTCATTGATTTATAATGTTTAATTCCTCTCCTCCCCCCGCGTTCAAGCTCTCCATAAATCAAGCCGAGATGTCAAACCCTGTGTCAACATTTCACTCAGCCAGCAAGTTGCAGGCAAGTCGGGACAGCAGATCTTCTGGAGAAGGTTGACTCTTCTCCTTCACTGTCTTTCCCATTTTGATGAAACAATAAGAAGGTGAGGCTGGCACTTGTCAGTTATTTCTGAGTCACATTTCATTAGACTTTTTTTTTTTTTTCCAAACACTCTGCAGAACAATGTTGGAGGCAAGCGATCCAAACAACTCATGTTCCCGCTTGTGCACTTGTGGGTTTTAGGCCAGCAGCTGCCATGGAATTGTACTGGGAGGCTCAGCAGGTGTCTGATGGTCCTGGATCGCATCCGGATGATGTCAGGCAGCTCTCATCCTGCCAGGCTTCTCTTCCCACCCCCCAACCCCAGTGAGCTCCTGGGGTCATCATTTCGAAAGCCTGAAGAGGTTGATGAGTTATGTTTTGTGTTTTTTTTTTTTTTTTTAAGGGTTTCCCAAGAAGTGGAAGGCTTCAAGAATTGTCCAACCCATGTTGGGTGCAGCTGGGTAGAGTCACTGGGGTGACCCAGTGTTGGTGCTTGGTTAAACCCCAACAGAAGGAGGATTTAAGGAGTTTGGGTGAGCATCTTTGCACAAGTGTTTGGGGTTGAGCTTTCAGGGAAATTAACGGGAATTAAGGACTGAAGGAGCTCTGAAAGGCTGTGTGCAACTTGCTTTGTCATAGAGTAAATCAGTCCCTTGGGAAAAGTGGAGAGAAAAATTTCCTTTGCAAAAAGCTTTTGCTAAGAAACACCACAGGTCAGGCAAAGAATATCCAGAGATGTGGGGGAATTGTTAAATTCCATGCATTGGGTGAAAACCGAGCACTTTTGGTCCTTTATTCAGGTCAAATCATCAGGGAGCTGCTGAGCCCTCAGCATTGCTGTGCCGTACCAAGGATGCCTAGTGTCATCCTACAAGGCACAACATACCATGCTTCTGGAAATTAGGTCTTGGATTTCGCTCGGGTTGAACTTCAAATTAACTAAGTCACCAGGGATGGTACTTCTCTGTTTCTCTTGCCCATCTGCTCCGTACCTACGTCATCACTAGGTGCTTTAGGAGGAGCCAGGCTTCGCGTTACAACCCAAGTGCCTGGTAGAGGCAGGTATGCGTGTGTGGGGCTATCGCGCATAATTCCTGCCTACACCGTGCCTACACTAGGCGGTCTTATCAGCCTGCCACTTTCCTAAGCAATAGGGCTCGCCCAGTTGTAATAACAAAAATAAATAAATACAATTTAATGATCCGATGCTGGTAATTAACAATGCTGAAAAACAGATGTCTCCCTGAAGAGCTCATAAGGCAGCCGATTGCATAAGGCGGCCCATTATGTGGATAGGAGTTGATTATTAAAAGAAAACATTTAGCAAATGCAGAACAGGATATTCATCTGCTATTACATAATGGTAATAAGCAATTGAGTTTAAGCAGCGATAGAGTCTTCCAGCCCTTACTGAATGCCGAGTGAAGTGTATTTATGGCCTCCGATGTGAAATAGTCCTCCTTGTTTTTCCAAGAGGAGGAGAGATCTTTCAAGAGATAATAAATTAAATAGACTCTTGTTGCTTTAACATGAAGCAAGATGAGTCCTCCGGATTAGTTTGGATTAGTCTGTTGCTAGTGGCACAGGGGTTTGGCTTTTGGCCATTTATTCACCTAGAATACGTACAGCTAATTGGAAAAGCACCTGCGATGAGATGTAGCTCACCACCTGCACTTTGCTGAAATAAAATAAGCCTACATAATTGACTACATTACCTATTAATGTTATGAAATCACCCCCAGGCTTTTTTTTTTATTATTATTATTATCATCATCCTCTCCCGCCCTGCTTCCCCCCTGCTCCCCGCCTTCTCCAAGCTTTTATGAATCAAACTTCTGTCTCTTGATTTTTTTTTTCCATGGAAGCCCCAGGACTGTGCCACTGTATCAAGACCAGGACTGCTCTGACTGACCTGGGAAATTAATCCTTCTTGGTAGGGAGAAGAAGTGGTTTGACATTTACCTGCTTGTTGTCATGGGACACAGCCTTCCTTGTGTCTCCCTTTTTTCCCCAGAAAGTTTGATGGGACTCTCTTGACTGCCCTACGTGGGTGTTGGGATAACCCAGAGAGAAAAACCTTCTTGTTGGTTTTTTTGTTGGCCATGGCAAACCCCACAGGGTGGACTCTGCCCAGACCTCATTAGCAAGAGGTGGTTGGAGCTTGGTGTGGTTGGTTGATTTGGAGATGGGTGGCTCCCTGCCACATAGTGATCGCATTTTAAAATATCTTGAAATCAGCTTGGTCACACCATCCCTTGCTGTGGATTGCAAAGCCTAGGTGCAATAGTTGGTGACAGGTAGGTGGCCTCAGGGATTTGCACTCCTGGCAGTGGCCAAGGCTCACTGGGATTAAAAAAACCTCAGACAAAACTCTCTGTTGCTACATAATTGGTAGGGAAATGAAGACAGAGATAGGAAGACTCGTGGAGAAGAGCCATAAGAAATTCCTCCTGTTTTATGTTTCCACCCCTCCTGGCAGCTTTGCCACAAACTTGAACTGAGCTCAAATCAAACCATCTCTCCGTGGCTCTGAAGCAGATGAAGAGTTTCAGGGCATTTCCTTGGTTCTTGCACATCCTGATTGGAAAGGAAAGAAACCCAACGCTCCTGTGGTCAGAGACACCATGCCAAAACTTCCCAAGTGAGTGGCAGAATGGGGAATAAAATCCGGGAGCCAAGTTTCTTCCCGAGTTAGCCAAAGCGTTCAGCTTTGCTCCAGTTGCCAAACCCTCATCCTCAGCACCAACAGCTGGAGATGTTGTGGGCTTCAGCCTTAACGAGCAATCCCAGTTGTTCTCTGCCATTTCGTATCACGAGGGGAAAGTGCATAATTACTGTGCCTGGTTTATAATTACTGCTGTTCCCTGTTGATAATTACGGACGTGACTGCACAGATGATCCCATTGCTCTTGTATTCAATGACCCTGCTCAAACTACTGGTGTACCCAAAATAATCAGGGTCAATGGGAGGGTGGGTGTAGGCAGTAAAAGAGCAGTAGAGAGAAGCCTCCTGCCCAGGGCTCAGAATGGTGAGGTTGGCAAGAGAGGAAGGATGCAGAGATTGGGATTTTGGGTTGAAAACATTTCAAATAGGTCCCAGCAGAGACCTGAGCTCTCTTGAGCTCTGAGCTTGCCAGAGTGACTCCATTGAGTGTCTGAGCGAGGAAATCTGCTGAAATTTTTCTTCTCTTGGATTAGAAAGAACAGTTTTATGCAACTAAACTATTAATCATGAAGAGGTCTGCCATGAACATTGAGCTAGGGTCACATACCATTCTCCCGTGAGATGTGATCACGCAAAGTCCCACCTACTGACTCGCTGTTCGGACCAAAGCAGTAACCTTGGTCTGGCTATTAGAGGTTGTGTGCACAACACACCGGGGCTCAGCAAACACTCCAGATCAGGCTGCTCTCCAAAAAAGCTCCTAATCCAAGGAGGAACTTGCCTGGCCCGAGGGCTGGGGGTACACGCCAGAGCTGCGCGGCCGTGCAAAGCCGGAGGGTGTTGGGACTGGGGAATCTAGTTGAGCAGCGGATGGAGCCAGCTGTGAAATCCCATTGCCAATCAATCTCCCGGGCTGCACGTGTTGCAAGACATCCCCTTTCACTTCCCAGAAGTTCAGTAGGTGTTTAGACCCAAGGGTTAATTTCAGATCCAGCTTTAAGGGATGCAGCTGTGATTTCTCATCAGGGCATCATTTCTATCCCTTTCCCTGCACGGGGAAGAGCCTCGCCATTCACCAGCCACCTGGATAAAAGAAATCTTCCCACGTAGCCTGAGAGGCCTCATGGGTGAGGGCCCCTCTGCAGATGAAACGTGCTCTGGTACGCTCACTGGAAACCTGTATGGACTTGCTGTTCACCTCTGTCTTGTTCCCAGTCACTGCCATGACAGCCCTGGCTTGGTTCTGCTGCTTGGTCTCTTCTGGAGCATGGGAAATGCTCCACCAGGAATGCAGCTTGGAGGTGGCCTTGTCCCTGGAGCTGAATTAAAACATATTCTGTTTCTCCTTGTGTCCTTCTGACTTTGCATTTTGAGGACTGAACCTAGATATTGCAACCTGGTTTACTGGAAGGTGCCCTTGCCCATGGATGATCTTTAAGGTCCCTTCCGACCCAAACCATTCTATGATATACCAGGCAAGGACACCAACAGGGTCCCAAAGGACCTGCCTTGCACACCTAATCTTGTCCCAGATACTTAGGCAGGACTCATCCAGTGACCCTGGACCTTTTCCCCGGGGGGATAAGAGCCAAGGGCTGTGAGCTCAAGATCTGCAGAAGATCGTGGTGGGGACTGGGAGATCCCACTGCTCCCATAGCAAGAGCCCTGGTGTCCTCACAAGTCCAGCCAAAGCCTCATTCTGTTACAGCAGTCAGTTTCCAGCCTCTCTGCTTGTTCAAAATTGTTTATTGGGGTTTTTTTTCTCATTTCCAGGCAAAACAGGAAAAAGTTGTTTTGTCTGAGCATCCTTGTTTTGAATGCCAGGGAAGCGAGTTGCCTTTCTCAAGAACATTGAAGCCAAACACAAGTTTCCCACGCTCAAAGCTCATGAGAAACGCCAAGTTCTTGCCCAGCGATGAGAAGACCTCACAGTCCTCGCGTGTGCTGTGAACCAGAGCAGACCTCCCCCATCGCCAGGGCTGGAGAGGCCACCAGTGGTATCTCGAGGTACATTGGGGCCGGAATTGGAGGTGATTTCAGGGCTGAATTCCCGAGGTTTAGCGCATTACCAATAACTCAAACCCCTGACGTTACTGTGATAGTTTTATTCTTCCTGAGGCTCCTAAGTATTTTTGCTCTTATTATTTTAATTGACCTCTGAGAAAAGAACAGTATCAAAACAGGAGCTCAGATTACTGTAGTTATTATCCTCTTGTGTACAATGAGTGATTATTTTATAGCGAGAGATACAGATATGTATAAACTCTTTCTTTCTGCAAAGGCAGCAGTTCAATAAATAATTAATGTTTCTTAATTCTGGAGCTATTTCTCTCGCTGTAAAAAAATTAATTGGTTTTCCATCATCTGTTTCCCTCTGACCTGGAGGTATCTGGCACGGCAACTGTGCCCCTGCTTAAACATGCTCCTTGTAATCTTTGTCATGCCCATGGTACAGAATCTGGGGGATAAACAAACTAATCAGAGATATTAGAGGCACCTCCAGGAAGATTTAGTCATCGTAACACTTTCTGCTTAGGCAGCATCCGTCCGTCTGGGAATAATTAAGCCTCTGAACCCCCGATGAGGTAAATGCTGTGCTCCTCGGTGTGCAGAGCGGTAAACAGAGTCACGGGGAGGTTACACGGTTTGCCCCAGACCACACAGTAAGCAAGTGGCACCACCGAAAAGGGAAAATTTCCAAACAACAAGGGACATGGGGGCTCGGGCAGGAACACAGGACCAGAGCCCACCTCCCAGAGGTTAGCATGGACTGTCTGCTCTTGTCACCCAACCCCAGCCCCCTCGCAAGCCCCAGATGGAACCTGGTGCCTATTTGGGCTTCACATCTGTGTAATTCTCCAGCTTTTAGCCCTGCTCCTACCCCACAGCAACCCTGTGTGTGCCCTGATGCTGCCAGACCCATCACTAGCGAGGACCGCTAGGGAGGTAAAACGTATTTAACGATAACAACGATCCATATAGACCTTTAGAGAGAAAAGTGTTTTACAGGAGGAAAAAGGATTTGCTCTCACTGCCTGTCAACTTCTTCCGATGCCCCTAGTCCCAGCCTGCTCCCCAGAGCATTTCTGCTCCCTGCTCCTCTTTTGTAAATGCTGCCATCCTTTTGATCTCCTCTATTCTCCAACCTTCATCCTTTCAGCCCCAAACTTTACAGATTGGTGAGGAAAATGGGAAGCCCTTAAAGCTTCTCAGCAGCATCTCCGACAACTCTCAAGTGTTTGCTGCAGGGTGACTTTTGGACACGGTGTTTTTCTCCCAGCTGATTTTTTTCCTCTGAGCTGTGTGCAGATGCTGAGCATCCCGTTCTCCAGGGATGATGCTCTCTGGAGCACACAGCGTTCACAAATCATCCCTCTCTCACAAGAGCAAGGCTTTGCCTGAAGCTTCTGCCTTCCCCTTGGTGCATAGTGGAGAGCAGCGTGCTGGAGCAATGAGCTACTGCCCCCATTTAATGGGGAAAACTGTGGAACTGCAGAGAGAAACCATAATAGCCAGTAAGCTGGAAAATGTGACTTTTGCACCCAATAGCTCACGTCCTGGCTGCTTTCCATGCGCTGCAGAGTCACGCTTTGGGGTCTAGTGTCTCCTGTGGTGTTAGTCACTGGTGGGGGCTGAAATGGCCATGGTGGCTGTTGCTTTACTGGTGTCAGGGAGCTGGAAAGTGGCACAAAAGCTGCTCTTCCAGGCTGCTGTGGTCTTGCATGAACTGGTCGCTGTTGCTCCCGTTTCATGTGGGAGACTGGAGGGGCGAGCACAGCAGCTCACTTTTTGCTTTGCTTTGCTTTGCTTTGCTTTGCTTTGCTTTGCTTTGCTTTGCTTTGCTTTGCTTTGCTTTGCTTTGCTTTGCTTTGCTTTGCTTTGCTTTGCTTTGCTTTGCTGGGAGGGGGGGATTCGATGTTTGGTTGTGCACAGATCACGCCCGAAAGAGTTAATTGATGGGGGAGCTAGAGCCAGTTCAGCCTAGGGGAGCTAGCAAGTACTAGCACTTTCCTAATCTGCAGCTTTGTTTAATTACGTCTGACGAAGGCTTTGGTGGGAGCCATCACTGCCATTGCATTTTTCTGGAGTAAATTCCTTCCCCTTGGATTCGTAATCTGCTAACATCCGTCCCGGCCGATCTTGTACAAACAACCCTACGGGCTGTAAAATCAAATGGAAAATGTGGGCTCACATGGCACAACTGGAGTGTGAGCCCAAAGGGTGTGCTGGGGGAGGCCGGGAGGGTACAAGGTGAAGATTCATGCTCCAAAATGTCGATCACACGGGATGAAGTCAAGCACAGTCCTCATCCTAGAGCAGGAAGGTGTGAGGGAGATGCACGCCCTTCCCCAGGGCAATGAGGGCAAGAGTGGTCAGAGCCAATGGACTCCTGGGATGGCTCCCTCTCCCTCTTACAAGTTTTGAAGTTTTGAAAGCCAAAGTGCAGAATTTTTTTTTTTCCTAAGTGCATCACCTCCCCAGACTGCAGGTGGCTTTGCAATCCAGCATGCAGTAAGCGGTTAATACAGCCATGTGGATTTTACAGCCAGAAGCAAATGTAATCATCATCTAGACCAGCTTCTTCCTAAGTCCAGTCCAGCAAGAAAAAATATTAATTGTTAGATGAAGCCAATAGCTCTGGGTTCATATGTAACACCACATTTGAACAGAAGATTTGTCTGAAAAACTGGCAAAAATACCTCGTGATACACGAACTCTTGATCCAGTGATTAATTGCTTTATCGCTTTCCACTTACATCTTCTTGCTAATCCTGCTTCGTTCTGTGTCCTCAGGAGACTTGGATCACGATCTCGCACCGCGTACGGCACAGAGACAGCAGCGTTTCCCGGCAGGAGCCGAGAGATCAAGGCATCATTCCCCATGGGGAAACAGGTCTAGGAACCCTCACCGAGATGCAGAGAATCATCTCGGATATATTTATGTATTAAAATGACTTATGCTAGCATAAATAACTGCATTTACTCATTACTCATGCTTTGCCTTTGGAATTTTTTCTTCTTTTATTTCTGTTTTACAATAGCAGCAACAGCAGTTAGCGTAGTAGCAGGAAAACCACAGAGCATCCGTCTTAATTAGATCTCAATTTAATTATCCCCCTTCTCCACGGCTCCGTTCTGATGAGGTCTTCAGGTTGTTACAGCTGGTGATGAACCGGCTGGAGAGGTGTTATCTGCTCTTCACCTGATGAAGAGTCATTCAAGGCAGAGACCAGAGAGGGCCCTGGAAAGGGCGCAGCCTCGCTCCTTCTGCCTCGCACACAAAACAATTCAGATGATTGTGAAATGCCTGCTGGAAAGGCAGATAAAAAAAATTAAACAGCCACAGGGCACCCAGGTTGGTGGATGGGTTCCAGAAGCATTAGGTCATAGATTAATTTTTTTTTCCCCCCCCTCTGTCCCAAAATACACTCCGGCACTTTTCCAGCAATTATCAAAAGTCACTTTTTATAGCGAGGGTGTCTTCTGCAGCACGGTTCTCCAGAGTCTCTTCCATTGGCTTCGTTCTCAGCCGATTTCCAAGCTTTTCTTTATTTATTTTACATTAAGGTGGAACGGCTCTAGAGCCAGGAACTCGTATTTTCCTTCAGATCACCGCAGCATAAACCAAAACAAACACCCCTGAGGT
Source organism: Pterocles orientalis (assembly GCA_011057875.1). NCBI lineage: Eukaryota > Metazoa > Chordata > Aves > Pterocliformes > Pteroclidae > Pterocles > Pterocles orientalis. The sequence continues at coordinate 361,410 of WKFP01014715.1, read as the reverse complement.
CAGTAACGTTTCTACCAGAACAAACTGTCCTCACCGGAGGTGGGGCAGAGACCTCGCTACGTTTGCTTGGCTTGTTCAGTGGCTTCTGTCGCTTGGGACGGATTTTCTGTTGACATCCTAGAGGCTAAACAGCAAATGGGGAGGAACCTGTTCCTCCTCATTTAAATAATTATTCCCAATTAAGAGTCATTGCGATAAAAACTGCAAAATTCACTCATGGTGCACTGAACAAAAATCTGCTTTCAGCCCCGATAAAAACTCAGGTGCTGCCACAATCTGGAAAATGGGAGAAGTGAAGTGGTTTAACAAGATCCATAGGAATTAGAGGCAGAATTTGAGGGAAACCCACCAATAACAGAATCATGGATGATCTCGGACAGCAGAGTCCACCTCTGGGCAGCACCACAGCCCCACGATCTCGCCTCGGTGCGTGGGAGCGGCGATGTCATCTTCTGGCCGCACAGAAAGCATTCTGTCCCTGATGGGCGCGATGCAAACGGCCGGGTGACCTCATTTGTCTCTAATGAGGAGTGAAGTTTACAGACCAAACACGTGGCTGGGTGTCTGTTATGTAGGTCATTTGGTCTCAGAACTTCTTCTAAAGACAAGATTTGGGGGCAGTCAGTGTAACCGGTCTTAATCCTAGTCCTTGGCTCTAGGCAGCACTCCCACCACCTCATCCTACTTTAATGAGGGATTCTTTTGAAGAGGTGGGCTGCCCTTATAGCATCTGCCATTGACTTCAGCGCTGCAATATCTACAGACCAGTTAAGTACACGTCCAGCATTGACGGTGTTGTGCCCAAACATTTTCTAGCAAGTCTAGAAAGCAGAGATGGAGAAAAAACTTTGAAACAGAATCTAACCTACCTGCCTCCTCAAGGTGCAAAGGCAGAGACAGCGCTGTCTGATCCATACTTGACACTTTATCTGTCCTGTCCTTGAAAACCGTCAATGACTCAAATTCCGTATTTCTGTAAGGAATCTATTCTGGTTTATTTATTATATTTAGATGTTTCCTAAAGGTCATCATGAACCCTTTTGTTCCAGCTCCATTTCTTACTCATCCTATTGAGAGTGAACAGAGGCTATTTCACTACCTCAATTAAATATTTTTTTTCTTGGCTTTAATTATTCCTCCCTCTCCGACCCCCCCCTTTTCTGAGCAACCCTGTCTTACTCAGGCTTCCTTTAGATGTTATGTTTTCTGGACTGCTCATCAATCCTGCTGCTTACTCTGTTGCACAAAACAGACAGATGATTGTCCTCAATCCGCAAACTGCAATCCATTTAAATGTAAGTAGATAAGTGAAGCCTGTTGGATCAATACCAGGCGATGATCTAACATATTGACTTGAGATCTCTACTTGAGTAGCAATGGGTTAGTCACCGATACATGCACAAATGGCAGGGCATCAGCTGTGGCCACATTCAACCTTAGCTTACGACATCCACATCCAGGTCATTCACAGACATAATTTGGGCTCCCTCTGTGTCTGCAAGCGGTTGCCCAACGGTGGGGGATGAACCAAAACCTGACAAATCTCCACGACTCTCCATGGCTTGAACTAGAGCCCTAGTCATGGAGCAGTTATGTACTCATGGCATCCACCATGGGAGACAGTCCCAGGCAGATCAGCCATAAAAAGTGTGGGTTCTCCCACGTCTTATATAGGGCTCAGCCTTTAAAAGCTTTTTTTGCCCCTTCATCCAGCCACTGAAGAAGGACTGCTGTTGCCAAAGATGATCAGGATGGTTTGAATCACCTCCTCTGATGTCTACAAAGAGAGACTAAGCCCTGAGGTTAAGCAGGGTGGGATGAATTGGTGAGTCCTGTGGGATGTGAGCGTGCTTTTGTACCCAGCAAAAATCTTCTCCAAAAGCCCCTGCTGCTTCCATCCTTAGCTCAGGGCTGGGTTAGGTTCAACCCTTTCCAGAAGAGTTGTGTTGCACGCTTAAAACATCAAATCCAGGAGCTCAGAAGCCACACGGTATCTTCTGCCACCTTAAGTAGATGGTGAGACATGGGAATCTGAACGTGACCCAAATAGCCTGAGATATAGAGTGACGTGGATTTAAAAGAAGAAAAAAAAATATATTAGCACACAAAATATTAAGTCATTCGTATTTTCTGCAATTAATTTATCTGTCATCAATAGACTCATAAACTATTTGACTCCATGACAGCTTGGAAAGAGAAGATGCCAACTTTTCCTGCAGGTGTGCATCTGGTTGGGAAGACACCAGCAATTGTACGTGCAGGGAGGGAGGATGATAGGAGGGAGGCAGAGGGGTTGTGAAATAAGATGGGAGGGAAAGGGTTGGCAAAAATGCTGGCTAGCTGCATTCGTCCTCCTTAGAGATGGGAAGAAAGGTTTGCAAAGCCCTGGCTTTGTGCAGCGTTCCCAGAAGTAGGTTGAGAGCCCCTTACTGCATAATTTTATTGATCTGGCTTCAGACGGCAAAGCCATAAAAAGAGCCTAGGGCACTATAGAAATGGTTCAGCACATTTCCTATATTCAGTGTGATAAATATGTATTCACGGCCAGGTATCAGGTGCTTACATGCCGGTGCGATCGTAAATCCTACTGATTTCACTAGTTTCCTTTATGGTTTTTGCATATTTGCTCTTTCAGAGCTTCTCCCTTGGCACTCCTGCAGGTACCTCCACACTGAGCACGTTTAATGGCCATGAAGTACCAGGCTTTGGGGCTCGAGAGTTTGGGAAATGACTTGAGTGAAGACAGATCTGGTGGGTCCTGGTAAAGGTCAAGCAGGGATGGGCGAGATGGATGTTATAAAAAAAACCCAGTGTTATAAGTGAACATCTTGCCTCCTCCTGCCAGGATGGAAATGTATAAAATAATCACAGGATATCAGCAGATTTAGCAGATCTCAAGGGTTTTGCAGGGGATGGGAGGTGCACGACTGGGGAAGAGACCTGAGCATGGCCAATGGGTCTTGGTGCTTCCAAATACCTGCAGGTGAAACCCCTTTGTGGTCGCACCTCATAAAAGGTGGCTCAGCCCCAGCCTCCCTTTCCTGCTAACGGGGTCAGCCCTGCTGCTGGGACAAGCTGAACCGTGGAGCTTTGAAAACAGGGTAGGCAGCTAGTTGTGTCCCTGGCTTGGGTGGAAACTGCTTGGCGAGGTGATGGAGAAGATATTTGGGGAGCCAGGGGATGGGATGCAGCCCCTTCTCCCCCTCTGTGCCTGCACTTGCTGCTTGGAGTTTGGGTTTTTTTTCCTGATCTCAGTAAGCTTGAAAGTACTTGGAAAAGTAATTTGGTGGCTCTGAATTGCTTTGTGGGATCTCTTGGGGTAAATGTTTCTTGACCTCCTTTTTCCCCCCTCAAGTGGAAGTTAATTAATTTTAATAATCAGAGAGGTTCTGGTTCCCACCCTGGGCTCAGATAGCTCCCTCGTCCCTAAGCAGACAAATTGTGGGCTCATGGCAATTTTTCCTGTCCTGTAGTACTGGCAGCATAAAGTTCCAGACAAGCACTTGGTGATTTCTAATTTTTTTTTTTAATTAAATTGGTGCTTGGATGAAGCTGATGCCCAAGAGATTGAGATGGTTTTGCATTCAAGTGGTAAAAAGATGTTTTCTGCTCACCTTGAGCAAAAAGGGGAAAAGCAAAGCCATTACGGCCCCAGAAACAAATAACCCCCGTGGAAATGGGGACAAGCCCCGATTTGAGAGCTCTGTCAAGAAGAAAAGCAGGTGACGAGTCTCAAGGGCTAAGGAAAAACTAGCAGTGAGCAGAGTCCCGGCTGCATATCGGCAGAAAATGTAGGGGGGGAAGGTAAAAGCAGGGGACACTGCTGTGGTTTGGGTGCCTGAATGGGAAGGCAGGAAAAATCTACAGTGAGAAACAAAATAAAAAATTGAGATTTGGGTTTGTTAAATAATGAGGGTGCTTAAATTCCTACTGAAGCCCGAGCAAAGCTGAGGATGCTCCAAACCGAAGCCTTTAAATTACAGCAGTCTGCCCAAGGAGCTGGCTCCACCATGCACATGTATAACGTATATTTTCTGTCTTGCAAACGTGTTGGCCCCCCCATGAAGATTTAATGTTAGTGTCAAGGGAGTTTATGTCCTTCTGGACCAGACAAGAGTTGGGGGTGCAGCCAGCTGGGCTCCCGCTGTGCTGAGTCCCGGGTTTGTCTGTTTGTTACCAGGTGCGGTGCCACCCCAGCTCCTATCGCAGCCCACGGAGACATCTAACGGCCCCGCCATAAACTGCAGACGATGATATCGCAACACACGACATCACGCTCGATGAGCTTTAGGGTCCTTTCCAACCCCAACCACTCTGTGATCCTATGCTGTGAGCATCGCAGGTAGGATGCAAAAGCGTTTCCCACTGAAACCTGCAGCAAGCTGCTTTGTTCCATCTGCTCAGCTCCAGCGCCGCATCCCACCCCCCAAAAGGAATTAAAGACAAAGAGGGTGAAAGGGGAAAAGCGAAGAACCAACACAAGGAATTTCGCTCTGCAAATGGGGAAACGTCTCGAACGTGCCACTGGCGTGTTGCTGCAGACAGCTTAAGCCCAGAGAAAATTCTTTGGCAGTGAGATCAATTCGGCAGTCAGTAATGCATTTTCTAGGGCTGAGATTCAATTTAAGGTCTCTCCAGTGAGTGGAATGATTGAATGGTACTTAAAAAAAAAAAAAAAATCCAACCAAAAAACCCCCAACAAAACCCAACAAATGAGACTCCTTTTGTTCAGCTCTCGTCAGCCCATAATTTAAAAGGTTTTGCTTTTGTTTTTTCCCACTTGACCTGTGGTTTATGTATTGAAGCCTGCTAGAGCTGCCTTGAACTTGGCTTTCTCCAGAAATCACTCCCCCCATCCATCCAGAAGTTGACAATGTTTGTAGATGCCGAGTGACTCATCCAAGGCTTTGAGCATCTTTAGCCCCTCCGCACTCACCCCTTTCACCAACAAGCTGGGACCCAGCAGAAACCACAGATTCCAGGGAAGGAGAGCAAGAGAAGGACAGTTCTGACCTCGAGAAATATGGCACAGAACAATTTTTTTTCTTTTTTTTTCTTTTCTTTTTTTTCTTTTTTTCTTTTTTTCTTTTTTTTTCTTTTTTTTTTTTT
>WKFP01014715.1:319840-336805 GCA_011057875.1 Pterocles orientalis | reverse complement strand
AGGTGGATGCTCCAAGTCCCTGGTTGTCTCTTTCAAAGGACTAAAGAGACTATTGTATTAACCCACCGGACTGTGCCTGCACTGCTGGTAAACAGCCTCTTCCTTTGATTTTCATGTTTAATTACCCGATGCACCCACGGTCAATAAATCTCTCCTTTTAAGCCGTGAAATAAGGCAGAGCCTTGCAGCGCTGCGCTAGAAAACAATATTTCTATAGAGAGCTTTTCCACCCTGGGAATAAATCCCCTCCTGTATTTATTTGCATGAAGCCAACGGTGCCAGCTCACAGGTGCTGGGGGGAGGCAGGACCAGCGTGCATCAGGTTGGTGTTTGCACTACGAGGTGATGTTTGCTTCCCTCGAGGTGTCGGATTAGCTGGTTTGGTTAAACCAGTTTAAATCAGGCAGGGTGGCTACAGGGCTCCAGCAGGTCTGACCTAACCCGGCCGCCTCAGGGAGATGCTATCTGCACGCTGCCGAGCCCCGAGGGCATGGACTTCGTGGGGTAAATCAAGGTGTCCCTGGGACAAACCGACCTGAAATCAGATGTTAATAAAGCCAAAGCAACCGCCAGGAAGCCGTGCTCAACCTCACGCCCAGATTATCCGTGATGCAGAAGGCAGGTATAAGAATAAGCAGAATAAGAGCATTTTTTTTCGTTTATATTTCCAATGAATGGGGACTGAAGCCCAAAATGCAACTGGGGAACGTGGTTTAACGATAACAGCATCACCTGGGATGGGGACAGGTCCAGCGCCAAACTACGCAGCCCCTGGTAACATGGATGGGTGGCATCCACACCACAAGGGATATGGTTTCTGCTCGGCGTTAAACACAGCTCAGCTACTAAATGGAGAAGGAAGTTCTGGGTGCCAGCAGCACAGCTTTTGCTATCAGTTAAAAAAAAATCCTAACTGACCAGCCCAACACAACCGACCTGCTATCACGCCAAGGCAGGGCCCCCGAACATATGCTGGAGCGCACATCAAAGGGCTAATTGCTTCTCCACCTAATTAAGCAAACCAGCAAATGGCAAACAGGCGCTGGCTGGGGTTTTGTTGTAGTAATTCTCCCAGGAAACGGATCCCGTGGCTCCCATACTAACCGTGCAGGGGTGTGCTCCAGCACCCAGGCTTGAGCAGCTCGGCCGGGATCCCCAGGCTCTGCGTGGCACAAATCCCGGCTTAGCGATGCTCCGGAGAGAGAAGAAGGGGTGGGAGGAGGTGGTGATGCAGGGAACGAGTCAGTTTCTTTGCCCAGAACCAAAATGTTTCTTTGCCCAGAACCAAAATATTTTGCTTCCAGCAGCTTTTGGGGTATTTTACAATAACAAAATGTTTTGGCTTTGTGAAATACTTGTGGGGTGGGTTGGTTTTGTTTTGTTTTTTTTCCCCTCTATGGGCTGAAAAAATTCCAGGAATTTCAAAAATTTTTGGACATAGCAGACCACTCCGGTGGCTGTCCAAGGAGCTAAAGAAACCCGATGTTTCCCCCTAGACCTTCTTGTTTTCCTTGGGTATTTTTTCTCTCCTGCTTGGTCCCAAGAAGCCCACCTTGGTCTTCAGCGGATGCTCTCGTTTGTACCTACAGAAGGGTGGGAAAAGCAGGAGCTGGGAGGGATCCCGGGGGGTTGCAAGGGTCAGGCTGGGACGTGTCAGAGATTGCAGCAGATACGGGGCTAACTGAGTCTGGGCTCTGGCTTTTCCGGGTATTTCCTAATCTTGGGGCAAGGACCTCAGGGAGATCCTCCTCCCACCACTGGAGGGTCTCCCAGTGCTCCTTCCCATTCCATGTGCCTGTTCAAGCCTTTTCCAGTCCTCCCTGAAAGAGAAATCACATTTTTTCCAGCATATATCATATATTGGTGTGATTTGTCTAACGACGTTGTTTTTCTTCACTTTGCAGTTGGAGGACTTTGTCAGGATGGCGAACTTCAAGGGTCACGCGCTTCCCGGCAGTTTCTTCCTGCTCTTTGGGCTCTGGTGGTCTGTGAAATACCCGTTGCAGTATCTCAGCCGGAAAGAAAATAAGAAATCCCACAGGATCTATTATTTCCAGCGTGTGGATGCCATCGAAGGGGGAATCAAAATCGTCTTTGCTTTAATAGGTAAGAGTTCTATTTAACTTGCAATGTTGGTAACTTCCCAGCCTGGAGTGACGTGCTGGAGCCTCACTCCAGAGAAACCGGTCCAGATGTGGAAGGATGCGACCTTGATGGTCATCTTGTCTTGATCTCTGATAGAGTTTCATAGAATCACAGAATGGTTTGGGTTGGAAGGGACCTTAAAGATCACCAAGTTCCAACCCCCCTGCCATGGGCAGGGACACCCTCCACTAGCCCAGGTTGCCCAAAGTCTTATCCAACCCAGTCTTGAAGACTTCCAGGGATGGAAGTCCTTTCTCCCTAATGCAAAACCATCAGAATCCGCCCAAAACAATGAGTAGGATCAACCACCGTTGCATAGAAACCACCAGGAGCTGTATGATCTCGTGTGTCCATGCAGGGATGCTGGCGGAGCAGTTCGTCCCGGATGGTCCGCACTTGTACCTCTACAGTGGGGAGAACCGCGACTGGGTGAAGCTGATGAACTGGCAGCACACCACCATGTACCTCTTCTACGGGCTCTCCGGGGTGGTGGATGTCTTCACCTACAGCTCCCAGCTGGTGCCACAGGGTCTGGACCGCCTGATGTTGTCCGTGGCTGTGTTTGTTGAAGGTTGGTAGAAGTTGGTGCTTAATTTGGGGAGGGGTGGTGGAGGGTTGAGTCAGAGGGACCAAAATCTTCCAAACTGAGATATTTGCTCTGAGCATCCCTGAAGATAGGAGACGTTGCAGGTGACAGATTATCGAAGGGCAGTCTGTAGCGAGATGGGAAATGCCGGCATTGATAGGTCCTGGCTTTGGGATTTCTGGGGTGACAGCAGTACAAAGCAGCAGGCGGCGTTTCCTTGGTATGATACATGGCCGGTGGATGCTGCATTTATCTGACATCTCCAGAGCTGTTCGCACGCCCCGCGTTCCCTCTGAACAGCCATTAATTATGCTGCAGGCATCGTCCTCATCTGCTTGCATCTCATGTGGCGAATTCGAGTGACTTATTCCAGCTTCAGCACATCAGGAATATAATTTTGTCTGCAGGCTGTCTCGCAAGGCGTGAGCCAGGATTTCAGACCCGTCTTGGATCATGCAGGGAAAAGCCACTAGGAAATGACGGTCTCGCTTGTATAGAAAACCCCTTAATGAAGGCATATCTCTTGTTATTTTCCCTTTTTCCCTTTCTGGATCTCAGTGGGATTCAAAGCAGCAGCAGGGGCAGCTCAACAGGCAGTTTGATGTGTAAGAAAAGGACATCTGTCATTTCCAGCTCCTGAGAAAAGGGCGAAATTTAGCCAGGAAAAAGCAGGACACAGCAGGAGGGGAGGGTGATCTGAGCAGGTGATGGCACCGACACGGGAAGAAAACCACCCTCCTGCTGTCCTCCGCCTTTGGTCCTCACCTTGCTCAGCTCCTCCTGCCCTGAGGTTGGGCATCTCATCCCTCCAGGACAGTGGGATGCCAGGAGACCTGGAGGGATGCTGCTATGGGGAGTCCCTTGTTTTCCTGTCTCAATCCACCCACCAGGAGGGCGATTTCCTCTCTGGTCATGGTCGATGCTTCTCTAAGGGTGGTACGTATTTTTTCACAGGTTGTCTCTTTTATTATCACGTCCTTCACCGACCCATGCTGGACCAGCACATCCACTCCCTGCTGCTCATCGCCATCTTCTCCGGGGCTTGCAGCGTCATGCTGGAGGTCTTCCTCCGCGACAACATCGTCCTGGAGATGTTCAGAGCTGGTGTCACCATCGTCCAGGGAACGTGGTTCTGGCAGGTCAGTTCTTGCGGAGCAGAGCACCACGGTAGGAGAGCAATGAGAAAAAGAAGGGGAAAAAAAAAAAAGCAATGCATCACATATCCATCGCCCAACTCTGAAGGATAATTTTGCTTCACAAATAGCTCATAACCCAGAATGAAAATTTACTTTATCAGGAGTCATCTCATGGCTGGTCCTGCTGCAAGAGCTGTTTGTCTCAGCTTATTGCTTTCCCGGGGGGAAGAGAAAAAGCCAGCTCTTGCAGCGAGCGAGCAACGTTTTGCAGCAGCTAACAACCAAGGACTAATTGCCTAATGTGTCTAATGCACCCTGCAGCACTCCCGCTGGGCTAGCGGAACGACGCGAGCCCCAACAAGCAATCAAATGGCTGAGCAAACGACGGCCACCCGATTGCTTCGGTGGGAGTTGGAGAAGCAAAGAAACCCTAGTCAGGGCTCAAGTCCCTCGGTCATCAGGTGGATCATGGTGGTACCCGAGATGGACAGAGGGATGCTGGAGGGCTTCAGTACATTGATTTCCCCCCCCCCAGGTAATGAATCACTTGTTCCCCCCAGATCGGGGTTGTGCTGTTCCGGCCATGGGGAGGTCTGGTGTGGGATGAAGAGGACCACAGCAACATCATGTTCCTCACCATGTGCTTCTTCTGGCACTGGGCGGCCGCCGTGGTCATCCTGGCTATAAACTACACTCTGGCTTACTGGTATGACTGGGGCATGGGATGGGGTGGGCAGACAGGGATGGGGATGGATGGAATGAGATGCAGATGGGCTCCAGCCTGTCGTGGGGTACAAAGTCACCGTTGAATAAGTTTCAGGGCACGGTGACAAGCGTCGCACGCTATTTGGTGAGTGCACAGAATGCAAAATAGTGTCAGCAAGAGGCACGAAAGGTGGAGAAGTCAAATAACCCAGCCCCTGAAGCGGCTCCTGGAACTCACACCACTATATTTTTTTCTCTGCACTGAGTGCTGGGAGTCAAACTTTAATTCGATAGAGATTCAAAGCGTTATACCAGGTTCCCCTGACACTTTGTCCCCTCCCTGGCAAGGATTTCGAAGCGGTTGACAGTCGTTGAGTTATTGGAGGTACGACAGTGCTGTCTGATGGCTAAAACATCACCGGGGGGATTATCCCACCTTCAGGGGTGCTCCTGCAGCCTCGAAGGGATGCTGCACGGCTCGCTGAGATGTGGGCTAGTCCAGTCTCAGCAAGAAAATCGGCTTTATATAGACTAAAAAAAGCCCAAATCCCCCTCCAACAGCATTGTAGGATCTCTAGAATAGTTTCTTCTGCTCTGTGTATTCATGACGAGTGTGCTGCAGGGAGCGGCACTAGTTTGGGGGTTTTGCTAACGGAGATTTATTGTTCATGTGCTGCAGCTGCATCCAGAGGTGCGGGAGAGGCAGCGGAGAACCCTACATCGGGCTCGGAATCCGGCAAAAAAAGCACCACACCAGCTCCCAGTCCTCCTTCTTAAACGGGTCTGATGAAGAGTGAGGAGAGTGCAATGCCCTTCTCCAAACGCGTGAAGAATCTGTTTTCTAGAAGAAAAAAAAAAATCAAATTAAATATTTGTGTTTTGGAAGAGAGGTGCCACCGTTCTGCTGCTGGGTAGCAGGTTGGGCACACGGCGGGGAGCTGCCCTCCGTCCGTACCCGAATATCGCCGTCTCTGAAATGAGAACTCTTTGCCGTGATTTTTAGCAAAAAAATTAAAGGTAGAAATTCAACACAACAAGATCGCTTCATCCTGCGGGTTCCCACGCAGCACCACAGCCCGTGGAGGGCATCCTTTGGCCAGTTGACTTTTCCAAGAGCCCGGAGGCGATGACTTGCTGCGATTGAAGTCAGGGAAACCTCCAGGCTTGAGGTGACGTACGTCCGGACCAAGGCATCATCCCACGGAGGAAGAGGGAAGAAGGGCTGAGTGTGAGATCGCGTCAGATTTGCAGCGTCATGGCTTGATTGTGCACAACAGAAATTTTATTATCGAAGCTGTGAACTGCAGAGGGGGTTTGTTAATAGTTTTTGCGTTCACTTAAAGGCTGAAAGAGTGAATAAATGTGAAATAAAACTCCTCACTGAGCTGATATCCTTAAATTTAAGTCTGATAAATTATGGAGCGTGTAATAATAGCTTAGAGCAATCCATCCTGCAGACCCATAAAGCCTGAAGGGCTGTGAGATACATGGCTAGGCAGCAGGAATTCACAAAACCTCCCAGTTTCCCACTGAAAATACACCTCTGAGCTCAGAAAGTGAGATGAAACAGGCATACGTTTTGTTTTCAGCCTGCCTTTGCCAGCTAATTTCTTGCAAAAAGCAACTGGAAATGTCACGTCCTAGATAGACAGGAGGAAGATGTGCCAGTAGGGAGTATGGGGACTGGAAAAATAGAATAAAATAGAATAGAATAAAATAGAATAGAATAAAATAGAATAGAATAAAATAGAATAGAATAAAATAGAATAGAATAAAATAGAATAGAATAAAATAGAATAAAATAGAATAAAATAGAATAGAATAAAATAAAATAAAATAAAATAAAATAAAATAAAATAAGCACCAGGGCAAGCTGAACTGGAGCTGTTCATGTCTCAAACCCCAGGGCTGGGAGGATGCTGCACTGGAGTCTTCTCGCTGCTGTGTGATGGGGGGGATGGATGGATGGCGGCTGATTTTTGTGTTGGTGTTCACGGCTGAACAGAAAAGCAGCCACCGGCAGGTCCAGACATCTGTGACAGTGTGCTGACACCCAGGGAAGGGAAACCTTGTCTTTTAACACCCTTTCCCCTTGTGCAAAGAGCTTGTTGCAGACTAAGGGGGCTCCAGCCGGGATTTATGGCGTACTAACAGCGCTATAAAGACTGTGTAGCTTTCCCTGAATGCCAGCTTTCCTGTGTTTCCACCTCTGAGCCCGTTTATTTTTCAGGGCTGGACGCAGAGAGGTGCAACCAGGCTCGGTGCAAAGAGAATGAAGCAGCGGAGCAGCACGTCTCTGTAAACCTGACAAACGCCGTGCAGCTAGGTCTCGTGAGCTGTAACTGCGGAATACGATGAGAATTTTTGCAGAGACTTTTTCCCCCTGCCAAGCAGAATAGTTTTTAGAATCTCAAGGATTCCTCTCGCTGCTCCGACGGGATGCCAGCCGGGAAGAGCACTCTGCAGGCTGCTGCCTCCTAATGCACAGAGCAAACCATCCTTGCAAGCTGGCAAACCGAATTACCCGGACTGCTGCAAGGCTAAAACCCAGTTTATCGATGCTCTGAATTATTCCTGGTCTAATTTAGATGCTTTTCTTATAGAAAACAGACCAAACATCCCAGTTCCCATGAAACATAAGCCCACACGAGGGCAGCACCAGGTGCCAAAGCTGCTGCTGGAGGGGCTGGGACACGCTCCAGGCTGAGGCTGCTGTCACCTTGCAGCCACCCTGCTCCCCGCTACCCCCAAAAATCAGAGGTTATTTCCACCACAGATTAAAGCTGGCCTTGCTTTTTATAAGTGCTCTTTGCTTTTGAAGATGGGAGAAGGTTTATTTAATTTTTCACAGCTCTCCTTGCTGCTCTTAAGTCACCGTCTCCTTTCACTCTGAGGTTTGTTTTTTTTCCCTTTGGTGCTACGTGGCCACCAAGCACTTTTCCCCTCGGTAGCACCCGGTGTCTGGAATAGTTTCTGTCTGCCTCATTAACTCCCCAGTCCCACAAACATCCCAGGACCGTCACTCCAGCGCTCGCTAATTTGTTTTCCAACTCCGGAGCACATTCTTCCCGAGGTATGAAGGTCAGCGAAGGAGGCGAGATACAGCCTGTGATTGAGGAAGAAAATACCGGCGCTGTTCGTTGTCAGAAGAGAATCAACAATTCTTTTTTTTTTTTTTTTTTTAAAGCTTGGGAAAAGCCCAGGTACCCAAACAAGGGCACGAAGGTTGCTGGGTGCTCAGGAAATGGCCCAGAGATGGGTTATTATAGAGTGAGGTGCCATCACCAGCCATCTACACATTTATTTCTTATGGGATGGATATGGTGGGACAGTCTGTAAGGGAGTACAGCTCCTAACTCCACCTTAATATCAAACTGTTTGTCTTGGGTCATGTTTTTCACCACGTAAATTGAGTTATCAGCTGGTGTCTGTGCACCGGACCCACTGGCCGTGTGGCTGGAGGGGACTGAGGGTAGATTTGTTGCTGTAGACTGTAATGCCCTGGACGATGTCTCGGGAGGTTTTTGTCCTGTGCAAGCACAGCCTGATGTCGTTGGATGGTGGGGATGGGGGCTGACGATGTTCCTGAACCAAGTGACCGGCTCATCCGAGGCCGGAAGGAGCAGCTGATCGTCCCAAGGTGATATCCAACAAAGGAACCCGGACAACACCCTGCAAAGCGGCCAAATATCTTGGCAGGCGACTCTTCCTCCGGCTTGGAACACAAGCCTTTCATCAAGCCGCCCATTTCTCGGGATGCGCCGCTTCCACCCTTCAGGGCCGCGGTTGTGCAAGGCTGGAGCGATGGTGTAGGCAGCGGAACAAGCCCTGCCTGTGCTCCTACCACCTGCTTTATGAAAGCCGGTGTTAGCGTTTGTCATAATAATAATGATGATGATGATGATGATGATGATAATACTTTGCACTTCCTGAGCAGCCATCCATCTGCAGCGCTCGAGCTGCTGGCAAACCTTTAATTAGATCGTGCCTCCCACCACCCCCAGGAAGCAGGCAAGCATTAGCGCATTTTTTCATTAGCGCCCAGGCTGATGAGGAACCTTCGGGGAGAGGATGTTGCAGTTACAGCCAAGAAAAAAAGGAAAAAAAAAAAAAATCAAATTAGCTTCAGGGTTTAGAGCAAGAGAGGGGCTGGAGAGGGGCTGGGGGCAGATCTGCCTCCCCCCGGTCGCTCCCTGGGAGGAAGAGGAGGGCAGGCGTGTGCTGGTACAATCCCATAATACTCCTCCACGCCGCTGTGGTTTGCAGCTAAGGAACTGCAACGGAGCGCATCCATTTGTGCCCACGGTGATTTCAGCTCTGCTGTCTGGGGTGGGGGGCTGCCCCTCCTTCCCCTGCGTACCCCTCCTCGGGATGCTGTCCCCAACCCCTTGTCACTCTGTCACCTCATTTTTCTCTTGGGAAACGGTTTAAAAGGCTCGAAACTCCTTTTCCTCAACAATTTCATGCCTGTGGAACTTTTTTCACTGTCTGGTGCTTTAATACGAGTTCTCTTTTTCCTAGAAACCTTTCTCAAAGGGCTTTTCTCCTGGCTGGCCCCTCGAACCCCATGGCAGAAGGCACCTTGGGCAGGCAGGTATCAGAGCAGATACGTTTCAGCTGAGCCTCGTTTCCTCCTCTCTTCTTCCAGCTGCTGCCCTCCCAGCTCAGCATTTCCCCACTTCTTCCAAGGACTCGACTCATCCTCCTTGGGAAGCAGTTTGGTGCTAAGCTGCTTTTTGGGGTAACGCTCTGTAGAGCAGGAAAGCTGAGCTGCAAAGAAATCCCAGACGATCCCACCAAAGAAGGTAAGGTGGGTTTTTCTGTATTATTTTTAGGAGGAGGTCTGTAAGGAATTGCTCCTGGGGTGCTGTGCTTGGTCTCCACATGGCAGCGTCCTTTGAGCTCCTGGTGCTTTAGGTTGGGTGAAGCTGCTTGTGTTTGTGCAATCCCCTCTGCTGCTGGGGGCTTCCTCAGTGTTACAGGACCTTTTTGTATCTGGGCTCAGACCTTTGGACCCCATCCTGCTCCCCAAGAACCATCAGAGGTGAGCAGCGATGGGTGTGCAGCCCAGCAACACGCCAACTTCTTGGTGTCCCTCCTTCCTCCTACCACTGATGCGGAGATTATAGAAGAGCTCCTGGCTATGGCTTGGTGGCTTTTATGGCTCTGCTGGAGGACAGCCCATCAGCTGGTTTGCTTCTGTGCTGTTCCAGCCTCGGGGCTTCCCTGGGGGCGCTGGCTCACGTGCGTGGCTCTTGGCAGGGTTGGGCTCGGCTTGTCCCTGCAGCCTCGCTGGGGGTTGGGTTTGTGGTCGCACGAGGAGTTACGTGCGTGTGGTTGCAACCTGGAGAAATACGGGGTTGGGGATGCACTGAGTGGTTGTTCATGGTCCTCAGGGGTTGGAGGGCTGGGCAGTGCTCTGGAGTGTTTCTGCACCATCAACTCGATGGCTTGGAGGGACATGGGGACGCTGGGGTGGCCCTTGAGACGCTTGCGATGCTCGTCTGTGCAGATGGCAAGATGCTGAGGCTGGGCGTGCAGCCACCAGCGATGCGACGGGCAGCAGGTCGGGAGCAGCCTGTGTCTGGGGATGCTCAGCATTGGGTGTCGGATTGGTAAAAAAGAGTGGAGACACGCTGCTGTGTCCTCCCAGCCCAGCTTTTGGGGGAGACAAGACCATCACCCCCCTCCTCTTGGCTGCTGCAGGCTGGGAGATGATGCTCGGAGCTCATAAGGGCTTTGGTTTGCGAGCTCCTGACCCAAAAGCTCCCATCTACAGGCACTTTGTATAATGCCAGGCACCCCTAAAAGGGTCACTGGGTACCTGGGAGCCCACTTTAGAGCCTCTGGAGACCCTCCAGCAGAGCTTGGCCATGCCGGGGGATGCTGCATCCTTGCCTTGTCTTGACTCCTTCCCCCCTCCTGCAAAAAACCTCAATAACTGACTACATGTGGTTGCCATGGGAATGGATTTGGCTGCTCATCTTGATTTTTTGGCAGGCTCCAGGAGGCTTTTGTTGTTTGGTTTGTTTTTTTTTTTAATAGCAGCCACGAGGTGTCCCGGGTTGTGAAAGCTGGTTGACTCAGCACACGTCGAACTGGCCCGCGGGATGCTGGGCTCTAAACATCCTGTCTGAGGGCCACCTCCCCGTGGTGGCTTCTCCCTTTATCTGCCTCTTCTGAGTAACAACCACTCCTCAGTGCCCCATTTGGGAGAAGGACGGGCAGGAGTCGCAGGTAAACTCTTCTACTCATAGAATCCATCAGCAAGCAGCTGTGAATGGGACGGATGTGGCTGCTTGAGCTTGGGAAGAAGGGACGTGGGGACACTCCAGCTCTGCAAGACGAGGGTTTAGTGGGATGATGGCCACCCATGAGGCTGGTGGGAGGCAGTCTGCTGGCAATCTATGGCTCTAGCTCCTTTTTTTTGAGGATTACCAGGTTTGAAGGAGCACCATGGCAGAGGATTTGCAGGAGAAGGGGCTTGTGCCTCTCCTGTTGGGTGAGGGCTGTTGGCACAAGAGAGATGTGCCTGGGTAGCAAGGATGGAGGAGAATCTGCAAAGAGAAGAACCTTTAAATGTCCACAGCCAAGCTGGCTCTCCTGGGAGGCTGCTCGCCCTGACAGGGTGCTGGTGGCACCCATGGGTGCTGGTAGGGGATGCTCGTGCATCCATGTGCTCAGCATCCTTCACATCATTTGGCTCATGCGTGAGGCCAAAATCTTCAATGGTGATGAACCCAGAGCTGTGATGGCTCCTTGGGGAGAGCCTGGAAACTGGGGAAAAATCCTTCCTGAGCTGAGCTCGGGGAGGTACAGCCAACAGGAGGCATCGTACGGAGAGCAGGCAGCTCCCGTAAGGTTATTAAGCAAAAGCATCGCAGCCTGTGAGCTGGGGAGGGAGGACAGCTCAGGTAATAACTTGTGACTGCTGCCGTATTTCAAGTCCTCTGACAGCCAAACTAGCTCGCAGGGAAAATAAATAACCCGCGTACCTCTCCTCAACCGCTGCTTTTTTCCCCGGCTGCAGCTCACTCGGAGCTTGATCAGCTTTTATGTGAGCGTGGACCTGAACAGCAGGGCTGGGGGACGCTGGCGGGTGACAGGTACGGGGTTTGGGCTGGGCGAGGGGCTGTACGGATGGGGGGTGTTGTTTTTCTGTGTCTCAAATGCGCGAGTTGTTGCTTGGAAACGTGTCTGGTTTCTCTGCAGAATTGTGACTGTTTTATAAAAGAAGGTGGTTTTGGGATTTTGGGTGTTTTTTTGAGTTTTGGGTTTTTTGTGGGGTTTTTTTTGGGTGATTTTGGGTTGGTTTTTTTTTTTGTGGGTTTGTTTGGTTTTTTGAGTGAGCTATATCCAAGCTTCTGCTTGGGTTTGGGACATCCCTGCTGAGTGCGAGATGCCCCGGGATGCGTGATGGATGCTGAAGCACCCTGTCCAGGTGGTGGGAAGCAAAGGGGACTCCTGACCACTACCAAAAGCCTTGCTGCACTGGGCTGCTGTGAAGCAGAAGAGGGAGGCTGCTCCGCTGGGGAGAGGGACGGTCAGGGTAGGACAGCCCAAGGACAGGTGGGAAATAGGGTGGTCTGGGGTCTGCTGGTGATGGAGGCGAAGGGGGGATGCCTGGTGGATAAGGGGCAATAAATCCCTGGGGTAAAGCTCTAGGTTCACCGTGTCCCAGAGATGCGATGGATGATGACAGTCTCCAAACGCCACGTGTGCCCACGCAGGGCTGGGACGGGTCGACCGACTCCGGTTCTGCAGCCAAACCCAAGCGGGGATGTCTGGCAGAGCTCTCCCTCACCTCAGGCGCTGGCCACGCCACATCCTTCCCTTATTTTGCAAAACCTAATTGCTTCCTAGTGTGGGAGGACTCGGAGAACGTGCTGGAGTTGTTCATCCAGCCTCTGCAATTCGCGTTGGTATTTACAAACACGGCGAGGATGGGAGTTGTGAGGCAAGGGCACGGCAGTGGAGCAGCTTCAGGATGAGTAACCCCTGCTTCTGTGGGTATCCCCGCTGTAGAAAAGGACCAGAAGGCCCCTGGGGAAAAGAGTGAGACCTCCTTAGGTGGTAGGTGCATACAGAGAGCAAGGAAAGAGGGCAGAGACATCCCAGGGTGACATCAAAAGCTCACTGCTATAAGCATTTAGGTCACTACTGCCTTCTGTGGCTGCTGCTCTAAGATTTATTTTTTTTCCCCAACAATTTGGACATGGGCTTATATATTTATATAAAAAAAAATATTAAAAAAAAATTTACTCATGGCAGCTGGTTATCCGCTCCTCTCCATCCCGTCTGGTGCCCAGTTGTGTTGGTCCAGCTTCACGCCAACCCAATTTTCCTGCCTTTATCCTTCGAGCTCTTCCTCCTGGAGATGAAATCTCCTCCCTTGTGTGAAATCACTGCTCACGTGTGACACGAGCTTGTGGGGAACATGCATGAGGCTCCCTTTGGAAACAGTCGTTGTTCCTGGGTCGCAGCCGGTCGGGCTCAGCGAAGCCCTGGCTGGAGTCACGCCCTGGTAATTATCTGGTTTGGAGGGAGTTTATGTTCCCAGGAAATAATTATCATGCTGCTTTTTATTAGCAAAATACTTTCTGGTTCCTAATAGCGTGTTGCTGTTACACTTTCTTGGGTGCTGATGTATTTTTCTCTGGACAACCAAGTCCTGCTGGATGTACGCTTGCGACCACCTCCATGAGCACACACACACGTATGCACAGTGCTGCCTGGCGGCAGGGTCTCCGTGGCGATGTCGCATCTCTGCTGTTACCTGTATGGAGCTGAGCACACCCGCTCGGTCAGGATGCAGCTCCCTGGGGATGCTGAGCAAGCCCAGCATCGCTCTTGGGGGTGACTTCAGCCCGTCCCCAGGCACTGTTTGTCCTTGCAGGTCCAGCAAGCCAGCCCCATGCCGACGACCTTCCTCGGCAGCGCCCTGCGGGGCACCTTCTTCTTCATTTTTGGTCTCTGGTGGTCTGTGCGATACCCCCTGAAGTATCTCAGGCGCAAAGCCAACGCTGAGGGCCAGCCGAGCCATGGGGTCCGGCGTGTGGAGGTCTTGGAAGGGGCCGTCAAAGCTTTCTTTGCTCTAGCAGGTAAGAGATGATGGGTCTTTGTCCCAGTATCCTGTCCGATGAGACTGGGGCCATTTGGAGTGTGGGAGGGCTTGGGGACACCCTTATGGCATCATCTGTGATGGGACCCTCACAAGTCCCACTGCGAGTTCACCGTTGCAAGGAAAGATTTCCTGTAAGCTTGTCCTTTCCCCCCCGTGTACAATTGTGATTTTTCTGCTCTCTGCCCAGGGATACTGGTGGAGCAGTTTGTCCCCACCGGTCCCCACCTGCAGCTGTACAGCCCCAAGACTCACAGCTGGACGGACCTCACCCCCTGGCACTACACCACCGTCTACCTCTTCTTCCTCCTCTCCGGCATTGTGGACGTCGCCTCGCACTCCCCGCTCAAGCTGCCGCTCGGCTTGGATCGGCTCGCGCTGGCCCTGGCGCTGTTCGTCGAAGGTGAGGGGAAGGGCTGTGGGGGCCACCCACGGGGGTTTTTAATTTAAAAATAAAAAAAAAAACCCACACAAAAAACCCAACAAACCCCAGAGCATCCTTTTCTAACACCATGTGCATCCTGGTGGCAGGTTTGCTCTTCTGTTGCCATGACTCCAGCGATGCTGCGCTGGACCACCACCTCCATTCCCTGCTGGCAGTGGCGATCTTTGCTGGAGCCCTCTGTGCCCTCCTGGAGTTGTTCCTCGGAGACCACATCATCCTGGAGACCTTCAGGACCAGCTCCTTCCTCCTGCAGGGCTCCTGGCTTTGGCAGGTGGGTGTGCTTGGAAGGCAAGCGGAGGGGGGATGCTCTGCCCTTTCCAGCTCTTCTGCTGGGGTTAGATTTGTCGACTGGTTGGAATATCTTAGTGCCAGAGTTGTCATCGTGGAGATAACCACATGTAATATATGCAGCACGGGCAAAACTGGGCTCTAAATGGAAATTTGAGCCCTCAAGAGTGGGAAACCACAATTGTGAATTTTTGTTATCTTTATTAGGTCCAATTTCTTCTTCTCTTTGCTCTTGAAATATTTGGAAACCTCCCCCACCACCACCCAGCTTTGCATATAGGGAGAATGCACAGCCTGGCTGTGTAGCCTTTGGGTCGTTATCTTTAACTGGGGATGCTGGGATGCACTGGGAGCCCTAAGGCTCATCCGCAGAGCATCATCTCCTCCTGAAACACATCCTCGTGTCAGTCTGGGGAGACAAGGATGCTTGGGGGGTGCTGAGGGGTGGTCCATGTGTTTCTTGGGATTATTGTGCCTCTGGTCCATAGTAAGCCTGGCTAAAAACAGGAGGAGAAGCGAGGAGGGATGTGCTGATGCCCAACATCTCTTCTGTCTGCCACCAGATGGGGTTTGTGCTGTCCCCTCCATGGGGAGGACCGGGCTGGGACCAAACCGACCGTAACAACCTCACCTTCCTCACCATGTGCTTCTGCTGGCACTACGCGGGCGCTCTTGCTGTCCTGGCCGCAAACTCCGCTGCGTCGCGCTGGTACGTGGGGATTGGGGGTCCCGGGGGGGTTCCAGCACCATGCACAAGCTGGAATGACCAAGAGCAGCCCCTAGACCCTACGCCACCCTGGGAAATCCAGCCACCCATCCTGGGGTAGGACAAGTGGGTGCCCATGAATGCTCAATGGGTGGGCTGGGGTGACCTGGTGGCTCTCGCTGCCCCCAAATCCCTGACCGGTGTCATCTGTCCCCTGCAGCTGCAACGAGTCCTGCCAGCTGAAATTCGGGGACATCGACGTGGAGCTGGACTGCGGCATGTGCATCCGCAAAGGCAAGGAGAGCTCCAGCGGCGCCCTGCTGCCCGAGAGCCCCTCGGATGACAAATGAGGCCCCGGTGGGCACGGGAATGTCTTCCCTGCTGCAGCGTAGAGCTCTTGAGATGAGGTTTTTAATTAATCCTGATTAACTACACCGGCACTTGATGGTGGAGCATCACAAGTGGGAGGCAGGAGACGCAAAGCCTTTCCTGCAGCATCCCTTGGATGGTAGCAAGAGCGACCCAGGCTCGGCTGGGAGGGAGTTCTTCATTTTTTCAGGCTGTGAACTGCAGGACTGGTTTGCTGGCGGAGTCCAACTGGTGTGGCTGAGTTGGCTAAATTTTTTTTTTGAACAATTTTTTGGCTTCTGCAGAAGGGAGCCAAACCAGCGTTCAACGCTCCCGGTGGCTGTCGCTCACTCTGGTGTTGGCGGAGGGGTTTTGTACAAAGCTTAATGTGCACAGAGCAAACGTGATCGCCAATAAAGTCCTTTAACCATCTCCATGGATCCCTTGAATTTGAGATTGAAGGCATGGGTAAGGCCGTGTCCAGCTTTATCACGGTGAAGGGGGTGGATGAAATGCCAGGATGGGACTGCGGGGGATTGCAGAACCGGTGGGTGGGTGGTTTGGGTTTTTTTTCTTTTGGGTCTTTTATTGGGTTCACAGCAGAACAGCCCCTGGAGATGCTTCCTGCTGGCACGATGAAAAGATGTCATTAAACAGGATCGGGGAAAGAACAGCGCATTCATCAGAAACTCCATCACAGGTTTGTAAAACGCTTGTGCCGCGTCTTTGACCAAGGGCTGGGCTAAGCGAGCAGCGTGGTCATCATCTTTGAATGCTTTTGCTGTGCTCCTCCCTGAAGGCAGCTCAGCCTAAACACTTCACTGCTGCTCTGCACAACTCCAAAAACGCAAACACGTGTTGGGAGGAAAGGAAAACCCTCCCTGCCTTAAAGCGGTTGAGCTTCGCAGCCCCACAGGAGGTCCCTGGAAGGGTGAGCACCTCACATTTATTTCTATTTTCATTATTTATTTTCATTATTTATTTTCATTATTTTCTTCTTTTTCTTCCTTTGGAGCAGGGCTGGAGGGAGGTCACTGCTTCGTGCTGCTGGCAGCTGTCAAGACAAAGACCTTGAGGAGCAAAGAAACCAGGGTGAGCTCAGCACAGCCTGGCACAGGAACAGAGCGGAGCCCATTCTCTCGGGGCTGGCACTGCATCATCAAACGCAAGGTGAGGAATAATCCTTTTCTCCAGCGCGGCAGTTTGGCTGGGAATAATCCCGCAGCTGGTGCAGGCTCAGGGAGAAATGTCAGTTGGAAGGGATGGCTGGAGGGCATCTTGCCCGGCTCCTGCTGCCAGGGCCAGTGCTGGAGTCAGATCAGGTCCCTGCACGGCTGAAAATACCGCTGCGGCTCCCTGTCCCCTATTTGTGAGGCTTGGGGCACAACATTTATTATATTAAGTCAGTAAAGTCTGAAGGTGAAGTCCTACTCCATTTGAACTGCTGGCTGCAGGAAAAATGATTTATTTCCCCCCCCCCCCCCC
>WKFP01014715.1:245259-300172 GCA_011057875.1 Pterocles orientalis | reverse complement strand
CTTCTGACGCTTATCAGTATTAAGAGCCTACAAGAGTCAGAAAACTGACTCCCCCACACCATATGGGTAATGAACACACTGACATTCTGTAAGCAGGAAGGAGACATGGAAACAAGCCACTGCTGTTAATTAGTGTCCATGGCAGGCTTTGCTTTACCAAATAAAGGTGGAGGGCTCACCACATTTTCATCCACTTTGTTCTTGCTGTTAATCACTTTTTCTTCAGCGCCGATCAGCCCGTCCAACTCGGTCATGCCGGAACCTGCACCAAAAGAGCAAGGCAGGGACCATAAGTCGCCCTCAGGGACATTTAGGGAGGGCTACCTACTCTCTGCAGAGCTGCCACGGCTAGTGTGTTTAACCGCACGGACCGCTGATTATTAATCTGTCCTCATGCTGTTGTGTCAGAAGGGGAGCCCATAAGCTCTGCTACAGTGACAAGTGACTGGAGGGGGTCTGTTAATGAGGGGAAATGAGGTGGCAATGAGGGGAGCAGACAAGACTCACCAAAACCAGGCTGAAGTGTAAATCCAGCAATATCATACTGTTAAAGTGCTGCTGTTAGAGAAGGTCCAAGGCAACACAAATTGCGAGCACGCAGTTCCTTTCTGCACGTGTCACCCCAGGTCACCGCCACCTCCCCGTGACCCCGTGACGGCAGCACACACCTCCGGCTCTGCTGAGAGCCAGCGCGCAGGAACGCTTTCAGCCACACGGCCAGCATCCCCGTCCTTTTGGAGCCAAGCGCATCAGCGAGTGCCTCGGGAATGAGAATTTCAAGGTCACCCAGCACGGCTCTGTAATGAGCTGCTGGCCCGTACCGGGCACAAGCCCAGAAACAATAAATCCCAGGGCAAGGGAGGAGCAAAGAACTACACCAGCCTTTGTACCAGAACATCACTCGCCCATTTCTAGGCTGAAACTAGCATAGGCTTGAGAGAAGAATATCAATTGAACAGAAAGCAGCTGCTCTGCATAAACTGTTTTGATCTGAAGCCTTTATAAATAGATCAGATCAATAACAGAAGAGCCTGATGCAAGATACTCACACCTAACGTAAAACAGCAAGTTAAGAGCTTCCACTATCGGCAGGGACAACGTAATGTCCTTCACAACACCTACACCTCCCGAATGCAAAAGCAAGGGGACAGCAAAGCCTCAACCCTACAGCGGGGTCTCTGCAACGAGGAGCACGCGGTGGGGGAACACTATTACAGCACCGAACGCTTTGCTGTGATTGCACACACCTCTCCACAAACTGCTGAGCTTGCAGGTTGCCTAAGACATTATTGTCAAGTGCTGCCGAAATTGGCAGCGTGCTCTTTGATGAGATGCAAGGAAAGGCTAGTTGGCTCCAAGGCAAGTTTTTACAGTGACAAGCTTTTACTGCCTGAAAATGCCAAGGAAGCTAACATTTCACTCCTACTCCTCCCAAAAGCAGCATCACGGGTTTTAGTGCATCCCCTTTTCCTGCACGGTTCTGTGGAGACAGTAATCAGATTCCGGGCACGGCCAAGACTGCCAGTCTGACTTCTCACTGCTGCTGAAGCGGGTCATGTTATTGTGAAAGTCAATGATTGGGATTTTCTGGAGAGACGAGCCACAAATAATTTTTAGAGAACTCCTGTGTCAGCTGGTGGCCTATGGCTGCTTTATTCAATTCTCACGAGCCAACGCAGCCCAGTCTCCAGGGCTGGGAGTTCAGCTGCTACGCCGAGCTTTGCCATTTGTCAGAGCTGCACCAAATAACAGACCTAGTTCCACAGAGCTCAGAGGCGCAGTTTAGATTATATGCTTCCCAGGGAAAAAAAACAAACTCCCTAGCAGCCCTTGTGAAATGAAAAGGGAAGGGAGAGAAGGGGCAAGTGCAAGTCCCCGAGTTATCAGGAACTCTCCTGCTTACCCAAATGGGTAGAACCAACCGATATTTATCATCTTTAAGTAAACAAAGCAGTTGTCCAAAAAAAAAAAAAAAAAAATCCAACTAAAGGCTGTCCTAATTCTTTTCAAGGCAGTCAGTGCAGTGAATCAGCTGTGCACGGCTCCACAAGAGGGATGAAGGTGACTTACATTCGTAGAGAAATGCTGATAATGGAAATAGTTTCACGCTATCTGGCCTGTTACAGAACGATGTGAGTTCACATTAAAGGGTTATTAGCAACATCCTTTGCTCTCCTCCGAGATTCCGCACAACACATTTGGAACCAAAGGCAGATTGAAACGCTGGGTTCACCCCCCACACAGCACAGGTACCACTGCTCTGCAAGAGCACTGTAAGAATGAAGTCTTCCATTTCTGCTTCAGGAACTAGATCTGTGGCAGCAGACCAGCCAGGCCTGATCTCTACCCGAGACTGTCTCGCTAACAGAGGATTTAATTTTTAATGCCATATTTCAAAGCCCAGGCAGCCCCTTTTCAGCCAGGCACCGAGTTGCTGCAGAACTAACAATGAGCTAAAGGAGAAATGGATGATCACACAGGACTTTGCTAGTACGGAGAGATGCTACGTGTGAAACGGTGATGCCAGGGAGACCACAAACACACAGAAGGAATCTCCTGATTTACCTGTCCCGGACCAGCCACACTCTGTGATACCTCTGAGGACATTTAGCCGGGAAACACAGCCTGTGTCTGCTGCAGCACTCTCAGTCCTAGTTTCATGCTGCCATGGGGCGGTAAGGACAGGTTCCACAGCAGGCAGAGGAGCCTCCAGACTATTCACCATCAGCGCTGCAAGGTTTATACTGACAAGTGTCGAACACGCGTGCACATGGAGAGATGCAAAGTGCCGCACGGGTGCAGACAGGCTGCTCCGCCCGCATTTCTTGAGGGCAAAGAAGCTACTCCATGCACCGAGACACCTTGTGAGCCCATCAGGGAGGAACATACACAACCCATGAGATGCTCAGACTAGCTCATTTCTGTAACGCTAGGCCTACACAAGCAAAATCGGAAGTTACTGATCTAAATGAGAGCAGGGAAATGAAAGTAAAGGTGAGTATGAAACTAAAATGAAGCTATCAAACACACTGAGAAGGTAGGAGAGTGATCGAAAGCACTGTGAGGGAGCAGCTTAGAACCAACCTTTTTTCATTGGATGGTACAAATCCGGCTGAGGATCTAGCAGGAGGGAAAACAAAAACAAAAATAGCAGAGAAAGGAGATTAAGAGAGAAAGGAAAAAAGGCTTGCGCATGATTTCTGACTCAGACCCTGGGAAAAGCTTTTAGTCTACAGCTTTCCTTAAGCTCAGGACTCTGGTTCAAGCACTTTTAAAATAAATACACACGCTCACACCAGCTGTCAACACCGGGTGATACCAAAATATAGATATCTATTTAAAAAAAACAAGGAAGAGAATCCCTGCAGCCCTTCAGCGGATCACAGCATAACATTACATGAGAGCGTTTTGGTTAAAGACTGAAAATTAATTCCAGAGTCAAGCCATACAGTAAAAAATTAACACTCGCTGCAAAACAGAAAGAGATAAAACAATTTTGCAAAGAGAAGAATTGGAAAAATCAAGACAGCAGCTCAGTGCAAATTACTAGCAGCACTGCCTCTTTCCAACGGACAGAGTCTGAGGGGTACTGCTGGGGAAACCGCTTTGCTCTTATCTCACCCAAAGGGACGGAGCTCTCTGTGCTGTTGAGCTGAACCTACCAGCTAAGAAAAAGCGCCTGTGTTTTGTAAAGCCAGTGAACCCAATCTTCAGTTCCACATACCTTCACTCTCAGGCAACGCTGGGAAGGTTTTCACCTGGAATGGACGGAAAGGTTTGCCCTCCTCCAGGGGAATTTCTTCGCTCTCCTCAGAGCTCACTCTGACATCCACCTGGGATTCAGAAATGGAGGATGTGAACTGATCCATGTCTGCACGTTGCTCCTGAAGCAGCTCATCTGAAAGGAGTAAGAGGAAATATTACAGAAGCTGCATGAAGCCTGGCAGGAGCAGAAAGCAGCAGATGGCTTGAACCTGGCTGAGGTAGGGCTGCAGAGAACGCTGCTTGGGGCTGCCAGGTTATCTTATCTTGCATGCTCTGAAGTCTCATCTGGAATTCTCAGTAAAGGCGTTGGCTAGAAATACATACCAACAAGGGCCAAGAGGTTTGATGCGGCAAAGTGTTGGCAAGATGGGATTAAACTCCTACAAAGCAGGAAAGCATCTGCTTATTTTTATGGACCTTTTTCATCTCCCTTTGAGATGTTGTTGTTGACTTTTTTTAAATGGACAGTGAAAGATCTTAGGAACAAGCTATTCTGCCTGGCTGTGTCACAAAACCCAGAGAATATGCACCCTGCGGCACCTAAGCCCAAGTGCTAGCTGTTGAGGGCATCCCTGCAAAGGAGCCAGCAATCTTTCCCACTCGATATAAAAGCTTCTAGCCTAACCCGGTGGCACACAAGCTGGCACACTCACCAATCTCATCCTGGATTTCTTCTGCCACATATGGCACCTTGTAGAGCAGAGATAAGCTTTGATTCATCCGCTCCTCGATCACATGGAGATGTGTCATCACCTGCAAATAAACAAGAGTGTGTTGGAGTAGGCAAAGACTGTCAGTCACTTGATGGGTACCGGTACATCACTTGTTTAATCAAACACCTACTGCTGGTGGATCTGCACCGACAGACGATAGATCAGGACACAGGCCCCTCTAGTGCAATTTTCTGACCGATGTTAACATGTTACACTGCACTGAAACTGGCCATGTGTACATGGCACACTCAGTATTTTGGGTGAGAGGGGGGATCCAGCTGACTCCCGCTGTCACCAGCCCTCCACTGCAAACACTGCAGCTGGTGTTTCCCGCACACCACACAGTCATCATTCAGTTCCTGCAGCAGCTACAAGCAAGTGCTCTACTAAATGGATTACCATTCCTGACTACTAGAGAAGATACACGCAAAGGGAGCAGACAATATTATTTATCAACTCTGCTTTCAGAACAAAGGTGCCTTTCAGAACGGCGGTGGCGTTACATTTGTCTTACACCCACTGCACCCGCCCACTGGCAAAAGCCTTCTCCCTCCATTTGAGAAATACCTTCAAACTCTACGCAACCTCCAATCGCTCTTCCCTGGCATATTAAATTCACTGCTGAAGTTAAGCCTGACCTGAAGAGGGTGCTGCATAATCAGGGATCATGCAGACCAAGAAAAACATTTATATGGATGGTCAAATGTTGGAAAAAGCTAAGGAGCTGAGTGGACCTGTTTTACAGTCTGACGTGTACCTGACCTTTCAGAGCAAGGATGAAAGCAATTTAATTTTACATGTGGCAGCTTGTCAATCAAATGAATCGATCGAGGAGCTTAAAGTGCATCTGAGAAGTAAAGCGAATGGAAATTGAACTGTACCACCCACATCCTTTGCATGTCGATTTGTTGACACTGCAGCCTTCAGAATGAATTAAGGACTGTTCAGGTTTTAAGCTTAAGAACACAGTTCACCCACTCCCTCTTGGGCTTTGGCAGCACCAGAACAAAGGGTCAAGGTGGACTGTACTTGATATGCTAAACTGTCTCTGAAAATGCTTCCACATTCTCCGCATCACAAGCCAAACATCGGCTTGCGGATACCACAACCGCTCTTTCCGAGGGGAGCGTGCAGCTTAACAAGAATCAGTGTTAACAGGCCACTCTTAACTGGAATCTCAGGCTTTTCAGGACATCTTTCACCACTTAAAAAGTGGGTTGTGAAAACAAGTACCAGGACAGAATTAAAAGATTTGTGGAATATCTGCAGCTACTCTTACAAGTACAATGGCCAGGTCTGACAGCCACTTGAAGCAGCATATTCACGTACACTCCCAGCAGAAGGAAAATGACTTTTTTGGCTGTTCAGGAGTGAAATATATTGCAACAGCGCACAACAAACTCATCAAAACAGCCTTTCTAATAGAGCTAACAATGACGATCAAGTGCTTGGCAAGGGTTATGTATTATGCTTTGGAAACAAGGCAACAATTCTGCAGAGGCACAAGAGAATTCCCACAAACTCCAAACACAGGCATCGTAAAGAATGAGCCTAATAAACAGAACACATAGAGAGGGCGTCTTGAAAGAAGCGAGGAGGCCTGTTCGAGAAGGATGAAGTCCCCAGCAAATAATTTCATGGGTATTTGACAAAAGGAAACACAACAATTATACCAAACTAGTTCTAAACCCCTAGACTCTTCACTGTGACCAACAATAATTCATGGCTAAAACCAGAGGTCCGATTTTCAACACTGAGTCAGGTACCAAGGAAAATCGTGACAGTGTATCTGGTGACAGGCAATATGCACGCAGAACGGGAGATCTCTGCACAAGTATGAGAAGTTGCTATAATACCCAGGAAATTAGCGTGAGGACCTGACACACGGCTTCTAGAGTCTCCGACAGCCAGGGCCGGGTAACAAAGCCTCCCTTGATAGAAACATTCCTATACCTGAGATTTCATCTGTGCAGCCTTTTCTGGGTCAACTGCCAGGACGTGCTGGTAATGGCGGATGGTGTGCAGACGGTCCTTGTTCTCAGCACGAACGTAGCGCTTCAGAGCCTGCAGGATGCGGTGGGGCTGCAGGATGTGAGGAGGGGAAGAGTTCAGATCCATTTGATTCAAATAAAATTCACAGCTGAAATACAGCACTTCAGGTGTAAGCCTGCTCAGTTACTGGACAGATCAATCACCTGCACTAACCTCTCAGATATTTTATTTTTAAAGTCAGTCTGACTCAGAACACTACGCCTTATGAACACTAAACAAAGCGAAGGGTTTTTTAACCAGGCAGAAAGTACAGTGAGTGAATTTAGAGACCCATTGCTATGTCTTCAGCACAAACTGCCACGACAGAAAATGCTTTTTTGGGAACCTGTTCCCAGCATCTGCCCCAGCAAGTCACAGGCAGTCTTCCCACCACGCCATTCCCACCCTGCCCAGTGTTACCCTCTCATCAGAACTGGTTTCCAAGAAACTCACCCGTGGGGGGTCAGCCTGCAGGGCAGCCAGGTAGTTCTCCAGAGCAATCCGACGGCGATCATTCAACATGGCTTCAACACGAGCCAGGTGAGTTTCCACAAGCTGCTGCTTCTCACTTGCTGCCTCTTTCTCCAGAGATTTAACCATCGCCTGGAAGTGCTGGAATAAAGAAAGGAGTCTGCATGAAACGCGGCGTATGCATCAGGGTCACCTACCGTCTGTCACCTAACTCCTCAGAGCAAACGGAGCCCGGCATACTGCGTGTCCGAGGCATTTACAGCGGCGGCGAAGGGCACTGACAGATGTTGATGCAAATTTCATCTTTGCAAATTGAAGTGACAATTTACCTTCCAAACTGCCCTCACAACCCATTTCTCAAGTTTGAGGAGGGCACATGCCCTTGCACACAGAGATCACGTTGAAGCTGGGAGATCCAGACTGTACTGAACGAATGACACAGTGTTAACTCTTTCCCTCAACCCTGCCATCTGGAAACAGGACAGACCCCTTCAGCCTAGAGCCATTCATCTGAATTTGCAAGAGTTTACGAAGTTTACATAGGGGATTTTTCCTCAGCATGCCTTCAGATCAAATCTCTATGTATTCTCTTAGAAAGGTCATAACCCACATCTCCAAACGAGCCAGGAAAGTCCATTAAGCATTGTTATGTTTCAA
Source organism: Pterocles orientalis (assembly GCA_011057875.1). NCBI lineage: Eukaryota > Metazoa > Chordata > Aves > Pterocliformes > Pteroclidae > Pterocles > Pterocles orientalis. The sequence goes on along the minus strand of WKFP01014715.1, from coordinate 292,535 downwards.
CAGAGACGATGGAAAACTTTTGGACTTACATTAAAAAACGTAGAGAGAAAACTAGGTTCCAGGATAAAATCCAAAGTGGGCTTAAAAGCTGGAGTCAAGTCAATCACTTAGTTGCATCTTTGTTTAAGGGAACTGCATAAAGCTGTCACTGCCAGAAGATCTGCCTCTAACAATCCCATACTGAGAATATCCCTGATTAACTTCACAGTCTAACTGAACTCTCCTCATAAGGCAGAAGACTGGCACTTTGGCAGCAAACCAGCTTTATCTGCTGCCTAAGTGGTTTTCACTAAGTCTGCCCGAACAGGAAATGTGTGTCCAGAGTCAGGGCCAACCCCAACTGGGCTGTGAGGCCACTGGTTAGTGCAAAACGGGCCAAAGGTCTGAAGTTACAATTTGGCTCTGCTCTTGGTATGCTTGAGGGGTGAGATAGCTTCCTCCTAGTGGGCTTGGGAAAGGACCTGGCACAGTATCGGATCATCTCCAGCTTTCAGAACAAAGCACGCAATTGAATCAAATCTCCTCTAAAAGGCAGCTGTTGACAGAACAGGAAAGCTGTTCTTCCATCTCAGTCATCTTTTGGCTCTGAATATTAGCATCTCTCATTTAGTTTATTGAGAAGATGAAGGCCAAGCACCAGCAACTTGCCTCTTTAGGTCCTTCAACTCTTACCTGAATGAGAGTCTGTCTTTCTGCCTTGGGGAGGTTTACGGCTTGGTGTTCTGCTTCCTCCCATTCCTTTTTCACCTGGACAAGAAAAGGACAGAACACATCAACACAACACAAATTTACCTCTGATCCTTGTGAGCTAATCTGCCTTCACAGGCAGATCCTTGTACAGCCCAGCTTTTATTTTTTTGAAGGCACAAAAAAAGCTGCTGTGGGGTTTGAACCTAGCACTTAAACCCTTTGAGCAGCAAGCCAAGCGTCCCCAGTGATTCCTCTCCCCCAACACTCTGCAGAAATGAAAACCCAACTGCCACAGCGTGGTCATGCTGCAAGAAACACACAGAGGGTTGGCATCTGGAAAGGAAGTCAGTCCACCATCAATCTGTCCAGAAAAACACGCACAGCAGCTACGCAGTGCAGCACAAATAAGTGAAGCTAGACGCTCACCCGGTCCATGCGGTTGTGGTGTCTGACCTCCAGCTGCTCCTTCGCCTTCTGGAAGCGGGCATGTTCGTTATCATCAGCAGGGGTTTCAAAATAGACATCCACATCATCTGTTGGCACTGCAAAGAGAGGGTAAGGGTAAGGGGAGGCTGGGAAAACTGTGATCCTGGGCTGCAAAGGACAGGTAGGGAGAGGAACCTCCGCACCTGCATAATCAACAATCTGGCAGGCTGAGTTTACTGAACCGCCACCTACCAAGAGGCCGTTTTGGTTTGTTTAAGCTGCCAAATTACTGCATGACATCAGTCAGCTACATCATCCCAAAAACACAGTAATGCGCTGAGGCAACCAGCACCTGTTTGGTCTTCCCATTATTTCTGAGACGAGCATTATTCAGCTCCAGCAACAGAATGCCTTGGATTGCAGAATACAGACCCTGCTTTCTCTTCCCTTTCACATTGGCTTTGGATAGTTTAAATGATATTTTGTGCATTAGCTGTTTGCTGACAAGCTGGCTCCAGACATCATTAATATGATTAGGGAGCTTGACAATAAATCTGCACAAAACACTGCCCAATATTTTACACTTCAAACCTACCTTCCCTACCAGATGCACCACGCAGGACTAACAGGCAACGATATTAGACAAGACAGCAACAGAAAGAGGCTCAGTGTGACAAATCGACTTGTCCAATAAGCTGGACAGTTTGTATCTTTAAGACATTCAAATCCGACAAGGGGAGAAATAAAATTTCAGAACTGGCAATTTCATGCACCTACAAAATCCACAACAGGAGCTCTGTACTCTATACACTGCAGTTCAGGAGACGCTGAACACAGTTCCTGTGCTACAGTTTTAGGAATTACACATCCCAGAGCCCTTTCTGAAAGGATCTACGGCAAATATCACGCACTCTGGTGTTGTCCTTTAGCAGAGGGAGAGCAGAAAGGGAAAGTTAAGGCAGCTTTTCAATCATTTCAGTAATTCCGGTGGGAAAAAACCTCCAACACATCACTGAAAGACAGCACGCTTCAGAAAAAAAAAAAATGCAGCTCGCAGTTTAGCACGCACCTGAATCCACAAACCTGTGCTCTAACTAGGCAAGGAGTGAAGAAGGGGAAACAAACTGCTGCGTGCAAGGGCCAACGTCAGAGCAGCACTGTATCCTGGGCCTGCTCATGGCATTTCTGAACCAGGCTTGGACACAGAGAACTCTGTTTCCAGCCTCAAATCCCTCTCTAACAGGACAAAGTTTTGTACAAAAAGCTCCTGACATCCGCATCTTTTATTTCACCACTTCAGTTAGATCAGCCCAATCTAAAGCACTTGCATGAAGCCCATTTTGTAAACAGGATTATGGCTGTATAGTCAGACTGCCAAGCCCCAGATAACACAAAAAGCCTTTCAAAAGGCTTTAATGGTAGCTGAAGTGGAAGTGCTGGAGTTCGACAATAAGATTAATAAGGAGGTTAAAATGTTTTCGGTAGTTTTATCATCTGACATAAAAGCCAGTTGAAATTGGTGCCAAAAACCTCAAGCTCTCAAAAATGCAAGGATTGAGTCATGATCCATATTTCAAACCAAGCTGAAAGTGGGAATCTGAATTCTGTACTACTCCTCTGACATCTTCCCAAAATACAATAGCAAGAAAACACCTACAACTGGGAGAATGGCAAATAGCAGCCTGCTTTTCAGGATCGATTGGCCAAACACACGCACAGTGACGTGACTGGGAAAGCAAGTGCTTTCTTCCATATATTTAAAGGAAAAAAAGCCAGTTACGTAAACAGGCAAGGTACGTGTCTTCACAAGAGGTCAGAGACAGCCCCTGGTCCCTGCCATAGATCTGGAAGAGGACAACTGAGCCCTTAGCAAGAGCCACAAGCCAATGGTGAGCACAGACAGCATACGTTGAGAGCCACTTTCACCAGGAAAGTTCACCCTAAGGACCTCGAGAAGCGGAGACGAGAGGAGACTGCTGCAAAAGGACAGACAGAACTGCTGCAGACACCAGAACCAAAAGGATGAGCTACACACGGATCCTCTCTTGACCTAGGCAAGGAGGAGGAGACACCAAACGCCAGACAGACAGTGGCGAGCTGCAAAAGGGCCAGTGGGAGGCAGGACTTACTCATCTTTTTACAAACAGCCATACAATACTCCTCTGACTCAAAATTGTTCCTGTTGCCTCCGCAGCCTCCATATATAAAGCGAATGCACTTTCTCTTGTTAGGGTCGAAGTACCAACGAGGCATCACAGCCCGGCAGGGCCCTGTCATCGCCTCCTGGGAGCAGACAGCTGTGTGGAGACGGGTTAAAACATGAGCTAGTGAGGAACACAGGCCTGGCCGAGCAACTTACACAAAGCAGTGGCAGCTCTAGTTCACACCTTCTTCTGGGGCACACTAGCACTGGCCTCAGCATCGCTACTTCACCAACCAAAGGAGCGAGAGGCTGAAACAGCAAGGATTTATCTTGCTGAAGCCAGAGTTATGCCTCTGGTGTCCCACTGGTAGAGCCTCCACTGTATGAAACCAACATGATGGAAAGAAAACCCACTAGCGCTGCTTAAAGCATTCAGAATGCCCTGTTCCGCTGCACTCTGCCTGGATCGACACTCCACATCTTAAAGGTGAGGTATAAGAGCAGGTGAAAAGGCAGGCTAAGCAAAAGGAACGCAATCACCATGGCAATCTCAGCCGCTAGGTTTTTAAGTTTTGAATCATCTATACACTAAACACTGAGATTCCAGGTAGCCACGGCACGTGGATTGCTTCACAATAAGCAGGCAATATAAGCAGCTGGGTTATTTTGAGGCAAAAGAAAGAACAGATGCTGTCTATAATTTAAAAACTGCTCATGGTACTTTGGGGTAAAAAAGACTATGAGACCCCCAAAACAGACACCCCAATCATAGTTCCCAATTCTGTTTCAACACCTGCAGATCTGTAACAGTCCTGTATATGTACGAGCTAAGCCTTGCTTCAGCAAGTGAAATTATCTGCAGCATGCTGGCATTTTACCAAAAAGATGCAAGAACCGCTGGCAATGATTCAGTAATCTGTAGCTAATTGAATTTCATTCCCTCTCCCTTCCTCCTTCCTCTGCAGACACTTCCACACGTAAAGTACAGGACATCGTCTGACGCTCAGGCACCACACGACGAGCAGACGCCCGCTGCAGTGGCACCCACCACTTAACAAAAGCTACCGCAAGCACAGTGTATCTTACTACCGCAGTAAGTATACATCACTCACACAATAAAATTGGGCCAACTGTGTTTGCTGTCTTTCACGAAAGAGAAGGGTTTATGCAAAGGCTACTTAAGCAGCCCCAAGTATCTTCCTCGACCTTAAATGGCCAGATGGCACCTTTATGCCACCTCTGCAGAGTATGCCCGCTGCTTTTAGCCTCCTTTTTGTAAACTGGTACAAAGCACCTAATCCAAGATGACCCCCAAGTAGGATTTTAAATTCAGAGTGTACCCCAAATGCCTCGCTATGATTTTCCCAAATTAGCCTATGCAGATATGATTTTCTGACTCAACACTGCACCTTCATGGAGGTGCTCGTTCGACGTGCCAAACACTGGGCTTTCTGCCAGCAGAACTGCTGTTATCTGGAAACATATGGCCCATGCTCTAGAGAGTTAATTTCAACACTCGAAACATAAGCATCATCAGCTTTCCTCTGTTTGCTAACTTATCTGGCAAATAAAACTTCCGAGTGGCATTTATTGACTTGATCAAAAACCCATCACCAGCGACAGCCAACAAGAACACTCTCAAGGAAGCAAGAGGCCTGTAGGCTAGAACGCATCTTACATTTCATGTCGCTGCTGACTTCTTTTTCGGAAACAGCCTTGTCGTTGCTGGGCTCTGTGGGGGTCTCTTCATTGTAATCATCAACTTTGTAGCTATCATAATAGTAATCACGGTCTTCCACCACATCCTCCTCCTCTTCCTCTTCTTCATCCTCATCTTCCTCCACAGCCGTTCCCGTGAAGTCTTCTACACCTGCCTCTGTAGGGAACTCACTGAAGGAACACAGTTAAGTTAGGAGGTCAAGTTACAGCAAACCCCTTTGCAGCCAACCTTTGATGTACCAGAATAACAACTCTCTTTTCATCCGTTCCAGAAACACTAGAGATGGGAAAATAAATGTATCAACTATTGATCAGCCCATCAACGGCAGCAACAGGACTTCCCTCGTTACAGACACACCTGCTAGTACAGGCAGACCTCTGCGTGCCTCTGGCTTAGGGGGGTTTCCTTGCATTTTCTCATCAGTCTCTTTTCAGTAAGTGGAAGTTTGTCACACTTGGGGGAGGTATGTACTGTGGCAATCGCTCTTTTTGACTGTCTAAGGATGAAGGGAGGGGAGCTGTTTCACTCCTCCAGTAATAGGAGCACCACAAAGCCCTCAGTCCTTCTGCAGGGGTTTTTCAAGCTCAGGACACTGCTTTGGGAAATTCAAAGCACAAATTCTCTCAATCCTCACCACAAGGGAATTGCTGCGTGAAACAGGTAACAGCAACTTCACAAACAGAACTGTTAACGTCTACGCCAGTCAGAACCCTACCTTTTATAAACGTCATAGTCTTCATCCTCATCTTCGTCCTCTTCCTCTTTGGATAGAGCCTCATCCACCACCTTTGTCTGAGGACAGCACACGTATTCTGTTCCGTGAAACTGGTCTACTCCACAGGGCAGCAGCATGCCGTAACTGTGCAGGATCATCCCTTCCGTCAGGCAGGCCTGGAAGAGAAGCCCGTTCACGTCAGTTCAGCATCACGCTCTTGCTTTGGATAAAGCTAACGTTTGCCTATCAGAGATCCCAAGGATGCTACCAATGGTCTAAATTTTACAGCAAAGAGACAACAGCAATGCATGACCTACGTTTGAACGCTGAAGGAAAATTAATTTGAAACTTGGAGCTTAAGGAAAACCTCCAGAAAAGTCTCAGACTCGGAGCCCTGCAGCGCTTCTTCGTGCTAACAGAGCAAACGCTCCCCAGCCCCTCACAGCCGCTGATTTGTCAGCCCGGCTAAGTTCAGGAAAAATAACTTGATGCTTTGTGCAACTCAAGGGAGAGAGTACTCAAAAGAAACAGAACTGTTTGCTTTTCTGGGCTGGCCATTTCATTACACTTTACCTATTAAACTTTACATTGGAGTAAGCGAATAATCGCTCAAATGGTCATTGTGTCAAGATTATTTTAACATGCCGCAGATGAAAATCAATCAGATAATTCAAGAAAAAGCCAAATGCAAACTGTGATTAGACTTTATGTCTATACACTTCTCTTGAGCTAAGGAAATACACGGTTTTCTGGTGCCCCAGAAAAGTATGAAGCAAGAAGGACTTTATTATGTACATCACACCCCTTTTGTACTTTGCTTTGTAACACCACGGATGTAAAATGAGCCAAATATTTCCGGAAAAGTTCTTCAGCTACGTTGAAAGCAAGTGATTTTTAAATTTGCTAGACATTAGCAAGTTTGTCCTCAATTAAAAGGTGATTCCTCTAGCACAGCTTTATTTAAACAGGTTTTTGCTCCCAGGATGTTAAAAATCCATTACATTGCTGCCTGCACAATACAGAGAACTCGGATGTTTCATCACGATCTTGTTTTTCTTACCCCCTGTTGAAATGGGCGTGCAGAGAATCTCTAACATTTTTGCTAGTCAGATTAAAAAAAAAAAACTCCAACAAAACACAAAAAACCCATGGGCTAGATTTATTCTGAGAAGATAATCCATCTCTTATGTAAAACCTCCACTAATCAGTCACAGTGAAACTCAGACTGTCCCCAGGCAAGCACTCCCAACCAAATTCCCAGCAGCAGCAGGTACATTTATGCAAAATGTGCAAGAAAAACAGGAAAAAAACCTACGACCAGCAGAGCTCTCTACCCTGGAAAGAAGGATGATGAGCCACTGGTTAAAGTAATATCCTACAGACTTTATTTCAATTCCTACCTCCATCCTAGAGTATGATCTACTTAGGACAGCTTTTCAGGACTGAAGAATAACTCAGAAAGCTACAAGGGTTTTTTAGGTTACTTGAGTACTTACAAATTTATTTTTTTTTCATTGTTCTCTGCCTCAGTCCATAGACTGCAGCATGGGAATAACAAACCCCAGAAACAACACTGTTGTGCTCCAACACGACAAGCAGTTACCTCTTTTGCCACAGTGTGCCAGTGCTGATGGCTTTCACACACATCCATCCGCTCCTTGTGGAAGAATCGGCACTTCTCTGGAACCAGCAGGACATCGCTCACAAACTCACCCACTGAAAACCAGAAACGTCCATAGGTCACGTCCAATTCCCAACAGAAAACAAAGTAGATATCAGAGCCCCACCAAAGTACCCTTCGTTGCAAGTGCCTTAGAGGTTTGGTATATTCTTAACGGGGACAGGCCAGATCAGCAGCTATCTATGTAAATTCACAGAAAAACAGAGCCTGAGAGTTTCCAAGGAAAAAACAGGAGTAGGGGCTGACCGCTGAAACATTCTGCAAATCCTAAGGCTGAAGTGAAGGCAAAGTTTACAATGCTTGTTAATGAACACTTGCTGATGGAACAGACAGGATTGGCTGAAGAGACTTCACCCAAATCTTTGAAAAGATTGCATCTGATACAGAAGCTTTCAAACCACTAAATTCCCCCCTTCTAAACGAGCTGCCTCATACCAGAGCTAGTCCATGCTGTCTGGTGCTCTAACAGCCTGGAAATTTTTACGTGCCTCAAGTGTTATCTATGTTGTCAGTATCTGGGCCCCTGAGTAAGTCTTGTTTGGTTTGGTTTTGTTTTAAACAGTTTCCAGATGGTTTAATGCAGGATCAACTGCTGCACATTCCCTGACTCGCAGGGTCCTAACCAAAACACAAAAACCAGAGTAGAACCAGAGTCAGCAAATCCGCTGCATTCCAACATTCAAACAACCACAGCCTCACCAGGGGGACTACATTTTGGCACAGTGCTAGAACCAGACTTTTGCTTTTGAGGAAGGAGGGAGAGAGATAATCAGTCTGCTCTGCAGACTCTGTATTACTCGGACTTAAAAAGCTATTTAGCCTAAATTTCAACCACAGCTCAGTTTGGTACCAACACATGTCAAGTAAGTATCAGAACTTTCTTTAGTCCAGAAGTCCTAATAAACACCACCTCTGGAACCCAAAACGTCAAATTGTCTCAGAGTTGAGATTTTTCTTTCTTACCTGCAGATTTATATGGCACACCCAGAAATTTTAAAACAAGGATTTGTCCATACAACCTTCAACATTATGATTTTAATATAAATTATAATGTCTTGCACATCCAATTTTTTTTGCAGCCCCTTAGTACAGTTACCAAAAGCTCATGGACACTTCTATGCACTATACACAAGCCAAGCAGAGTTTAGGGACAGATTGTCTGATGACAATTGCAAGATAATGCAATCAACTAGCATTCATCAGCCCTTTTAAACTGGTTAAATTTTGAATTAATAGACACAACAGAGAAATGGTATTTTCCCCATTTTCTTCTTTCAAAACAGCCCAGTTACACTGAGTTAACAATCCTTCCTGCTTCACTCTCTCAAGAAGTTAATTTCAAAGCTCCTGAGAAGAAAGCTAAAACTGTCCAAACCAAAACCAAGAGACTGTGGTTCTGGGGACTGAAGGCAGAAGGCCCAAACTGATCAAATACAACAATCAGTAACAAACACCAGCCATCAAACAGCTGTTTTGAACAACAGGGAATCCTCCTGCCTTCACTTCAGACACGGAAACGTTCTCTCAGTTCACTTAGGAACCAGAAAACCCTTACACCCTGGGCATTAATGGACACTCTCCCCATTCACGTCCACTGCTGCCCAAGAGGAAAGAGCCCTTCCCTTTCCAGATCAGAGCAGGCCTAAGAGGTGTTTCCATGCCACCTAACAGCCTGGCCAGAACTGTCAGCAGTTTGTCTCTTCACACCTCACCAGGCTCAGCCCTGCTCCCATCAGCCCATTGTTACCTTTATTTACAGCCCAGCAAGAGCACTAATGGCTTCTCCTCTTCCCCCCCTCCACCTTTGAAATACAAAAGAGCTTTCATCGGTGGGGGGAGGCAGGAGAAAGTTAAACAGGGTATGATAGCAAGATCCTACCTCAAGATAGTCTGGGCATTAATGTAGCAAGGAAGACACAAGCAGGAATGGGAACAAAAAACCCTAGTTCGACTACAACTAAAAACCCATATGCACCCCAGAGAAACACATCATCTGTTTACAGCAAGCAGTGTGCGGACTGCTAAAGGCAACGAGAAGCTATTTTACACACACGTGGACCACTGACTATCCTGAGATACACATATAAAATACGAAAACTACTTCCCACTGACTGCTCCCAGCAACCAGACTCTCCGAGATCACACAAGACTTCTTCCAAATGAGACTTTTCCAGTGGATAACTGGGAGGAGATTCAGCCAGCTGAGACTAAGCTTACTCCGAAGAACTCACGCAGTGTAGGACAGTGCCAGGCACGACATACAGGTCAAAAGCCCCAAGGTAAACAAGCTAAACGTGTTTCCTGATTCAAGTGGGTGGACAGATTCTGGAAAGCACCGTGAAATCCATCACAGTTCATCTCATATTCTTTCACAGTTCAAAGTGGGGACGTGGGATACAGCTGCAAGGAGCAGGGCCTCTTCGAAACAGCAAAGTTTAAATATAGTCATTGAAACAGAATAGAGATCTCTTGCCAAGACCAAAGCAGGAAGCCTGAACACACTGAGCATTTAAGTCTCCAAGGCAACAAAATATGAAGGCTTCACAAAAATAGGATCAGAGCATTAAATCCCAATGTCTTTGTGATTCTCAGATACAATAGCCTTCAGGTTTTTATGGCAGTTGCAGAGAGAACAGGGATTTCTTTTTCACGCCAGGCATCATTATTCCACCACAGCTGTTATCAAGCTGTTGATCTCTTCGAGAAAGGCAGAGCTCCATCTTGTGGAAATAAAAACCTTTAAGTGGAAGCTGGACGTGGAAGTGGCAACCTGATCTGAGAGAAGCTGAACGAACTCAGTTGTTCTCTCTGTAAGAAGCCAGGAGGCAATTCTTTGCTGCTCCCACAAGAATGCACGAACACATCACACCACGCACTCACCCAGGCACTTGTAGGGCACGACGATATGAGTGTGGTCCTTGCACTGTTTCTTCCCTCTCTTGCACCAGCTGTCGATGCTGACAGGTTGATTGGCCTCCACAACGTTCGTAATCTGAAGGTCTGGATACATCTGTTTAACAAGACACAAAGATAGGTTTTTGTCTCCAGGAAGGACAAACTGTGCAAAGTGGCTCCTAACCAGAAGTAGCGAAGCCGATTCTCTACACAAAAACAAGTTCAGATTTCCACATGGACACGCATTCTCTTCGGGATCAAGCTTACAACAGCTGAAGACGTAAAAAAGCCCCCAGCTGTTTGTCACACAGGCCTTGAGAAACAGAATGTGTCATGGCTTCCTCGTAGCCGGAGGAACTCAGGTCAGGGGCAAGAGCCTTCATCAGCACCAGGCTGAGGTGCTTGGCTTTGCACGCTAGCAGAGCAGAAGTATTTATCTGTTCTATTCTGTCTGCTGCTGGACGATACCCTCTGGAAGAGGGCAATCACCAACACACAGGGTTCAGTAACATCTTCAGACTCTCTCGTCACTTGTCAAGATCTTATGCACTTACCTCCTCGGGTTTCCTGCTCCGTTTATGACGTATGAACATGATCCCTATGTCCTGCTCAAGTTCTCAAGTCCAGACACTGATTTATATTTAGGCTTCCGCTACATGAATCAAATGTAGCCCCAGTTATATCAGTAAAACAGGTTTAAACATTTTCCAGTCCAGATATGGTGCATTCTATCACTTTCCCATTTTAAAAAAACACTCCTAGTGGGATTTTAATGCCTGTCAGAAGCACCTCAGAGGAGCAATTAAAGACACTTATCAAGGCCAAGACACTACAGTGTATCTGGAGCACACTGAAAGGAGATCACGTTTTTTACAATGAAGCATGAGGAATGTAAAAATACTATCAGCATTTTGATGAAAATATTTTTCTGATATTCTGGCCAATCTGAACACATCACGAAGAACAGCACAGCCACATTCCCAACAGAATAGGTGCCAGGTTCCAGTTTGCACAGACACAGAGCACATGTGGTTACCTGGCTCAGAGGCAGAATGTTTGGAGAAACCCATGCAAAGGCAAACACCGATACGGCTCTGACTTACAGACAGAGGACCTTCTGTGGCAGCATAACCTGATCAAAATCAGAGGTGGCTCCCAAATCTCCCTGCAATGTCTTCCCTGCTCTTCCAGGGCAGTAACACAGCAAGACAGCTCAGGGAACTGAGCTAGTCAAAGGCAAGTTAGTCTCCTGTAGGGTTAATTTGCTACTGACCGGCTAAATTGGAATCCAATCCCCTAGCAGCAGTGAGGATTCAAGATCACACAGAAAAACTCACCTCCTGGCAGTACTGCAGAATCTCTTCCTTTCTTCCAAAGCAGCTCTTGGTTCCGGAAGTGTCAGGTTCCCATTTCCCAGTCTGGATATTCACATGCATATTTAGCTTCCCACAGAACATGGCAATTTGAGGCTCTGCCACCGCAAACCCTGTCCCAGCATTGGCTGCGAGTGCCTGTGAAGACAAAGAAAGAAACAAAATATGTTGATTGCTTTCTCTGATCGAAAGTAGAACAATGGAAAGAACCAGAAAGGCTCTGGCATCTTCTCAGAAAGCTCCTGCCTAATCCAGAACATCGGTGGAGCCTTGCTTATTTCATAACCATACTCCTGAAAGCTGCTGAGCCCACACCAAGTTTTGACCAGCAAGGTGTTTGTTTTTCCAAATTTTGTTTTTATTATTGCAACAGCTTACCAAAAACAAAACCAAGAGTAATTCATACTTAAAGGCTGTGCCCACAAATGCTAAGACAGATGTCTGAAAAACATAAACCAATATTTGAAGATAAATAACTAAAACCACTAATGTTTGACAGAAACAGCTCTGTGAGGTTACACACAAAGCAAGTATTGCTACTATTAATAAAATAACGACTTCTCACTGCATGAAGCCTGCTCAAAGTTTGAAGCCATGTGTTCCTCCCAAAATCTTCAAATATTTGGGATAGAAACACCTCAGGTTCTTGCCCAAACATAGAGGATGGTTTCTGCTGAATCAGAAACAACATAGCTGCTGCAACCAGCTCCTCCAAGCCTGTCTGTCATTCGGTGCACTCCGACGGGTATTTGTACTGCCTGGTTTCTGATGCGTATTCTGGGCACTTCCCACCCTGCACCAGCAGACAAAAACACGACAACCCAGACCCACATTCGGGTCAAACTGCAGAGCGATCAATGAAAACAAGGTCAGGTCCCCTTTCTGAAATCTTGCTGGCTGACCAAAGAAAGAAAAGGAGGATTAAATTAAATTGCAGAGTTGGGGTTTTTCTGAAAAGACTGAGTGGATGCTGGGAGCTGAACATCCTCTCCCTACAAAACTACTAGCTGCTGTAAAAGAAAAAAAATAAAAGGAGAGGTATGAGGCAAAACACAGATGAACTCCCAAATCGAAAGCTCTTTCAGGTGTTTAGGGGAATGAAATCCATTCCAACTACTTCAGACAAGGCAGATTAGAAACAGCAATACAGCTGCCCTCAAGCTGCTTTTTTCCTGGCAGGCAGCACCACCCCAGGCCACCAGTCCTGCCTCCACATTTAACTTTTCAAGCACTCAAAAATGCATACGTTACTGTGGGCACTGTTCATTCCCTGCTGCCTGCAAGATCCCCATCAATTTGTATCAATGTGTGTATGCTTACAGCAAATAAAAGAGCCAAGAGAAGAATTCAACTGGACAACCCCTGTGTGCAGCTCCTAGTTGCTGGGTATTAGAAAAAAATTAACTCCATTGAAATCAGCTCATTTGTCCCCCTCCCCGTTTACACACAAAATCACTGCCTGGAGATAAGACATTTCAACACTCAGAGAGCCAAGGATTGTTTAGTGCTTGGGGGATAAGACCAACTTGAGGCACAAAAGCATAAATTCACGCCTTAACTTCAGAAAAACGACACACCTTGAGTTCTAAGAACTATTCAACAGCACATCACTTAAGAGAAACAGTCTTGTACAAGTGGTTTCTATTTACTCCAACCCTTTCACCCAACAGATGCTCAGAGTGCAAGCTTTAGCACAGATCCCAGAGTAATGAAATATCGAACCACGCATAACAGACACCAGCATTGATGTCCCAGTAAGAAAATACTTCCAAATTCACCAATACTTTCAAGTTTAGTGTAGGTGCTCTGATGGAGAGAAGACAGTTACGCGCCCCAGGTGTAGGAGGACTCCTCATGAACACACTGAGGGTGGGTAACGGTGCAAGAACTTTGTTCTTTCAGAAATCAAACCATGTAATAACCATGTGCTTCTAACCAGCGCCAACTGATACCACGCAGCAAAACCTGGACTCTTCACTGCCTCTCTCCCTGCTGGATCGTTTCAGAAGAACAAGGCAAATGCGGAATGATCCTTCATAACTCTATAAGCACGCACACGCAGACTTTGTAAGAGGGACTTTTTATCTCCTTCCAAACAAACAAAACTTCAGTACCAACAACCACTTTCCAGAGAGCACAGGACCTGACACGTTAAAGGAAACAATCCCCAACACGTTTTTGTTTTATGGCAACACAACAACTACATCCAAGATTCAAGCCGAACGCTAAAAAGAACAAAAAGAAATGCAAGATCAAATATGTAGAAAGCACTAACCCTTGGAAGAATACAATGCATCCAAAGAGAATGAAATGTACGTGTTATGAACAGTTTGGAAATCATTAGCACCGCCTATGCTTGAAATCTGTTTTCTTCAAAGCAAACTTCACAAGTAGGCAGCAAAATAAGGAAACTGCATAAGCAGGAGAGGTGCAGGCTCCATCCATCAGTAATCCATTCATACCAGCTCTTGCATGAGCAAAACTCCTGTTCAAACACATACCAACCTCCTGAAATCATGACCACCCCCTGTTTACATACTGATGCGAGCTCGTGTTTATTTTTTGCAGTCTCTCTCTCCGGCCTGACACCTCGCACTGTGGCAAAGGTATCACTCCTCCTCGGTGGACTGCTCGAATAGTTTGCATATCAGTAGAGAGCTGTTGCCGTAGCTACCAGAACGTGTTAAGCCCCAATTCACAGCTGAACAAACGAGACTAATTACTTGCTTGATTTCATCACTTTTAATCAAATGGAAGAAATCTTTTCCTGAATTGTGCTGTTGAGTAAGCTAATGAACTTTGATATACACAGGTTGAATCTTTCACCCCATGACCTGCAAGATAAAAGATTCTTGAGTGATGGGCTTCCATTTTTCACCGACAATCCTCTCCAGCCACCAGACACATCCGTTATTCAATTTAGCACTTTCAGCTCATTCTACCTGTAACGACACAATACAGCACAGCAACTTCACCTGCACCGGTGGAGGCCATGCCTTTAACGCTGCAGTAGTGACTTTCTTGTCACCTACACCAGTCTTACGGACAAAGACATTTTCTGTTGCTCCCCACAATGGTTTTCGGTGTACCAAAAATAAAAGCAGATCACTCAGGCTGACGATGCCTGAGGTTAGCTAGCCTACATTCAAGCATCGCTTTGCAAAAGGAAGGCTGGGGAGCATGTAAACCAGCACGAAGCTTGGGATTAAGCCACGTCCTCTCTTCAGCACTTCAGAGAATTCACCCACTCCACATTGCAGAGGGATGAACAAACTGACAGCACATTTTTCTTTAGGAATTTCCCAGCCATAAATGGCTGCAGCCGCCTCTTTTCGTGCTGGGGAGCAACATACACACAACGGAAGAGAGTTCCCCCAGTTGTGCACGTCCTCGGCAAACATTATTTCTGTAGCTATTATCCTATTAACACATATCCGTAACACAAGAGCAAGATGAATGTTATTTGGGAACAGACTGTTACATAAATCATTACTTTCCTCACTGGCACTTGCATTTACAAGATGTTTCATGATAAATTCTGCTCTGTGTTTTGGTATAATTCTGTAATCCAGTTTGCTTTCCAGGACCCAAGAAGTTTATGATTCCAGAAACACTTAAGTCTCTGGTCAGTTGAATTCCTCACTTTGTCTTGCAGTGCCTGATCTACAGTCCTGAAACTCTGCAATTCTCCACATCTTCTTCTTCTCTGATGGAAGTGTCTCTGCCCAAGTACCCAGCCTTTTATTTAATACGAGCCTCTTCAACTTGTGACAGCGGGTGAGATGGGTGAGCTCTACCCATCCAGAGGCCTGGGCTCTCTGCACCAAAAAGGGTCATGCCTTTTCTTCCTGCAACTATCTACCATCTCAAAGGAGGGATGCAAGGCTAGAGATTATGGGCATGGCACAGCACAATGATGTTCTTTAGGGAGGATTTTTTGTGAATTTAACACTGCTTCTGCTCTCTAGTGTGCCTCCCCTTCGACACATTGCAGTTCAGGTTCAAAAAAAGGCATAAACATGAAAAATAAACCCACTTTTCCTCACCTTGTACTTCCAGGATCTGTTAAACCTCACCATCACAGAGCTCTCTGAGCACGCTGTCTATCCAGCTCCCTGTTGAATGCTATTCGGGAAAGCCTTGTGGAACGCTGGTGACTCAGGATGGAAGAATGGAGTTTATCATTCCATTTCAAAAAAATGAGTTCCTGAGAGCTTACCTTTACAGCACAAAGGTATCCCCCAAAACATCAAATTTAATTACACTCTGAATTTTCTATGAGGTCAAACATCACAGTAACCTTGCCCATCTGATAAGATTAGCCAGAATATGAGTCTTAGCGCTTCTAAAGAAAATCTAGGAATATGCATTATGGAAAATCAGAGTCTCCCAGCTCACGCATTTGGTGCAAACATGTCAGCTGCTGGGCACGTGCACTCCCTGCCGCACAAGCACCATCAGAGATGCTGCCCTGCAAAGGGGGCACAAGGGCTGCAAGACTTGAGAAATCTCAAGAGCCTGCACAATACACAAGAAGACTGGATAAAACCACGGAAGATTAAGTTGCTTTAAACCTGAAACTCCAGCCTCTAGAATTTATAAGCTGCCGGGAAAAAAAAAGCTCTAATTGTGAATTGCATTGACTTGGTGGCCAGAAAACACAGATTAATAGCTACTGACGGCATAAACTGCCTCAAAAGAAAATGCACAGCCTTTTGCAGGACTGTCGGCAGGTCGGATCACATTTCCTGCTCAGAAGAGTTACAAGTATTCCACAACTATTCGCCGGTAGCTGACAAAAAATGCCAGGCAGTACTTTGAAACATTACTTGTTTGTTTTTAATTAAGGGAAGCTGCTCAAAAGTAATACTGCTTATTAAATCGGAATGCACATGAACCACAAACTGAGGAACTCCAGAACACTCTGTTCAGCACAGTTTCTATCCAGATAAATTACGCTTCCCACCTTGACTTAATTAATAGAAAAGAAAAAAAGAAGTTTTTAAAAACAAATCCAGAAAAGCTATGTTTCCTATTCAATCTGGAGCGCAACACTGCAACACTTCCTACGTCAGGGTAATATCCACAGGTATGGACTGAACTCTTTCAAGATCACTGAAGAATTCCAACAGTTCTTTGATACAAAAACGAGCCTTGTTACCTTCTCAGCCCTCCTGTGAGCATAACCCTTGACAGCTGAAAAACAGATCCACATATTTGTGTAGGGACTTCAAAGCCCAGCTGCACGCCCCACGTTACTGCTGTCTGCAGAACCAGTGTTCATGGGCACCATAAGGAGAGGCCAGCCCACGCCAAATAAAAAAAAAAAAAACAAACCAAAACAAAAACAAGAAGAGATGCTGCGGTCACAAACTCTACTGCTTCCACCTAATGTGAAGCAATAAACTGAAGCTTTTGGAAGGAGAACAGCTGGGCTGGCACTGGAGAGCTGAGCCTTCCCGAGTCTCGATGTGCCGCACAGCCCTTAAACCTCATGTTCACTGCCTTGAATCCCACCTGTGAATTAACGGCTTATGGCAAGCTGGTATTCAGGAAACCAGCACGTCAATTAAAAAGTAAAGGAAGCTGGCAAAGGCATTTTATGCTCAAGAACTTCTGAGCAGAATACTTAAAATTCCCCTGGTTTTGGATTTATAACTTGTAAACACGAGCAGAGCTTTCAATTCGTGCTTCAAATTGTGTTTCACGCTTTGTTTTCCCAGCTTCTCTTCCTGCTTTTATGCAGCAGATAGGTGGCTGGAACCCAGGAAGGCTAATGAATGCCTGACACAGCAGGCAGTAAATCTACAGGCTAGCAGCTCATCCTAGCTTTATTGCTTTATTTTTTTTTAAATTGCTGATAATTACAATAATGCACATGGGCAGGGGTCCAAGACAGGAAGAATTATTGTCTGCAGGCAGATCTGGTGTGAGCTGATAATACCAGCCTGTGTTTGCTTTTGAATTTAAATGGTAGAAATCTCAGTAAAGCAGTCTTTGGCTTACTTTAACTTGCTGGAAGAGGTGGAGTTCTCATCTGCTTGTCCTTTATTGACTTTTGTGGGAGAGGATTCTGCACCAGCAGAAAACTGGAAACCAATACAGGAGCCGCAGCACTAGCTCGGGTGCAGTTTATATTTAGATAGCTGCTGTTTATGGCCAAGCGCAGCCTCGAACACTCAGAAGTTGTGCGACAATAATCTCTGTACTTTCATATGTGCCGATAGCAACCGGAACGTTACAAAGAGCAAAACATTGCCGAAGCCTGAAGCATTCCTTACTGCGACTGCACCTTCCTCTGCCTTTCTACACATCTCCAAGTACCTGTGACTCACGGGTAGTCTGTTTGCCCTTGGAATTTGTATAATTGGGCAGCAGATTATTTCCCCCTCCTCCTCTAGTTTATCATGCTCCATAAACCAAGCCTACATGAGTCACTGGGCAGATAATGTGCCTGTCAGATGTTTGCACTCACCAAGTGCCACACTGAGATGGGGAAAGCGACACTGCAGGCGGTACTGGTGCGGAGCTAGTCTCAGTGAGCAGCGATCAAACTCGGTAAAGCCACAGCTCAGCACAGTCCTGGCTTCCTGAGGCTGTTTGTGTAACATGGTTGCCTTTGGCATCCTCTTTTCTACCCCCAGAGAGACAAAGTTCAGAACAACTCAGTTGGAACATTCCCTGAACAAATGTTACTGTACCCAGAACCCTGTCCTTTGAAAAAGATTAATTGATAGGCCCCAAGCTTTCAAAACTAAACCTTGCGTGTAACGGCTGGGACTGGAACAGCTTATCTCAAGAAATACAAGGATGAGAGAAGAGGTAAGTGGTACTATTACACCATTAATGACCCCTTACCCAGTGCACAGGTAGGTCCAGATATGCTTCATCAGCCAGGCTTCCCCAGGACACCAGCAACGATTTTCATGCAAAGTATCAGACAGCTGCACTTTCAGCCAGTTCCTTCACCTCTTCAGCAAAACACAGCAATGGGACTATCTGAAGTACCTTTTTTCTAACCCATATTACAGCACGTGTCGGCCAGACCTATTTATTACTGGGCACAAAGGCACAAAGTCAAGTGACTTGCCTAAGGCCACCCACCAGTGGGCTCAGCCTGGTTTAACACTCAACCCTCGTGGCTCCAATCTGTGTCATCACGCTGCCAGCACAGCAAGGCTAATTGCTGCTTTCCCACACGGGTTATTTGGGCAGCTGAACCACAGAGACTCAAGATGTCAGCTAGCCAGCAAGTGAAAACTTCAGCGCAAGTTCATGGTTTCCTGTACACTAAAAATCTCTTGAAGAAAAAGGCCACGGGGCAATTTTGCCCTGCTGGGCAGGTGGATGGGAGATCCAAAACACAACGTAAGAAAAGCGCCTATGATTTCACTCTGCTTAGGAAAAACATTTGACTCTCGTTTCAGATCTAGGTTTCATTACTGAGCTACATGTTAACAATATGAACTATGACCTTTCACAGCATCAAGGCCTCACCAACAACAGCACACATATGGAGGAGCATTAAGATAGGTAATTTTGTAAGTAACCTCTCCACAGGGCTCAATAACAAGTCCTTTCCATGTTAAGGCACTTTAGCTACAGAAGAGTTAGTGAATATAATTACTGTGGTTACCAGGATACAGAGATTCCATAATATACCGAAAGTACATTTACAAAATCTTTCATCACTTCAAAACAATTTGTTCGAAGCAAAAATAACTTCTGGACTCAAACTCATCACAAATCCCATACACACACACACTTGTCCACTAGCTTTCCTGGCAGACAAAACCGGCAGAAAGGAGACCAAGAGAATCAATTATTAAACATCAGCCAGGTACAACCCAACCCTTACTACTGATTCAAAGCAATTACGCATTCCAGGGGGGAACAAAAGAAAACCAAATTGAACAAACCTCCCCCACACCAGGTTTTAGACCTTCTGAAGCTCACTGGGAGCATCACAAAAAAAGCTTGCAAGGGAGAGACCACTGCAGGAACCTGTGGTTACTCAGTCTAACCATGCATCTAACCACTCGAACGACTTGAGATAACAAGGCTGCACAGATTGTGTTTTTATCTAACACAAAGCGAGCAGGAAATTGAAGGACATATTTTAACAGAGCATCAAGAATTTGAAGTGGCAAGGACAAATACCTGGAAAAAAAATGCAAGATAAAGGAGCGATAACAAGTGGGAATGCAGTCTGCAATGCAGTTTGGCTTTGGTTTCAACCATTCCGGAGCTCAATTATCTCTCCCTTTATAGATGTTGTTCAGTATCACAGATTGGCTACTTGTGTGCACAGACTGCAGTTGTTTTGGAACATGATAAAACACTCACTCAGCATCTTAAATCCTGAACTTCCCTATAGCACACAGGAATAATTCAGCAGGCACGCCCTAACCACGCTCTGCGGGTCATGCTGATCGCTTTCCACCCCCAAATTTACCATTTCCTGAAAAAAAGCCCAACCAAATTAATTGGTAATTTTGCCCTCCAAACAGTCCAGCTGAACTTCAGGTTTGGAAGAGGAAACCATGAGCTTGTTTTAAGTCTTGGCTTTCCAAACCACGCTAATGACCATCTTTTGAAAATAGGAAACCCAGAGCTAAAATACAGGGCTCCTTTCATCTTTGCTGCTGCTCCCTGAGCTTTGCCAAGTGTATGCTGATACAGATCAAAATTAACATTACCAAAAAAATTATGGAACAGCCTTGCTGCTTCCAGCATCCATCTGAGGATATGCTTATACTCAAAACTTCTAAAGTTCTGTCAAAAGTACAGGTTAATTCTATAAATTACAGGTCTAGGAAAACAGCAGTTAGTGTTACCAAGAAGGGGTAACTTAACTCTAGCTCTCATTAAATATATTTAGGAAATAATGCAAATTGGGATTCTAAACCAAAAACATCTCCCCACGCACCCTCCCACACACCTCCTCCTGTTATTTATTCTGAGAACTGCTTATGGCTTGTTAGGGAGCATCTTGCAGGCAGCACCTTACATCACTGCTTGCATACAAAACAAAATCTTTTAGGAACCTTTAAAGTACAGGGGTGCAGAAATCAGTGCCTTAAAAAAAATATTTGTTTTTGCTGTTTAAAGATTACCATACTGATATTCAAAGATTATTCAGCTACAGAAAATGACTTTTTTTTTTTTTCCTTAAACCGAAAACTTCAACCTTAACATCACACTGAGAAAGTTTAGTTTTTACGTAGCTGCTCATTAGGAAAAGTTCCTACCACTTATAGCTAAAAAATAAATGCAAGAGAATTAATTTAGCATCTCCAATTCCCACCAAAACATGGTCTTTCATTTTCCTGACTGCAGCTATTTTTGATCCCAGTAAACAGCAACAAAACCGGAGAAAGGCTGCCAGTTTCCTTCCACTAATGCTGGCAACCTGGAGGGGAGCGAGCAAGCCAACAAGAGCAGATAAAGAATGACAAGCACCTCTCACTTAAGTAGCAGAGAGGCTGAAATGAGGAAAGATGGCTCAGAGCAACACTTCTTACTTCCAAGAGTCAGACGGCAAAAGCTTTACTTGTTTTTGTCACCCAGCAGTCAAACATCTCTCAGATGGATCCTGGTACTATCAGCAAAATTTAGGCTCAAATCTCACAACTTCCTTCTTCCAAAGCAGGAGGTAAAAGGTGGGCTTCTATCTGTCCCCTCAGCTCAAGCTCCTGCATTTAGCAGCCTGACACAAGAGAGGGGTGAAATGACAAAGAGCCTTCTCAAGTACCCCTAAAGTTTTGTCAGGGCAGGGTCACAGACAGTGAAGGACCTCAGTAATGGCTTAATCGATTTCAATTCTTTACTCTTTAAAAGCAATCCTGGCTAGTTTAACAGCATTTTACTCCTGAAGCATTAATTTATCAGCTGGGGTTTAACAGTCACAGCTAGGCTAGCACACGGAAACTCTAATGGATGTATTAAACAGCTCCTCTAAGGGAAGCAACATCTCTATTCAGAATAACTGGCTAATGCTATTAGAAAATTAAGTGGTAATTTATAGCACAGACGAAGGCTGGCTAGGTTGAGATCCCCTTCACTGATTTTGCTGATCCAGAAAGTAAAACTAGTTCAACAGAAGCTAGCCTACAATGTCAAACATTTCGGGGCCATGGCTGCATGACACTGAACTAGCTCTGTAAGCTGTACAAACACAGCGGATCTTCCTGCGCGGACTGTGATAGCTCTTCAGCCTATGAGATGGATCAGACTGTGTAGCACTGCATGGAAATAAAACAAAAGGGGAGAACGGATTTTTCTCTTTGATGAAATGAGATTTCAACTTGTTAGCAATTTCTTTCTGGGTTTCAGTGGGAATCACGAACTCTGTGTACGCTGATACCTATTTCCTTGAGGTTTCCTTCAGCATTTTCCAGAAATTTTCAAAGCAGAGGGTAGGAAGCAGTGCTTTTTCTGTCTACTCAGTTGAACTACAATTGAGCATTAGATTCGTGGAAGAAGTTATATGCTGCAGCTGCATACACCTGATGGTCAGTTCCCTGATGAGTTTTAAGAAATGTGACACTTCAGTAAGGGCTTTGAAGCACAAAACCACCGTGAGCTGAAAGCTTTATTACAAATGCGGAAGCAAAACCAGCCTGTTCTGCAACAGTGGGCGAAATTGCTCTTTGAAAAAGAGCAGGCAGAACAGTTTTAGACAATCTGGTTATGCCTTAGAGGTAATATACACTGAGAACTTCCATCGCCTCAACAGAAATTCCTGTCCAAGGTCTCTGAAATGTACTATTGGTTTTTAAAACCCTTTGTTCAGGCTGTCCATTTTAGCAGCAAAACTTTTTTTTTTTTTTTTGGCCTAAAGACTTAGTATTCTCCAGCTGGAGGAGCAGTAAAATTTCAAGCTGTGTTATTTTGAAGACAAGGAATCCAAACAACTCTTTATTTTCCTATTTGGAAAAGGCTATCAGAGAGGAGAAGAGGAGGACTATTTACTTTTTCTCAGAGAGGCATTTTTGCCTCCTCAGATGCTCTTGTCCGACACGATACACACTTGAGTGAGAAAGAAACAAATGGTCAGCCACCACAAACAAGTTTTACTTTCCTTGACCCAACAAGCAGACACGGACACCCACGGAAATGCTGACTTAACAAGTCCCACCACTAGGACAGTGATCGTAGTAGGGTAGATCGATTTGAGTATTGATGCAATAGGCCACTCACCATTTTCCTAGCCATAGGCTGAGCAGTTTCCATAGTGCTTTCTCAAAGTCAAAGGATGAAAATGTCGCACAAAGGTCTAACCCCAGGGAGTGGTGGTTTTGTTTTCCACTAGTTGACTTCAGACACAGCCCACTCATTTGTGTTATGACACCAGGAACATTTAGAAATCTCTACTGATATTGCACTGAGAATTTTTGTATCTGATTGTAATACTAGTTTGAGGAGGAAAACAGGCTGGGTAACTGGCACAAAATAAATTCATGTGGCTGTCTGGCAGTTCTAAAGCCTGGACAGCAAAGACAAATGGAAGAAGTATCCAGTTGCACGATTCCATTAGGGGTTGTCTATATTTTCAGCTTTACCTATCTATAAAAGGGATGTGAACATTAGCCCAGAGAGATGGGAATAATAGAAACAGCCACTGTCTGTTCCCAAAGTTAATTCTCACCACTACAGATGTATCCTAGCACATACCGCCAAGCACATGATTTTAGGTTTCACTCAGGAGCCAGGGTGTTGCAGAGGGGACCAACTATCCATTCATACCCCAGGGGAGAAAATGAAAGCAAGAAAGTGTGTCTGCAGACAACAGCCCAAGTGTTTCTATATGCAAACTCATCCCCGGTTTCATCTTTCTGCACTATGAGCATTTGAAGTTTGGCTCAAAAATGTTCACATCCTGATGCATTCCAACTGATTGTACCACTCCAGCATGTCCAGTCTGTCTGCATCTTTATTTTATACTTTACATGACATGTGGCGTCTTTTGCAGCTTAATGGCTATTTTAATCCTCTTCATCACTGACGAACGTCATCTGAGATGTGACGTAGATACACACTGCTCGATGGATGCTGCTCAGAGATGTATTTGAAGAGATATTCCAAAGCACAGAAGTCATTCTAAGGTAAATATTACAAAACAAAACTCTCTGCTTTACTTAATCTGGAGTATTTGAAGCTAGCTGCTATGAACAGTAAAAATCTACCAGCTCCCCGTATATGAGAAGTAGCTTGAAGGCAGGTCAGCAGCATCCTCTTAAAACCAAAAACCAAAACCAAACAAATAACTAAGTGGCAATGTGTCTCAAAGTCAACACTGGGGAATAGCTGCTGGAAGTCCAGCTACAAACAGCTGTGAGCATTAAGCCCATCTTAGACAGTTAACTTAGCTGCCAGCTGCAGCTGAACCTTTGTTATGCCCTCAGTTATGTGATCAAAATTAATAATCACAGACTTTTAAATAACAGAACAGTAGGAGTAAAGCTATCAGCCACTTACATTATGGGGAATAACCATCTAACTTTTTGCCAAAAATCTTTAAAAACAGTGACAGGAACCACAAAAAGCCAAACTGAAACCAAGGATAGCAAGGCAAATGGAGTGAAGTCACCTTTGCGTTTGTCGGAAGCAAAAGGCTATTTAGAATCTTAGAAAGCAGTGCTCCTCACTTCTTCTCTTCTGCTACACAGACAAAACTTACAGCCCAAAGTTTTGTGTGTATCTTCATCATATTCTGCTCTGGAGCAACCAGTTCAGCTGTCTGCATGCACACGAGCAGTATGACACTATTTCAGAACAGTAATGCTCTTGCAATACATCAGCATCTATTACAAAAGGACTACAATGATGCATTCTAGTCAGTGCCCTGCAATGAAAGAGGGAATTAACATGCTCTAGACGCCCTGTGGAAAACCTCCCATACAGTTATACTTTGAAAAGTATTCTTATCACGCTAATTCCCACGTGAAACAAGTTGCAAAAGCTTGCTCAACGTAACTGAGCGCAACAAATCCATCCAAACCTAGGAACGTCAGCCTCAACTTCAAAATGCCTTTTGTCTGCATTGTGGATTTTATATTTAAGCAAATTGAAAGAAGATTTCCTGTCATCTTAACAGCCCTGCCACATTAGGAACCCAGCTCTTCTCCTTAGTCTTCCTTGGAGCCACGTTGCCAAGCGAAGGACCTGGTGGACAGGGAGAGAAGGCAAAAGGACTTCGAGGCGATCAGCTGGTTGATCTTTATTTCTTTGTCTCTTAACCTGAGAAACGAAGACATTCAGAAGCAAGACGCAAGCATTTAAAATGAAGGACTAGTTTATCTAAAACACTGCACAAAGCCCAGTACTATGGAGTCAAGCATAGGTAATAGATTCCAGCTCTTGCGATTATTTGCGAACTCAAATACACCTTGTACACACAGACCAGGAAAAGACCGATAAAAGTGTGAGCATGCAGCCAGAAGGTGAGGGCCCTAAGCAAATCACAACCTGTGATTCAGACCAGAAAGCCAGCTGCGGACAACCCAGGGATACAGCAGTGCAAAATATTACATTGCATCAAGCCTGCACTGTGGCAGGCCATTCATCTCCCGCCTTTGTTATTGGGAAATTGCTTCCGAGAAAGCGGCTGTTGCCCTAAACAGAATATCCACATACTGACTAGCTTTGTTGCAGAGCAAGTATTGATGCAATTTGAACAAGACAGCATTTATCAGGAGTGACGGGGGCAGGAACACTTTTTTTTTTTCCCCTGTTTTTAAAGCCTCCAGTGAGTCTCTTTCACTTCTGTGCCAGACCCAAGCTTTACACACCCACAGGAACACCCCAGCTTCATTCCGGGACCCCCATCGAGAATTCACTCGGCCTCTTCTGGGGTCTGGCTCTTGCCCAGGTAGGTCCACACCACCTTGTACTTGTGTGTCCACAGGCTGAGCTCTAACACACCAACACGTCACAAACACAAAATCCCAATTCTTTTGGCTGGCTACCAAGAAAAAAAATCCTTCTGCACCGCTTGACCTTTCCAGTGTTGAGGCTATGAGGCTCTACTTAAAGACTCTGGAAACGCAGCGGTTATTTAAAACCCTGCAACTCAAACTACTTAGAGGCACTTAATCTTATTCCAACAGTCCAAATGGGAGCTGCAAGGATCCTGCTCCATTCAAGAGTAATAACTGGTTTCCGCAATAACGTACACCCTCAACAATTTCTCAGTTTCCCTTTTTCCCGACAGGCAGCAACATTTAAGTACATGCACCAGCACTGCCGTACCCTACGC
The DNA here is from genome assembly GCA_011057875.1 of Pterocles orientalis. Classification (NCBI taxonomy): domain Eukaryota; kingdom Metazoa; phylum Chordata; class Aves; order Pterocliformes; family Pteroclidae; genus Pterocles; species Pterocles orientalis. The sequence goes on along the minus strand of WKFP01014715.1, from coordinate 266,632 downwards.
TTGAGAATTAATCTTTGGCCAAGACCATTACACAGGCTAACGTGCTTAGCTTGGATCCCGACACCGTTTCATTCTTTAGAGTTCCTAAACGCGTATGTGATCTCGCTGCGTAAAACGAACCAGACATCAAATTCAATTTCTTCAGCGAAGGCTTTGATAAATTATGCAGAGAGAGACTCACGTTCAAATGCCGATAGACTCACTGGGAACTCAAACCACAGGTCTGAAACAACATTTCCCATTTAATCTTTTGAGAGGAATACTTAGCAGATTAAAGCAAATCTGCCCCTCTCTATTTCAGGCCACAATTACTGTGAGGCTACCAGCACAAGAAGTCAATCGGCGTTCAGTATTAGTGAATTATACTAATTCATGCAGATTCCTCTAGGACCATTTTTGGCAAGTTACTAGTCCCAATATGAATGGAAAAAAGATTAAATACTGATAAAAAAACCCTCCTGCTTAACTCGGACCTCGCAATGTGTCATGCCAAGTCCAAAACCATACAGAGATTTGGCGATTAAAAGCTTTATGCCGGAGGTTACCATACGTCTAAGCAGAGCCCAGCTTCTGTTGTGAATATGCAATCCAAATCCGCTTGAAATCTAACAGGAGTGCATCATGTTTATTGTAACAGATGGTATCTGCAAGATTTTTCTTTTTGTTGCTGTCACTTCACACTACGCCATGACATCATAACTAGTGGGATTCATCAACTCAAAATCCAAAACAAAAGGGACAAAGCTTCTGGCAGAGAGCTGGAGCTAAAAATAACGTAAGAGCCTTTAAGGAAAAGCCCAAAGATTAGAAATGCAAACGTTTGGCTTTTGATTTAAGCATCTCACTATTGAAGTGAGCATAGGGTAACTCCCTGAAAATACCAAGCAGTTTACCAAACCTCTGTTTCATCTTTGCAAGAACATCATCAGAAGATGATTTTTGAGGTCTCCTCACTGACAGTGCTTTGAGGTGGCAGATTAAAGAACCCAAGCACAGCAGCTCCGTGAGAAAATGCAAGCCCCTGTTAGAGAGTTAACAGAATAATAAAACTCTCTAATGCAAGAACCAAAAAAACACCAAAAATCCCCCAGAAAACCCACACCACACCGGCCATTACCTCAGAACCTATCAGACATTGGAAAATACAACTTATGCAGCAAATATTTGTTGCAGGAAAAAAGACCAAAACGTGTAAGGAAACTTTCAAGGTCAAACACTAATTTGATTTAAACATGAAGAAGAAGATTATAATTAGCCACTCTTAAACGGGAACTGCACTAAATATCAACCTACAGTAAGGAGGAACCATGGCCCCTGCCATCCCCGCGTCTCTCTCTGTCCTTGACCTCAATCAAAATATACTTTTGACTGTTGTAATTTTGTTAGAGAGAAGCTTACTGTATGAAATTACTTAAATGCATCCCTGTCACTGAGCCAAAGCCCGGACTGCGAGTGCTGAAGCACCGTTATCATCCGTGCTGCACCTCTGCGTGATACCATGTATTAGTCACGCTGTAAACAGTCGAGGTGAACTGGAACCTTCTGTGTTTTGGGGTTTTTTTTCTTCAGGCTACATCTGAATTATCCTGGCTATTTTTAAGCCCTTCATATTTGGTGACTTGAAAAACTTGAACTCAAAGTCATCATTTCATAATGATTTTCAGTTAGTCTCAAAAGGCAGAAAAGCCATTCGAGCCAAACAATTATTGATTTCGTCTCCTCTGTAAACTTCTCTGAAGCTCACGCACTGCACGGAATAACAACTTCAGACCCCACTTCATATTCTGAAAGGCTTCTCTAGCCACAGCCACCTGCTGTACTGCTCACCTCTGCAGGAAATCCCCGTAGTTGAAATAACCAGCGAACCTTTCAAAGGTTCAGAGGAGGAATCTCCCAGAAAGACACTCAAAAAGAAGATGGAATTAAGCTCTGCAGCCAGACGCTGTTCAGCGGGCTTGAAAACTTGACAGCCCCCAAACCACTGCTAAGAGATGTTACTGCAAGGCGTGACACAGGCACGTTCCGAAAAAACCTCCAGGGGAAAAACCACCTCAAGTGAAGCCATTATCCCTGCACTCAGCACACCTACACCGCGGTAGCCCAACAACAGCAGCAGTCCTCATGGATAGAGGACTGGAGAGATCAAGTCTTGATCTCTGAAACATGAAGAAATACATACAGAGACGTTCAGGAACCAGCTCTGCCCGAAACAGAAAATAAAAGACTTTCTGGCCTGTGCCTCATCCATCAGCTCTCCCCTTTACGAAACGCAGAACCACCATGTGGTTTGACTTTCCGTTGTCACCAATGAAAGTGGAAAGTGAGATAAAACACCGAATGCCACAGCGGGCAGCAACGTCTGACTCAGCACACTGGTTAAGAGTGACCAGCACGCTGCTGAAGATGCAAACCAAACCAAAGCTCTGCTGTGTATACATTTATCCCCTAACAGCATGAAATGTGACAACAAAGCCTTTAAACTTAATTTCGCCCATCTCTCAAAAATAACGACTGCATTCTTTTTCCCACCGGCTATACACATAACACCCACTGTAATACTTCCAAACGAAGGGCTGCTAAGCAGCTTAGCCACATGCATTTCTGATCAGGTGGACACCTGATTACATAAAGCCAAACAGGCTGCGCTTTGCTGCTAGAAAGATTCGTTTCCTTTGTTTCTTTCCCCTGTAGCATCCAACCTGAAACACAGCTTGCCCTATTTTCATAACAGTAGTAACACGCTGAAGTCACCTTTTAGCCTCCTGTATCCAAGGAGGAGCCATCAGCCCTCCTGAACCAGAGGAAAGAACAAAGTATGGCATTTTGGTCAATCCATCATAAAGAGAAACCTCCGCTCACATCTTCCCTCTTACTGCTTTATAATTCACCGCTGCAAGCATAAAATAAATACATTTATACATGGAAGAGTTACTTTGGGACTCTGCACAATGCTGTCAATCCATTTCCTCTCCCCACAAACCTCAGACTTATTGGCACCTACAGCAAAAAAGATGAAAATGAAAATATCGAATGGAAAGTACAAAATTAATACAGGGGGCCTCCATTTAGGGAAAACGACAGGGTAAAACCCACGATAGGACATGCCATCTGCTCGTGACAAACTCACTCCTAGTAGAGAAAGCAAAGCACGCCCATCACAAGTGTAAACACTTTTGGGAGAAAAAAGGGGCAATCATCAGGTACAGTTCTGAATGAGAAGCCCTACCAGAATGGTTTCTAGGCCATTGCAGGCATTGGAAGCTTTCCAGTTAAAAGCACCATCTTAAATTAACAACGCTTCAGAGGTGCTGACTGCATGAACTGAAAATCAATGACACCAAGTTTTACTGCCCATCAGTAGCATGAGAGCAAGCATCTGAAGGATTACGTCAATGTAGAAAACCTAAGCAGTTAATGAGAAGCGTCTGAAACGCCAAGGTGTAGAAAAGGAGGCAAGGGCTTTGTTGTTCTAACTAGAAAGAGTCAGGGATAGAGAGTTTCTCTTGTATTTCCAACTGAAGAACAAGGTTATGGTTTAAGTACATTCGTAGAAGCAGATGCTACAGTCAAAATAACTTATGTTTACAAGATTGAGCCCATATGTATCCAAATGAAACATAGACAGGAAAAAGCAAAGGCAGAATTCTGACAAGCAACATCTCGAGAGAAGCGTAACAGATGCTGCACTAATCCTGCCTGCACTGCAGGGTGCTGGAGGAGGAGCACTAATGGAGCCCACATCCAGCTACAGCCACCTACAGAACAGGTTTCGAACAACTCTTGGGCGATGCAACCAACATACTAACAAAAAAACCCCTCTAATCCCTGGTAGAGATAGGAATGCCTCAATAACATCTAAGAGAGGTCATAAATATTTCACACTGAAAAAAGGAGAGCTGAAGGCCTGCTCCGAAGAGCAGAGCTTACCTTCAACGCAGCAGAAATTCCAGAGCCTCTGCAATATCAGATGTCCGTCTGATTTGCTTTATTTCCTCATACATATCTCTGCTCCAGAACAGCTTTTGTTGAGGCTCAGAAGAGGCGTTGCGTGTAATCACTTTCACGTGAAAGTGTATTTCCTAACATTTATTGGGAAGTGAAGTTTTAGGAACCGAAAGCAAACTAAAGGCCACGCGCGCAAGACTGGAATTTTACTGAGCTGTGTCTACTCTGGACTTTAGCAGAGAAGTGGAAATTTCCCCTAGGTGGAGTTCTTTGTTCAATGCAGCAGGCAATTACAAGTCCCTATGGTCTGCAGAAATGGCACACAACCGATATTTTTATCAGTGAGAATTTAAGCATACAATACAAAAATAACAGCATGAAATGCACAACTCTGCTGTAAAACACACTTGATTTCTTCTCACCCCAAATCCTGGTGAGTTGAAACAGACAGGTAACAGCCATAAACACACAAGCAGGCTTTGGAAAAAGACCACTAAAACCAAACGTGATTAAAAAAAGCAATATCGACTCCGCATCGCCTCAGATTTGATTACACAAAAAGGTCAAGTGCTAAAAAAGAAACTTTGCATCTTTAAAGGCCTTGAGGGCACAGCAGAAATAGTTTATCTTGGGAATACAGATCAAATTAGAATAGATTTATTTTCGTTTTCCAGTTGGCATCAATGTCCTATTTGAAGTTCCTGGAGACTCCACAAGCAACACAGAGCAGCCACTGAACTCAGACACAACCCTAGCACAGATATTACTATGGAAAGAAAAACATTAATTGCTGGATATTAATGATTTCTCTAAGCTCTCCTATCCAAATTCATTTGGAAGAGAGATTGTCAAAGGCTATCTGCCATCAGATAACATCAGGCGATGATGTGAAAGGGAGTCTGACTGACATCAGCGACAAGCCCTTGGGAACGCCCTACTCAAACGTTCACATACCGATAATTTAAAAAAAAATAAATATCTGCCCCTCCCCTTCCTCTGTGCAGGGAAGAAAGAAAAACAAATTGTGGTCAATAAGAAGATTACCGGGTGTTCCAGGGACAGGGACTGGTAGCTAAGATAATCAAGAGAAAGAAAATCCACCTAATGGGACCGTGCCAATCCAACTAAACTAATAATTGCAGACATTGCTACGCATTTTCCTTAACTCCAGTCCACTTTCAAATGTCATATTTACTATTAAAAAAAAAAAAATCAATCTCTTGCATATTTTTCTTCACATTACCTGATAGCATCCAGTAACGAACGCAGTATAAAAGCCAAGAACAGTAACCTTTTCGCTTCCTGAGCTCTGCATCGCGACACTATTCTGGAGAAAATCTGGCAGCAATAAAGCCACGAGAGCTGCAATCCCCCCCAGACAAGACAATGGGAGAGGATGCGGTAAAACTCCAAATTAAAATGTCACAGTGGACATTTTGTGCCAGCAGACGAAGGTGGCTGTCGTGCCTTCAGAGGATGCACATTCTGCTGCAGGAATGGCTGAACAGACCGGAGAGGCGCCGAGGACAGCCTGGTGCACTGACATAACCCCACGCTAGTACCGACTCGTGTGGGTGAGAGCAGGCTGCTGCAGCTCAGGAGAGAGCCCACAGCCCGTACAGCCAACCCTGCTGCAGGCATCGCCGTCCTCCGAAAATGAACAAGGCAGGAACGGTTTCATTTTAATCCTTTTCAAAGAGGTCAACACCCCCGCTCGCCAGAGCTGCCAGCCTCTCAGGGGACGCCGAGGTGTGACACCGCTGCTCTCCCCGCCGTGCCAAACCCTCTGCCAATCCGAGGATCTGCTTCTTCAGATGGACGCAAGGCTTCGGAATAAAATTACATCTAGATTTATTTTTTTCAATTTGACATTTTGCAGCACAGGTCCGTAAGCAGCAGCTTCCAGAAGGGATGTGCATAGCAGCCAAATCTGTCTCGGATATGACAGAGGAAGTGACCTACAGCTGGAGGAGTTTTCAAACAGCTGCAAGAGATTAGATTTAACACGGCCACCACCGAGCAGCCAGGACAGTCCCCTGCCACCAAGGCAATGTCAAGTAACCTGATCTTGGCATCAGACTCCCTCAGAGCAGCCCTACTGAGTCTTAAATTATCTTTCCTGCAAGATAACCTCCACTCAAGATTTTCCAAAGAGAATTATCACCACGTTCCATTGATTTATAGAAATTTCACAGAAGGACCAGTACAAAGTAGGTGCAACACTATTCCTCAACAGCAGCTGAAGCAGCAGATAAAGTAATCGACCAGACTGATTTCACATGACATAATAAAATTATTCAAGAAGCACACTTATTGCCAATTAGTAATTACCACCAGCTTAGGGCCTCAGATTTTTGCATCACGCTGAGGTAGATGTTCTGCTTAACCAAGCTTGTTAAATTTTACCATAAACTGTCAAATCAAGCCATTCGCGAGCAGCCACAAACCTGTTCTTTACCCATCCCTAAACAACCCCGAATCTATACAAGACGCACAGAGCTGTAGATTATTAAACTCCATTTATGGGCCATGTTGAAAGCTCGCCATGTACTTTGCTCTTCGTTTTGCTATTTCAATCTAATAGATAGGTTATAGCGTGAAGTTCTTAAATTGAAAATATTTTTTTTCCTATCCATCTGGTTGTTTAGATAGCTGGATCACACTAGTCTTTGGTTTTAGGGATAAAGTTAGAATCTCGCCCCTCCCATCAGTTTCATACGGAGAGATACGAATGCAGTATGGATTCAAACGTATAAATACGTGTACGCATACAAACGAGGCGTAGCATCTGAGCCATTTCCACGTTAAAAGCACACCCTTTACACTCGGCTGACACATCCCCTTGGAAAGCCAAGGTAAGCTCCAACCTGAAGATTTATTCGGGATCTATCAACCAAAAGGCTTCGTTTAACCCAAGCTTTTCTCTCCCAAATTGCCCTCTAATCCTCTCCTCAGCTTCTAGACCAATCTGAACCTCACAGCTCTTGCCACCGTGCCAAGAAAGCAGAGGTCACTCCTCCAAAAAAACCCCAAAAACCCACCCAAACCCAAGCACCCCAGCGAAATGAAGCAGCCAAACCTGCGATCTTCGGCCAGCCGAGAGCCCTGTGCTATCTATTTGGGGGTTTTTTGCTGAAAACAAGGGGAAAACACCACCACATCCCCACCTACCCCGACAGAAGGTCTTTGCAGAAGCTGCAGGTCCTCCCACACCAGCACAGACACCTTCCACACGCCGCTGCTCTCCTTCCTTCACCACTGCACGCTGACCCGGGGGGATAACGCAACCCCCCCACGACCGGGGTGGGGGAAAACCCCTCGGGAAAACAGCCAAAAAGTCCCTACAGCGGAGCGCGGGTTCCCCGCGGCCTCTCCTCCACCTCCAGCCGCCGCCAGACAATACCCGGGCCCCCCCCCGCCGCCTCGGTACCCCCGGGGGAGCCTCGCCCGCTGCCTCAGGCGCCTGAGGAGAGGGACAGCGGCGCGCGGCCCCCCACCGCCGCCAACGGCCGAAACCCGGCTTCTCCCCCCAGCCGCAACCCACCTCGATGTAACCGGCGAGGGTAACCGCGGGGCCGGCGAGCCCCAGGAGCAGCAGGAGGGGAAAGCGCAGCGGGGAACCCATCGCCGTCCGCCCTCGTCCTCCGCCGCCGCCGCCCAAGCGCTACTGCGGCCTCAGCGCCCCCCTCGGCGGCGCGTCGGGAACCGCCTCGCCAAGCTCCGCCCCGCTTCACCCCCCTGACCTATCGCGGGGATGCGCAGGAGTGACGGTCCCCGCAGCCCCCGGCTGGTGGCCAATCGCCGCGCTGCCGAGGAACACCTCCTCTGCCCCCGGTGAGTAAGTACAAATCGGGGAGGGAGCCACGCCTCCTTCCCCTATTCCAACCAATAGGAAGAAGCGCGGGGGCAGGCTGCCCCGCCCCTGGGGAGCAAGCACCTCCCCTCAGCATGGCGGCCAGGCTGAGGGCGGCCCTGAGGGGGAGCGGGGAAGGTGCCGGGGGGTTTAACCCCTTTTATTTTTGAGCTGCTCTGGAAATTAACCGTCCACCTGGAATTCCGTACGTGGAAGGGCCGAAAGGGCCCTGGGACAGACGGGCTGTAGAGCCCTCTGGCCTCATCGCTTCACCCAGCCGTGAGGAGGGGTCCCTGGGGTAAGGGCAGGAGCAGGGGGCCCTTCCCTCCTCTCCAGAGGGAACAGGAAGGGTCCCTCCTCTCAAAATAAAACAATGAGTTCCCTACTCTGAAAAGAAAACCCTCTCTACCTCTGCTCCCCCTTCCATAAAGCCCTTGAGCCCTGGTGCTGCCCCCCAGCCCTTCTTGTTTTTCAATAAAAACCAACACAGGTGTGATTTTTCTTTATTTTTCCTTAAAATACAGCTGTCAGATAATATTTATAGGTTGTTTCGGCCTGGCACCACCACAGGCACGTGCTCACCAGGCACTGGCTGGAAGAGAAGAGCACAGAAGTGCTGCCAACCCCTAAACACACAAAACTCCATAAAAATTAAATTAACAGGCTGTCATCCCCCCAACACATCATCCTCCATGAACCAGCCACACCCTGGGTTTCTTTTGAACCCCCAGAGCAGGGCACAGGTTTCCTCCAGCACAGATGTTCTGCCACAGCTGGTGCCACACACTTCTGGCTTTAAAACCCACTACACCCCTCTGCATGGACACTCATTTCACCTCATTGCTCAAAAATAAACAAAAAAAAAAATCAAGGCCTTTGGGAATGAAGCAGAGCTACCAAGGACAGCTGAGACCTTGAAAAATCTGATTTTCTAGGGTTTAAGCACTAACAATCGGCAAACCATTAAAACCACAACAGAAAAGTAGTATCCTATAGATTCCATATATTCACTGTCATTTTTCTATGAAAACACAGAATGGTGGAAAAAAAAAATCTCTGTACAAAGTGTCACACAGGTATAAAACCTTTCCATTCTCAACTTCCATATCCTTTAGTGTCTCTTACAAGCACTACTTTCCGCAATGGTTGAAGGGAATAGTGCAGATGGGAGTAAATCAGTACAATAGATCAATAAGCAGCCCCGTTTTAATTAAAACAGCTCACTGGACCACTGGTCACTTTCTTTTTTTTTTTTTTTTACAGTATTTTAAAAAACCTTAAATCTTTTTTACAGCACTCCTCTGGCATATATAATTTTCTTCTCAACTTGGCCAAATTCAGTTGGAAAATGGAATTAACAAGTTTCTTGAAAACAGATACATCTTAATGTAAATATTTTATTGTGCAATATGAATACATGAGTAAACACCAGGACATTCCAAGTTAAGCTTTTCCCTTTTCTTACAAAACAATGAGCTATTTTTCTTTCTCCCCAGGCCAAAAAGAACAAGATCTTTATAAAACTTTGGACAGCGGCTTTCATGTGAGGCTGAATTTTTATAGAATTTAAAGTGCTATATGAATTACACTTCTAATACTTAATATTTACATAGTGCATGGTGAGAATTAATGTTCAGAACCCCTCTGTGAGCTAACACATTTTAGAGGATGGCAAAAAAGCTGAAAAAAAAAAGGGTTCAGTCCTTTGGGGTACAGCAAGACTTGATGTTTGGGACACAGCAGAAACTGAAGGATTTGGCTGCAGGTTACTGAGCATCTCTTGCAATTAAGTCACAAATGTGTTAAGTACAGAGACATCCAAAGTATGAGGGCCCTCATGAGAGTCTGAATTTCCAGTGTTACCCTTGTTTTTCTGAAAAGCAATTTCCATCTGCTGACTTCTGGGGAAGTCTCACAGATAAACATAAGGTACGACCTCAGCTTCATTCTCACCTCCAGTCACACAGCCTGCTCCCAGTACTACACTGCAGACACACCAGTGCGTAAGAGCTCAAGTCCTGCCGCAAGACTGCAATACAACATACTCCATTTCAAAAGCAAGACCATCAGCGCTGAGTTCACCACCTAAAAAACAAGCAACAAATTTGAATTTGAAAAATATGAGATTCCCCTGCATGCAAAGATCAGTCCTCCCAGGAAAAAATAGAATGCAAATATAATTCTAGCAGTTGAGAAAAAACACTTTCAGCAGGGAAAGGCTTTGGAGGTGGCTGCTTTCAGATGAGTACTAGTCAATGTAGGAACAGCAGGTTACAGCACTGCAGGTGTGTTGACACCCAAGTGGTCATGGCTACTTGGCCACGTAGATATATTCCGGAGGAGGTGGTTATCTGTTGCCTGTGACAACAGCACTGCTTTGAGTGAACACCACAAGGCTGCGGCATTCCCTATGACACCTTTCTTGCTGTTAACACTGTTAGGTAGGTGGCAGCTCTCATTGCTTTCCAAGAACCCCATTCTACATGCTTGGTTCCAGGACCTCTAGTGCCCTTTCCCCAGCACATCTCTGCTAACGAAGCCCAGAGACTCTCACCCTCACCTTTGGCTGCTGCTGTTAGTTCTGTAAGAAGTGTTTCAGGGGAACATCCCTGCCCATTATCACTTGCAAGACCACAACTATGTAAATGGAAAGAGCATATTGATGATAGCAAAAAATGTGCCCTGAAAGGGCAACGTTAAACTCTTGATAAAGAGAGCAAAGAGAAGTCAGCAAGGAACATGTCTAGTACCATTAGAGTCACTGAGAGCCACAACTTAACTCGGGTGCTGAGCTCCTGCCAGTTCCTGGAGAAGGAGTTCACAGAAGTGACAAAGTCTTTGATTATTCTCACCACTCTCAACCACCACAAATTAAAGCATAAAATTGATCCAGGTAATGTTACACAGCTCTTTTAATTAAATAAGACTTGATTGAGGATTTAAATGGCAGATAATATCATTTGTACTAGCTCTACACGACAGATATGTGCAAGTTAAAGGCCGCAGAGGTAGAGCTGAATCAGCCTTGGTTCTCGGAGGTAGAACACAGACTGCATCTAGAAAATCACTACAGCATGTGTAGTCAAGTCATAACGCAAGGCAGACAGCAGTTAAAAAAAACAAAGGTGATTTTTACAGGGGAGTTTAGAAAAGCAAAAGGATGGAGAATAAATAAGAACGGATGCATTGGAAGTGGAGTCATAGCTAAAAACAGGGATAAGAGGAGCAATTAGAGGCAAGAGGGAAAACAGCACCCAAATCTGCAAAAAGGAAGTGACACAGTAAAGACTGTTGGACAACAGGCCTTTCTGTTTCTGCTCAAAGACATCTTTAAATGGGCTTGGCAGGGGAAGGAGGAAAAGTCTACCCTTTCTTGTGTCAGGGAATCCTTAACTCTTGATGGCCGTTTTCCTGCCGCTCTCTTCTGTGCCTAGAACAGTGCCATTGATCTGGCTTCCACATAACAACTTCATGCTGGTGTTTTGAGATTTTTCTGGGGGGGAGATTTAAACAGCACTTTGTGCTATGTTCATCTCAGCCAGAGCAATCCTGGCCTACAGCATGTAACAGACTGCTAAGGAAACAACAAGAACATCCATACTCAGTCTACCGTAACTGCAGACTTCAAATAACCACTGAAGTTCAGGTTTAGAAACATTCCTGCTTTGCTGAAGCACATCAGAACAGAAGAGGTGGCAATGCATTGGAAAATGACAAATACATGAATTGAGGATGCTTAAGACTAGCACAACAAGGACAGGGCTGCAAAAGGAAGCTGCTGCTCCTTCAGTACTCTGCATATGAATCCTAGCTCCTGAAGATGGGCTAGGTCTATGATCGCCTCTCATTTTCTAGATGGAGGCAAACCCAATGATCACAGTGAATTTAACTGGACAACTTTTGCCTGAAGAGGAAAAGTACCCAAGACAAATGCAGTGTCTGAAAGATACAAGCAATCCTTTTTGGAATAGATTCACATAACTGAAGGATTCACTGTCCAGGAAAGGAAATTACCTCCAATATAATTCAATAGAGTGATGAGCCCACACTCAGATTTAGGATCCCAAATACAAAAATAGAAGAGAGCCTAACCACCTCTTCAGCTGACCATCAGTTTCCAGATTATACAAACTGGGTACTCATGCTGCTCATTTTTTCTCTCCAGATGGATTTGAGGTTTTGGGCATTGGCAGGATCTTAAGGCAGAATAATGCCCAATGCTTCTGCAAAGAGCTGCAAGCACTGAACCTGACACACAACTCAAAAGGCAGGGGGGCCTAGATGTCTACAAATCAAGGCAGAGTCAAGATACTGGGAAGGGAGAGGAAGGAGAAGCTACGTTGTAGAAAATATTTTGTAAACTCTCACCCTCTTGCATTGCAAGATCTTCCCACAATGGGCTGAAGGCATCCTGTCATCTTCATCTCTTCTGGCCCACCTGTGAAGACAGAGGTGTCATTTAGTCTCTGAAGACAGCAGATCAGCCATTCATCAAGGCAACCAAACCACTCCAACTTAAGCAGGCTGAGCACTGCAGTTTGTGGCAAAAGCCTAAAGATAAAGAAAACAATTTAAAAGAATCCACCAACAACTGAGCATATTTTTCTTCAACTATTGGGTCATTACACTGCTGAGATTTCTCCTGTTGTCCTTGGACATTTCTTTCCTCCACCCTCATCTGTTTGCCAGTCTGTCTTATTTCAAGAGCGCAAAAGGTTGTTCATTTCATTGAGTTTTCATCTTTTGTGAAAGATCTAATATGTTATAATTAGCTGCAGTTCTACATAAGTCAGTATTATTGCAGCTTTTATATTAGATCTGCACTTGTCCTGCAAATGTGTGTCAAATATTGCAGTGGAATGATGAATGAAATCACACATAATGGAAGGATTAAGCATTGATGCAGGAGAGTTGCTCAAGGGGAACCATTTTTACTTCTTTCCAATCATAATTAGTTTTTGTCCTGCACTGTTAAAAAAACCTGAAATTGAAAATAAAAAGGGCTTGTACTCCTGGCAAGCAAAAGAGGAGATCTGATTCATGACCGAGTTCCTCATTCAGTATTCATTGGTGGATTAAAAGCCAAATCATCTTAACAAATGGCACAGCAATGAACAACATCAAATGTAAAAACCTCGGGACTTGTCCTGCTGAATAAATGTGGAATCATTTCCAGCAGCTTTGAAGATATCTGCAATTCAACAACAGAACATCTACCCCTCCCTCCGCAATCAGGCCTGATTCAGCGCCCGTTACGTCAGGCACCGTGGAATAACCTGTGCTAACAAGCTCCTTTATGGCACAAAGTCTGCTTTTATTTCCCCACCATCGTTCGTTTGTGCAGTTACTCAGTTTGCAAGCAACAGGGTGTGTTAGGAAGTAACTCATGACACAGGAACAGGCAATAAGGGACCTTAAAGTGTCTAGGAGCCATGTCACATCTGGTGCTGCAAAGCTTTATTACTGGGAACTGTTGTTTTCCATCCACTGCATGATACTTTCATGTGCTTATTTTTTCTGGGGCACTTAAAAGAGAAATAACTCCAGCAGAAATCCCTCCTTCTGCCTTTAATTTGACATCAGCGTAAACAGCTGCAGTCTGCATCATGCAGTTGGAACATTAAGGTACATTTCCTGTTCCAGTCATCATTAGAAGCCTCCTGGCTCCCAACCACCCAGTCATTCGTCTTATGTCAACACAAGAGTATTTATTTTAGCGCCTTGAAATGCACACCCTGGGGACAAGGGAGTTGTGTAACAAGTGCCACAGGGACCTGCAGCTTTTGTCCTCCAGTACCTGCCACCAGACCACACCTGGGGAAGCGCATGGTGCTGGGGAAATCAGACAGATTTTGGAATTCCCAGGCACAGGGAGTCATATTTGCAGACCTTGCTCTACATTTTTTTAAGTGTCCCAAATACAGACAGTGCTGTCTAGTACTATTTCATTATAAATTAAGAGTGGCTTCATATTCTAACCTTGGAAACATACAGTTCTTTAGAGGACCACAAGAATGAGAAGCAGCAGTACTTTTGCAGCTTATGAGCTCCTAAGGCAGCAAGAAGTCAGAAAATAGGTTCTCTTGGTGATAGTATAAAGAAATTCATGCATTTGAAGTATGTTTCAGTTTAATAAAGGCACACAGCAAGACAGCTGAAAGGAACTGGGACATTGAGTAGAAGATGAGTCCCAGTGTCTCCAAGGGAAGGAGTGGACCGTCTACAACCTCCACACACAAGCCCATGGCCCAAGGGGGAGACCAGCCCCCTTGACTCCTCTCCTGAATCACGTCTTCTCAGAAGATGAGTCAGCCTCCAAGAGATCTTGATTTTAACAAGACCCATATTGCTTCTCTGCAGCTTCCCAATTGTCTTTTCCCATGTCTTACAAAGGGCTGAATTCCAAGTGGCCCTTTTTATTCCACAGCTTGTTTTTAGCTATCATTTTCCCTCATGCACAGAAAGTAGCCTTTGCTCTAGCTGTCTCCAATTGCCAGAGGTTGAAGGTCCTTTTATCACCCAACAATAAAGACACTTTCCCCCACAATAACACCACCAGTTGGCAGGACAGCTTCACACCCAAACCAGCATATCCCACATTTTATGAAGCAAATTACAAGGCTTCTTCCAAGCCTGTTTTCCTGCCTTGCCTCAGTCCTTTCGGTTGACTCCCTAAGGTCTCTACCAAGCTGTAGCTCACTGGCTAAGTTATATAAAAGGAGTCTTAAGTAGAGCACTCTATTGAGGTTTGAGTCTTCCCTTTAAAATGCAAATGGCTGGTAGTTAATTCCCTTTTGGGATTTAAAAGCTGAATTTAAAATAGGAAATGATGATACAAAAATATACTTCAGAAAGCATTGCAGGATGAGTAATGAAACATTCACCACATGCATACAGATTCCTCTGGTCAGCCTGACATCTTCATTTATCTGCATTTTAATCATTTCCCTCCAAACTGCTTTGGCTAAATTTTTCCCCAATATATTACCTGGTGCAGTCTCAGTGGATGACAGTGAGGGCAAAATTTGACCAGGTATTCTATTTTTTAAAAGCTCACATACCAGCACATTTAAATATATCAATATTCTATCAGATATCAGAAATATCTCCCTTTTTTCTGTTTAAAAAGTCTAACAAGACCTTTTCCATACTTCCTGAAGATATAGCTGGATGACAGAGCTGTTTGACAGCTCCTTCATTGACTGGGAAGGCTAAAAAAGGTACTCAAGAAAGTGTCGACTTAGCAAAGACAGTAAACCAATATTTACTTACCAATTTCAAAAGGAACATCTTCCATCCCACTTTCTTTTTCATAATTACCAGTTCACTCCTAAGAGGAAAAAATAAGCATATATAATTACGTCCTTAGATCAACTGATGCTTAAGCACATACATATACATGCACACACAGACACATCCTGACAACCTTACATGGACCTGGGGGATGCAAAGAGCTTGAACCCACGTTTAAAGTCCAGAGCATGATCAGGCCTTAGGTAACTCAACTGGATTCCTTGTATTTGTTCTGTCTTCTGGAAAATATACCTTTACATAACCCTTCAAAAGAATTCATTTCTACGCACAGGGACACTGGCACAAACAGAGACCAGTTTAAATAAACCTTATACCAGCAAAGAAGGGAACTGTGTCATCATGATACAAAACCCACAGATCACAGATCTAAAAGGGAACAGCAATCTCTAGCCTAAGTTTAGAAGGACCTAACCCTGTGATCTAGTTGAAGAACTAGAAATTATTATGCAGATGCACTTGCTCTACAGCACTGAAGCAGTGCCAGGCTGCTCATGCAGGGGTGTGGAAGAGGAGCAGACCCCAGCCCAGGTCCCCCCCAGCCACCACTGCCTGCTGATCCAGCATCGACCGCAGCAGCCCATGAGGGCACATGGGTACATCCTTGGCAGGGTCAGCAATTAAATACTTATACCATCTCAAAACCTGAAAAACAATCAATTGCACAAGTCTTATTTTGATTTTTTCCTCCGTCTATACAAGAAGACTGAATACATAAAATATTCAAACATTGCTTTTTTGCCCTTCCTTCGCTTCTGTGTTTTTCTGCAAATTTCATACTGCCCAAGTTCTCCGGGCTCTGTTCTCTCTTTTTTGTTACAAACCGACTTCAATCAAACCCTAGATCTAGAAGTCCCCAACAAAGAATGCATTTCAGTATGTTAAATTTGAGAAGTCACAACAAGGGCTGTGGTATAATACTGTGATATCACTCCCAGAGAACTATTACTTCATTGTGAATGGAAACAGCATCTGGCACAAGGCAGGAAATAATTTAACCAAAAAAAGCATCCAATAAATATATTAATAAAAAAAATCCAATTTACAGCTATACAAGTTGTTCTCTTACTTAAAGGTTCTTGCATTATGAAAATGTTTCTTTAAAGTAAGCAAAGGAAAAACACCATACACATTCAGTTTTTTTCCCTACCTTCAACTCAAATGCTTGCCAGTAGCTTTTCAACAATTGTGTGATTCACTATTGAGTGCTTCATCAGGAGAGAAGCCTGCCTTCTGTACACTAGAAGGCTCTTTCATTTGTTTTTATTTTGTATTTATGTTATCAACCAATATGTCAGCTGTTAGGAAAACCTGGTGAAAGACTAAGGAGATAAACCTCCAGCAGGTGTTACAGAAACAGACTTGTCTTTTAGTCTTAACTTCACCTTGAACACATTTTTGCAGATGCTCTATATTAAATGAAATATTTGGTAATAGTTTTTTCCTATAGCACCCACTATAAGAGAAAGTGAATGGGTCAAAATAAAACCAGGTAAGGGCCAAACTTGGGAAGGAAAAAATGACCACAGGCATTACTAGCAGGTTTCCTAGAAGCTCTGCAGGGAATTAGGGAGGAAAGAGGAGCCAGGCTCTGGGATTCATTACCAAGATGATCACAGAGACACATCATTACAACCTTCTGCATTCGAGGAAGACCACAAGCATCTGAAGTGCCTCATTCACCCTATTAGGATGTTCTTAGATTAAACAGAACTCACCTAGGAGATTATTTCAGCCTTAGAGTGATCTGAGAGTCATATACAATGTAGGTGTGTGCTCCTTTGCCTTCTGAAACACCTCAGCAACTAGAGGAGTAACTTTCAAGACCATCTTACCTTGGGGGCAAAGACAACATCTGAGTGGAAAAAAAAATGGCTACTGACTGGATGGGCTTGCAGCTGGCAAATCTCTTGATGAAAATGACTCTAAATTTGCTGCTGGAAACACCCTTGCTATGACCATGGTACTCTGTGATTCAGCAGGACAGAATTCCCAAGCAACTATGCTTCAGAGCACTGGGAAATATCAACTCTGCTCTGACAGAAAAGCTCTTACAACACATCTCTAAAAGAGTTCTTGCAGAATTAATGCAGAGCAAACCTACCATGCTACAGGACACATAAGCACTCTCAGCTGGAACTGCAGCAAATGTTTTCTTGTGAACTGCAGCTTCACGCTCAGACAAGCAAATCCTGAATTTTTCCACTGTATGCAGGCTGAGGTTACAGGAGTTCAAAGCAACAGTTGAACAATTCTGTAATAACAGAGAAATGCTAAGTACTGTCATAGCTCTGTCAGAAAGAACACTCACCTTACAGTGTAAATCCTCTGCTTTGAAGAAAAAGCCTCTTTCAGGTCGTGTTGGCCAGGGGCCTGGGCACACCCACAGTCCATAACATTTGTGTGCACCTGAACACCATCACATGAGCTTAGCAACAACAAGAACTTCCTGCAAAGAAAAAGAAAAAAGGAATCAGCTTAAAATAATTGGGTTCTCTTCTGTTTACTAAAAGATTTCAGGGAAGCTGATTGATGCATTATTTCTTTCTAGCCTACAGCAGCTGCATCCTTCCCCTGGTACCATTTCTCTGAAGCACAGCAGAGGATCCACCGGAATTCCCTGCTCTGAAGAGCTCTGTGCTTTTCCCCTGGGCAGGAAGCTTTCATGTTTTCTGTCTGGCTGGCAACAGAGGATTTTTCATTTGCAGCCATCTGTACCAGAGCAGAAACTGCAGTTTTAATCTTAATGACTGTCTCAGATGATGGTATTTTCTTCTTGTCAGTTTTAAACATAAAGCAGCATTGAACTCACTAACAAATCTTAGCAATTACTACATGCTTACTTCGTTTGATACCTACTACTCTTTTAAGATGCTTCTTTTCAAAAGCATACAGGTATTTGTCTACAGCATAGAAAAAAATACCCTTACCTTTCAACCTCTGATCAGCTTTAAAACATCCTCTCCTTGAAAGTAAACACTCACTAAAGTCAACACTTGTACTGAGACAACTGCTGTCTCAAAGGGGACATCCAACTGCAAAGAACTGCTCTGCAAAAATATTTTGAATACAACCCAAAACAATATCTAAATCAATACAGCCCTACACTGCTGTAGGGTCAGGAACCCCAGCAGGACACTACCATCTCCCATACCAAAGATATTACCAGCAGTACAACACCATCCCTACTACTATGTTGCTTTTTTTCTTCTACTTGACTGCAAAACCCCTAAAACCTATAGAAAAGATTTAGTAGTGCTCCTGTTCTCAAACCTAACATTCTAACTACTATAATAGAAGACCAAAAAAAGCTTAAAAATACAGTTAAATATTCAAACCTGAGAAAGAAAAAAAAAAAACACAACCCCCTGCAAAAGTGTAAACTGCTTTTTTAACTGAAACCCCCAAAGTTTCAATAAACAGAACAAGAACACAAACATCACATTTGAAACAACTCTAAAACAGAACTTCAAAAAGGGGAAAAAAACCCCTTAGTCCCAACCCAAGGCTAGTATAAAGAAAAAGCCTTACCTCCACCCTTGGAGAGCAGTGTGATAGCCCCCCAGCCCCCTGAGGCCCCTTTTAAACCCTCCTGATCCCGAGCAGCCCCACCTGGGCCTCCACCCACGGGGCCAGCAGCCCTATTTAAGCCGAGCCCTGGGACCCCATTCTGTACTGGAGTGATTCCTGAGGAGTGGGGGGTTCAGCTTGGGAAGGGCTGGTTCTATAGCTGTAACTTTAGTCTTTAGGGGACTCCTGATGTTGTTGTGGTGTTACAGACCTAGTAAGTGACTGTTGTTTGTTATTTTTTTCTAATGGTGTTCATCTTTATGGGGCTGTATTACAGCCCAGAGGTTTAATTCCTGTTTGGACCTTGGACCTGTTTCATCCTATAGAACTTGCCCTGATGATCAGGATTATTTAACAATTGTATAAACTTAGCTCACCTTGGGCAGGTGCTGCAGGGTGAGACTGCAGCTGCTGAGTCCTTTCACAGGCTTAATCACTTAAACTTTCAGATAAGAGCCTGGAACCTTCCAGAAGAAGTCTTTTCCTGTTAGAAAGCAATAACTGTTCCTCAAGCTGCCTTGGCCAGTACATTACATAAGATGAAAGCTGCTTTTTTTTAAGAGTTTTCTTGCTCCCCTCTAGCAGGGGGGTTAGTAAGAGAGGGGGGATGAGGAATGTATGATAGAAAAGATGAAAGAAATGAAACCTGTGTGGTTTAACAAAATAAACTTTAGGAGGGGCTGTGCCTGCTGTCTATAAATACAGCAGAGCAAACACTGGGGACAGAAAAAAAAAGTTCCCTGTTTAAACTGCATCAAAATGTTGGCACAAGAACAAAAGCTAGAAGTAGACCTTCAAAAAAAAACCCACCTTATTTTCAATGATGTTTTGTATTTGCTGTTTAAGGCTGTCAGAACAAAAGTCTCTTTTCCCCCTGCAAGGAAGGCTGCTCAGGTTATATCCTGTAGGATCTGAGACAGGGGATTCAGTGCTTTGGAGACTTCTCTGCTAGCTCCCACCTCCACAAGAAGGTCAGATTTCTTCATTTCTACCTTCTAGGGAAGAAGGAAGACTCTCAGAGAGGTAAGTATCTTTCTCCATCTTGATAAATAATACTGAGCTTTCCTGGCCAGGGGTTTTACTTCTTGGTGTTTTATAAAAATCTCCAACAAAAGCCTGGAAAAACAGTGTATGTTTGGCAAACACAAAATTAAATTGCAAAATAAGTTGTTTTTTTAAAAATGCTCCTGCTGTTTGAATATCTCCCATAAGTTATCATTGACTTTTTTTAGTGTTGCTTCTCTTATTTCTGTACAAAATGTATCCAGAAGCAAGAGGAATGTCTCTGAAGATCTTTCTTTGCCACCAGAGGCTCAGACTGACTCAATCATCTCATCATCACTCTTTTGAAAACAGCTATCAGAAGGACATGTCCTTTCCCAGAGCTGAAGACAGGGAAACTTCCTGGAAAAATTAAAAAATCTTTTAAATCCTGTAAGTCTTCATGATGTTTTTAATATGTCATAATACCTAGATATGGGACTAATTTTAATAGACATTATTCAGTGTTGAAACTTGATTCAACTTTCTAGCAAACTCAGAAGTAGTTTTGAGGCATGCCAGCCTGCCTAATGGAGAGGAAACCCAAACAGCCTCTGTGTTTACTTTGCAGGTAATGCCCAAGTTATTTCCTCCTCATGACAATGCTTCTACACACCCAGTGCTGGTGGCAGCTGGAGTGAAAAACCAGCCAGCGGAGTTGTGTCATTTCAGGTGAGACTCATTGTGGTTGAGCATGTTAGAGAAGAACTGCGTGCACCAAACCAACAATGATCCCAGCTGCAGAAGGAGCTGACCTGGATTTGAGGCTGAACTACATCTGCCCAGGACAGATCTCTGGGAAATGCTCCAATAATGGAGAAATCTTGCAATGAGAACAACTCTGCTGCGTGGGTGTTCCTGTCCTTGCCATTGCCTGCGTGCTGGGGCGCTTACTGGTCCCACAGCCGCCTGCCTGCTTTGCACAAGGGAAATATCCTTCTCAGCCTGGAAAAGCTTCCAGACAGGCAGCTGACATCAAAACCTGGGAAACACTGAACTCTCTTGGTTGGTTTCTATCTTCCCTGAAGCCCAAAGATCTCAGGACACCATCAGAAGCAGCAGCCTTAATAAATATCGTTTTAATGGAGTTGGGGGGTGAGTGGCAGAGTATTCTCCCTGCAGGCATTTTTTCAGCCAGAACTTGCTTTTCCCACCCCTGTACCACAGCATGGCTTTGGTAAATAGGTTTTCAGTGACCTGAGAAGCTCCTTTTCCCAAAGACTTAATGCATCTCTGACCAAATGCACAGTTTTGGATTTTGGGGAGCTATAGGAGTTGTTTCCTCACTCATTACTGTGCCTGTTGCCTTTATTCTTATTTAATATTATTAGTTTTAAGTAAAATTTTTAAAATTTTGAGATGATTGGGTAGATGCTATAAAAACACACCCCTAAACATCTTAAAAATATTTTTTTGCTGTGCAGGAGGATTAATTCAGCTTGTTTAAAAAAAACTAGATCTTTTTTTGGGTGAGCGAATGACCCTGAGAACCAAGCTAGGATAACTTTGTATTTGTATGTGTTTTACGTGAGGCCATATTAATTAAATTTAATTGGTGAATTTGTATCACTACCTTCAACATTCTGTTCTCTGTGCAGGACATAAAATAAAATAATTACATTTTGGTTGCATTTGAATTTAGCAGGTTCTAAC
>WKFP01014715.1:182838-229880 GCA_011057875.1 Pterocles orientalis | reverse complement strand
CCGCCCCGGACAGAGGGAGAAGGGGCTGCCCCCACCCTTGCTTCTCCCCCTCCCTGGATGGTACAGTCCGGACCCCGGCACCTCAATAGCGGGGGGGTGCTGGAGCCATCTTGTCCTGTCGCCCCCCAAGCCCTGTAGGCGCCTCAGCCCCCCTACATTATTCTAGGCCGCTCGCTCCCCTCGTCCCGCGGTCAGACCAAGTCCCCTACCCTCGGCTGCCATGCTGTCCCCTCTCCTCTGCCCGGCCTCTCACCGCCAGCCCCTGTCCCCCCCCAGGGCCGCAGTGGTTGGTGCTGACTGACCGTTGGGCGCCTTCTCGGGGGGCTGATGGCGCCTCGCGCTTTCCCGGGGCCAGGGGCGCGGCGGCGGGGAGGGGGGGGCAGAGAGGCCGCGGTGGTTTCTCACAGTGGGGAGCGGCGGCGGGAAGCGCGCAGGGGGTCACCTGCGCCTCCTGATTGGCCGCGTGCCTCGCGCCCCTGCCTCCTATTGGCCTAGTTAGGGGAGGGGGCGTCGCACCCCGCCCGCCGATTGGCTGCCGGTGATGGCAGCGGAGGGTATATAAGGGAGAGCGGGGAAGGAGGACTTGCAGTCGGGCCTGAGAGGAGCTGAGGGGATGGGTATAGTTCCTGTCCTCAGAGGGTCCCCTTGTATACCTGCGTCGGCCCCAGACGGGAAAGGCTGTGGTCTGAGTGGTTCTGCGGCTTGGAGCGGAGGGTCGTCAGCCTTTTCCTCACCACCTTGAGGTGCTAGGATGGGGCTTGTGTGGATAGGCTTCTCCAAGGGCTGAGCAGGACCAGGCTGGTGGGTTTGGTCCCTCTGCTGTGAGGTGGTTCCATGCATTGAGGGCCTGAAGGGAAGGGTGAGGCCTGTGCGTGAGCAGAAGCGGCTTCTGCAAGTGGAAGCTGGTGGTGGTTGCTCCTGCTCTGCTGATAGTGGTCTTTGTGCCAGTGGTGGTTGTTGTTTCTGCCAAATGTGCCCATTCTTGTGGCCTGAGATGGCTGTAGCATGTGGCTGTTTGACCTTGCAGACCTCTTGCTACCTAGGCTTTGGCATTGAGTTGCCATGTCCTCCCTCCCCTTCTGTGAGCCATGGCTGCATTAAAAATTTGTTAGTGGGTGCTTGTTAAATTGTGAAGTTGGAATGGAAAAAGGAGGTCCTGGTGCTCTGTATCTCAAACCTACTCATAAAGGTACAAACTTGCCTTTTATAGGGTTAGTTTCCCTGTATGAGACATTTCAAGCTAGGGATGGTCATCTTTTCTCAACAGTTTGTTGGAGATCCTCAGAAGGGGTTTTGCAAGGGTCTGCAGATCAGACTTAAAAAGCTAGTTTAGACTTCTGAGATTCATTGTCCCAAGAGCAAAACAAACGGCCAGTATTTGCAAGGTGCTTTTTGGTATCTGTGCACCAACCTGTTTAGTGTATTCTGGGTATATTTGTGGTTCTTACAGGCCTTTAAAGAATGACCAAGCACAAATCTGCGTGTCTGTAAGATGCATATCAGTGTTTCTCTTTCAGAGCTCCAAGGGGAATAGAAACTACTGTGAACTTTAACTTTCTTCTGTTATTTTTTAATAGTTCTTTTTTTTTCCTTTTTGTTGGTTAAGTTAGAAGATTTAAATGCTAGTGAATCATCATCTGATTTTACAAGGAGATTCTTTGTCTTCTGTGGAAATAAAATAATTGAGTCTCAAGCCTTCCAGTGCCTTCATTTCTAGAAAAGAAAATATAAGAGAGTGTATTTCTTGAGTCAGTTTTAAATGGAGAACTTTCCTAATTGTGATGCTTTTTGATACTTTGCTGTATGCATGCTTCTCTTGTATGTTAGGTGTTTAAAGTGAAGACAGCTTTATTCCTGTGGTTATAGGATGAGATATCAATGTAATTGTCATTATCTGATGGAATAATTGACCATTTGTTTTTAGAGAGAAATGGGTATGTGGTGTTGCTTGCTCTCCTCTTTCACCCTTGCTACTAACCTGTAAAGAAAATCCCTGGGTGAGCTCTCTCATGGTAATTTGCTCTGCAGTCAGCAGCTCCTTCGAGTGTGTTTCTGACCACCTGCAGCTGCTGTCAGCTGTGCAAACTGAATTTTAATTGACTTTTAAGTGTAGATAATTAAGGAGGCTGTTTTAGTGTTGTGAGTTTTGTTTTGACTTAAACATGAGACCAGGTCTGTTTGTCAGTTTTATTTTCTGCTGGTAAAACACCCAGAAATGAAAGCTGTGTTGTATATAACAGGTGTTACATACTAAGTCCCCACCTGTATTAATGTACAGATTGCCTCATTTGTTCTCTTTGGCCTGCAGTATTTCAGAGAGAGAGCTGAAAGAGACAAGCTGGGGTTTTTTTAGTGTTTTCTATTGCAAATTTCAAGAGCGGAACCGAGTGGTGTGGGAGTGTTGGTACAGTTTTGTTTTCTATCAGTAAAAGCTGGGAGTGCTTTCTTGAATGTTGTGTATGCAGCAGTGTAGCACAGCTTTTGATATTGACTTTTTATTTTCCTTTTTTGTCCTGTTATACTTTAAATGTGATTCTGTGAAATACATTTTTTTCACTGTTTTCTTTGTCATACTTCTCCCTCTATAATTTATAAACCAAATTAATTAAATTGGCAGGGTCACTGCCTCAAGCAGCTGGAGCCTGAGAATTGTGGTGTAGGATGGTAACTGATGATGATACCGTAGGGACCTCAGCATATGAAACACTTGGAAAAAGGCAGTGTGAAGAATGTGGTCACACATTCAGGAAGCAGAGGATGGGAGGAAGAAATCAGTTGCTGAAGTCGGTATGTAGATGTTGAGCAAGTGGGAAGAGAGGTGGCTAAGGAGAGCTTGTGTGTACATGCTTTCAGCTTCTAACGTGATACTTTGAGATAATAGTTGCAACAGACTGTCCTGCTTTCACCTTTAATGCTTGGGTGCTGTCCCTTTAGGAAAAGGACAGTGTGACACGCTGGACACAGTAGCGGAGGACTGGCCTTGAAGAGCAGAGATCTCTTCCAGCTCATGGCTGCTTTGATGATGGATGTGCCGTAAGGATCTAGATAGACTGATTTGTTATGCACAATTTGAGTAGAGAGTGAGTTTGTGTTTGGCAGAGCTCTTCTATTTATTATACGACTAAAGAAATTGAAGCCATTTTTCCTTTTGTGGAAATAAATAATCTTCTCTGCCCCAGCCCTATGCATGATTTCTATTTCTAACTCACCAGTAAAACATAAATATTGTGGTTATATATTACCTGATTATTAATATTCAGCCAAAAGGCACCAGAGCCAGAGTTCCTTGAAACAATATGTGCTTTTGATGGATGAGAATGCGGAGGAGGAGACGACAGTCATGACTCAGTCCTCAGTGAGGTTAGAAACCTTCTTGCTGCAATGAAAGCATATTCTTGCCAAGGGATCTCAGGAAATGCACCGACTCTGCCTTCTAGGCAAGCTGGGATAATTAACTTAAGTGTGGGATATAGCTTTTGCACACACGTGTGATGTTCCTTTTGAGCATAATAAATCATTTTCATATTAAAAGCTGGAGGAAGACCTGTAGTCATAAAAACCCCCTTTCCTAACAGTTTTTGCGTATGGTTGGTGGTGAAGGAGAGTGGTCAGTGAGCTCAGTACTTAAAGGATTAAGCTAATCGCCCCTGGTATTATTGCAGCAGGGAACCCCCATCTATATGCAAGCCTCTTTTACACTGGGGAGTAAATCACATTAGCTGTTTTATGCACCATTATTGTGAAGTGGATTCTCATTTGAGGTACTGCAGTGGCTTTATGGCTCCCTGAGCAGGGAGGTGGACTCTTTTCCCCTCGCCCAGCTTTAATATTCCCCTGTTCATCTCATCACAGAGAATGGACAAAAATGGATGTTTGGCACCTACTTGTTTGGCTTGGGTGCTTTCTCAGCAGAAAGTCTTTAATTAGACGTGAAGAGGTTGCTGCAGGTGAAGTCCCCAGAGTTTGTGTATCATCTTCTTGTGTAGTCCCAGCAGTGAAAGACAATGTTGGGGTTTTTTGGGGTGTGTTTTTCTCTGAATGTCTGAGCCGATCTTTCCTTTGAAGCACTGTGCGAGTTCACTATATTCAATTTGTTTCGAAAATTCTTACATGCTGAAAACAAAGTAACGGTGACTTTGCTGTTGTTGGAGTTTTTCTCTTAAGGAATGGGAGGGAACAGTGCTGGAAGTATTAGGAGTCACAGGTGGAGCTATGAGGTGACATGGCATGGGTGCTGTGGTGGCTGGGGACAGCCAGGCTGCTGCAGACATTGCTGTTGGATAATGAATGAGGCGCTTTGCCCCTGAGTGGTGCTTTCTCATCCTCCGGAGCTGAATGCAGTGACTGGGGAAAGCTGCTGGTTTAATAATACAGCTTCAGATAAAGATCCTGCTGCAGGAACAGGAGAGAGGGGTTAGAGTATTGCAGTGGTCCAAAGGAGTTTTCAAGTGAGATTTCCAAAGAGATGAAGAACTGTTCAGGCAATGACCAAAAGGTGCTTTCCAGGCATCAGGAGGTACAGGGGAGAAGCTTCACTGTTAGTGAGATGTTTGAATTGGATGTAAAAGGCAGGAACTGAAGAGGAAGGCCATGGGTCTCTGACCCCACCAGGTCCCCAGAGGGTGTTGAGAGAAGGTAAATGTGAAAGGCATACTGCAATGAACATGTTTTATCTTGAAGAGGTGGTTTGTTTACGTGCACTTGCCCGATGAGGCAGACAGCTGGATGTTAGGGGTGCACGTAGGAGAATACCTGTCCTGCCCTGTGTGTCTGCTGACCGCAGTCCAGCTCTAAATCAGATGTTTTCTAGTTGTGCTTGGCATCAGGTTGTTCCTGCACTGATAAGTCTCGCCCAGAGATAAGCACAGACACACGCTAGTGTTGCTCCCTAACTCTGAGTGTACTTCTACCTGTGAAAACCATGGGCATGTCATAGGGAGCTCGAGGGTAGCACCCATGGGTGCTGTCTCAGATAGAGCTCCAGCAAACACAAGCAGAGGGAGCTTATCTTCCGCTGGAGTAGATATTTTGTGTGCCAGGATATGCACCACAATTTGGGTACATGCAAGGTAACATGAGTGTTGGATTTAGGTGTGCCTTTCTTTTAAAGGAGTGGGAGTTTTGCTGGTTCTTGATTCGCGTTATATCTTAGATGTTGATTCACTTTATGTGACGCACTGCGTCCTGCTGCTGACGTACTGGAGTGATACTGGGTTATATTTATACCTCTTCCCATTTCAGCTTGTGTCATTACCCAGCAGGGACTGAGTGAGGCATGGCTGCTATTTTGGGGAGGAAGAGGCTGTTGTCACAGTTTGTGTAAGTGGTTTAGAATCTCGGATGTTGGCACTGCTGCTTGCTCATGTGTGTGCTGCTTATCAGGTTGTATGTGAGTATTGGAGTGTTGATGGAATTGCAGTTGATATAGGGTGATAGGTCTTGTAACGTGTGCGTGTCCCCCACGGACACAGCAGAACTTCCCCTTGAGGTGCTTGCCTCTTCGTGTCTGAAAAATGCCTAGTGGGGGAGAAAAAACAACAACTGCAAAGGATAATCCGTGGGCAAACAGCGTGGAGAGCTAGCAGAGTGTTCCCTTGCATGCCAGCTGTTTGGCAATGCTTATGCCCAAAACTTCGCATTTATTTCTGCTAAAAAACCCCACAAAGCTTCCAGCTAAACCCTTTGAGAAAATAAATTCTGTTTACGTACATCTCCCAAACTGATACTGCTAACAGCCTTAGTGCAGAGGCCATATACCCTCGCATACTCCTCAGGATTCTTCTGCCGCTAATTTGAAAATAAATATTGTGGCTATGTGCTGGGCTGGATGTCTGCTGCTTCTGTGTGCAGTGAGACATCTCTGCTGCGAGGAGGCCACAGGGAAATCGTTAAAAGTCTTAAGGCACTGTGGCTGTCATCAGTGTCACAGCTGTAATGGATATTGAAAGGGGGAGTTGAAGAAGAGAATAAGATCACGCAGGATTAATGAGGGAGAGCATCCTGCGGAGGGCTAGTGAACCAAGTTATGTTGGTCTTTTCTGTCAGCAGGGTCAGAAAACTTACTCGGGTGTTTGTGTTTCCTGGCAGTTTTGGTGTCAGTGACTTTGGACCGGATCCTGACCAGCTCCTGGCCTTAACTGCAGGTCTTGTTTCACTATCGGCTTTGGTACCAGCTGAATTTCAACATTTGCTCCTGCCTCAGGCCTTCTTCATTGCCTGGCCTTGGGACCTCTCTGGGATGTGGCCTCTCTGCTCTTGCACTGACTTCCCAGAACATCCACGTTTCCAGAGAATGGTGCTTTTCTGTGTATTTTGGTGATGACAGAAGTGATGCGAATTCACGGAGATGTGCTCTTTGTTAGGAATGCATGCCAGAGGCAGATGAGAGGATGTATTTTGAAGTACAAAAGTTGAAAGCATCAGCAAATCCTGCAGCTTCTAATATTGGCTGATTGTTATTGCTACACAATTTGGCTGGGCTGGGCAGTGTATTTTTTCATTTCTGTGAAGAACAGCAATAACAATATCACTTTTAGAAACTGTACCACCGAGCCGCTGAATTTGGCTCAACCTTTTTCCCTGAGATTTGACACTAGTGCTATGTTTTAGAACTATGACGAAACTTGATGTGACTGTTTTCTGCTTTCTTTTTCAGCTTTTTTGGTATTATTTTTTGGCAGATATGAATCTTAATGCCCAGTTTTGCCTATTAAAGACCTCTCTGAACCCTTCAGTTTCCTTTCCTCTCAAGTTGTAAGTTATTTGTGCCAAAAAGAGTTTGCAGGAGTGAGTCAGCATCCTCAGACCTTCAGTAGCTGCTTGTAGGGAAGGTCAGCCAAAAATTCTGCTACTTGTTGCGCCCTGTGGAATTAACCAGAACTGTGCCTTTCTCTTAATTCACTCACTGGTTAATTTAATTGCATTATTACTAGCTGGATAATTATATTTAAAAAAACCCCAAACTTGAAACCTCTAGCATTTATTTTTATTTTTCTAGGCAATTAGGTAATTGATGAAACTACTGGCTATTGTTAGTGCAATTACCTGAATTGGCTCTTGATTAATCATAACAGTCAAGAAAAAGAGCTCTTTGGGATAAACCAGCCAAAGAGTATCAACAGGATAGGCATTTAATTTTATGCAAAATTTATTGTTCCTATTGTATTACTGGCATACTGAGCAGCTCTAGACCCCGTGGTGATCGTATACCTGATAAAATGAGTGCTGGAGTTCAGGGAAAGTGGAAAGTAGGATTAGGTTTGAGAAAAATCCCTGAATTAAGCCCTGATAACATAACGAGTAGCTTTCAGACAGCTGGAGGAAAGGTACTGTGTAGTGATGGATGATATTTATTTATATATCAGAGCTTATCTATGCTGCAATACATATAAATATTTATTTGTAAATGATCCTGGCTTTCAGCACTTGGAGAGCCAGGCTGGTGTTTCAGTGCTGATCATTGTTTGCTGCACTTCATTTTTCCATACTGATGAGATCCCCTAGCTAAAGTGTTGCATGCAGGTACATGTGTTTTTTGTTTTTTTTTTCCTTTTCTCCTCAGTGCTTTTTTCTGGGTATCAAATATTAATGCAGATAGGGTTTCTGTTCCTGTATCCCAGAACCTAGAGGTGTGTGGGTCTAACAGAACTCGGAACAGCCATCACACCGCTCCTTGGTCCCTGCTTGTGTGGGGAACTGTGTGGCACGCGTGTACTGTGTTGCTTGGCATGAGAAAGCAAATGTTAGGCTCTAGACACCCGTACTGGCATGACTTAGTGTCTAGCGATGCCCAGAAATATCTTTCTCACAGTTTTTCTTTGTATATGTGGAAGTGATATGATTTTTTTTCCCCACTGTGTAGTTCAGTGACGTTACCCTGAGACTTTTCTGTACTATTGATTTACACGTTCTGGCCAGGACGAGTAGTACGGTCAGTGCTCACATCTCCAAAGCTTATTTGTTGCTGACAAAATTAGCAGAAGGCAGAAAGTGCCTGCTTCCCTTTTTTTTTTTTTCTTCCTTATCTTTTTTTAGTTTGTCAATGACAAGCCAACTGCTAGCATTTATGGGAATAAATTATGACTAAAATAATTTGCATTTAAAATGCAAATGAATGAAAGCGTCAGCAAGGAGCCTTCTGCTTTCTTCCTGCTGTACAGACGGGGTACTGGCATTGGATCAGCCCAGCGAGGCACTCAGTATAAAATAAAGTTAATTGGAGTAGCTGAAAAATGAAATGGGCTCAGCCTCGTGCTAATTCCTGGGCCTGTGATTTAATATGACATTAGGGACGAAGGATTGGGAAGGTGCTGAACCGCTGACTAAACCCATCACCAGAGCTGTAAATTGCACTTCTGAGATTGCCAGTGGCAGCTTGAGAGACCCCAATAAAATTGCAAGAGGTGAATAAAACCTAGCGTGGAAGCAATTTGTCCAGATCTTTGGGCTCGCATGAATTAGAGTTTAAGTTTCGTTGTTCTCTTATTTCTGAAAGTTGTCTGTTGTAACACTGCCTGAATACCGGCTGGGACTGCAGTTTTGTGCAAGGTGAAAGCTGCCTGTAGATGTAAAGCCAGTTGGTTCTTGAACAAAACCTCTTTCAGATGAACCAAGAAGCTGGCGATGTATCTCTGAATGTAGTGTTTTCTTGTTGGAAGCTTAAGCTCGATTTTTGGCAGTGTTTATTGATTTATGGGCCTGTATGTGCCAGAAGGATAATGTGAAGAATATTTTGTGAACTAGCTGTGGCCAAGGGAAGAAGTGCAGGAGGAATTCATTATAATCTTTCGGTGCGGAAGGCGTTCAGCAAAATCCTTCAGTGCAATGGGCAGCAATGGTTGACTTGTTTCCTCCTTAATAGGACACGGAAAGTATTATACAACAGAACTTGAGCATGGGAAATGAGGATGCACACATTTATAAAGCCAGTGTCAGTGGGTTGCTGCTGATAATACCTTGTGCCTCCGTTCCGTGTGTCACACTTGTTTTAATATCTCCATCCTCTTCTGTTTTTTTGTAGCCATGTTACTGAAGATCACCTTGTCTTCTGGAAGTCGGAACACGGTGAACAGATGAATCTATTCAGCCAGGCATTCCTCCAGTAGATCTCTCTCATCATGGAGCAGCACGGCAGGGAGGAGATGGACTCAAAAGAGGAAAGTCCTCAGGTGTGGGCTGACTCTGAGCAGGAACAGAACACTGCTCAGGTGACTAGTGCCTTCTGGGGTTCTTGGTTTCTGCTCAGAGTTGGGCTTGGTGTGGTGGTGTAGCAAGCAGGTGTTCTCGTTTGAGTGTTTCTTATAGTCTGGAAACTCAGTTTTCATTTAGAAGAGATGCAAACACGTCTGTAGTGATTTTGGATTAAAGCTTCAGAAAGCGAGCTGAGCAAACCGCAGCAGTGAATGCACAGACGTCTGAGATGAGCTAAACGAAACCAGCCAGCAGCTGTAGAAGTTTCAGTGTCCAAATATGTGTATAACCATGTGGGAAAGTGAAAGGGTATTGGGATTAATGAATATTAACCAAATCTGTGGTCTGTGGCAGCCCATTTTGATGGCATCAGTCGAATCAGTTGGAACTGTGGGTGGACCTTGGGGAAAGTAATATGAATAATTTTTTCCAGTCAGACATCTGGGTAATGGGGAAGGGAGAAATGTTAATAGTTAATGACTAATACAGTCGGATTCTGATGTCTGTCTGTCTCTGAGACAATGCAGCTGAGAATTTCTGAAAGACTGTAGATTGATGTATT
Source organism: Pterocles orientalis (assembly GCA_011057875.1). NCBI lineage: Eukaryota > Metazoa > Chordata > Aves > Pterocliformes > Pteroclidae > Pterocles > Pterocles orientalis. The sequence goes on along the minus strand of WKFP01014715.1, from coordinate 220,129 downwards.
CTTTTGAATATGTTATGAAGAGGGTACTGCGTGGCATTTGACCCACAAGCTGAGAAATTCTGATTCTCCTGGTAATTTCCAGCTTTGAAATTTGCAAAGCAAGGCAGTTCTCAATGGCCAGTGTTCCGTTATCTGTACAATGGGATAACCATGCTCTTGTTTGCACATGGCAGTTAGAAGGCTTAATTAGTATTTGCGGAGTGCTCTCCAAATGTGAAGCACCGCACGCATCCTTACTGTAGTGTTTGTGTGAGGATTTATTGTACAGAATCAGCACTTAGCCTCTGCGGGGGAGCACCAGGTGTCTTCTAAAACAAAAGCTAAAAGGTGAAACAAAGTAAATAAAATATGTAATGATAGAGGTGTTCTGTGTGGAAACATTTTATGTCAATATGGATACTAAAACTAGGTTTCCTGCTTGCTGCCCTGTTTTTCCCATGCACTGAAAGTGGTTTTCAGCATGTGAAGGATGTCGAAAAATAAACGTGTTCCTATTGCCACTGAAATTAAGTATTCTAGCTGGTTTCAGATAGGCTGCTAGTCATCATCTGTAATCATAATGTTCTCTCAAAATCAACTTGTTTGGATTTAAACTGCCACCCTAGTCATAACTTGTTCCAGTAGTCCTTGGAATCATTGCTTAATGCTTTCAGTTGTGTGCTTCTCTGTTTAAATCGTTGAATTTTCTACTGGTACTGCATGTATGTACTAGAGGAGCAATCTAACATATGCTATTGCTGCCTCATGGTAGGTGCAATATTATTACCTGAAGCAGTATTGAAGTTAATAGATTCTGTTAGCTGGAAAAAATTGCTTCCAACTACAGAGCTAGCTAAATGAAGTAATTATCATAAATCCAGAAAGGCATATGAGAATAAAGGGAAATAATATACCAATAAATCCCATAGATAGCCTAGTTCATATCTGAGCTTTCTTATGAATTTTCAGAGGATGATCCAAGAACTAAGTATTAGAAGGTGCCCTTTATACCAGTTAGGTCTTGAGTTAACATACAGAGTAAACCCAGAAACTGATGGTAGTTCTTATGTCCAGATTTTTATGTTGATAGCGTTCAGGTGAGATTTAAAATGTATATTTTCCAAAACAATTGGCTAGGTAGCTGGGACACAAGGTGCTCTCTGCTTTCCAAGGCACTTCTGCAACCGATGTGTTTTGTGTTGTCTCCCCTAGGCGTCTGACTGCAGAAGTTTCAATACAGGATCTGTTTTTCTTCCAGGTGCACTTTGTCCCTGAAGGGGGGACAGTGGCACAGATTGTGTACAGCGATGAGCAGGACCGTCCCTCGCAGCAGGTGGTCTACACGGCAGATGGCACCTCCTACACCTCCGTGGACACCTCGGAGCACACGCTCGTTTACATCCATCCTGTGGAAGCTACGCAGGCATGTGTGGTTCTGAGCCCACCCCTTTTTGGCACCTAGAAAAGAAAACAGTCTTGTTTTGAGATTGAAGCCAGTTAGCTGCCAAGTGATGTGACTGGAAAATAGCAGGCAGTTGCTCTTACTGCTTTTATCTGCCCATTGCTGAACGAGGACTTTGTGCTGCTCGTTTGTCTGATGTGCAAATGTGTTCATCAAAGCATGTCAAGGCTATGAGTTATGAAATGCTGGTTATTTCACTGGAAATGGAGGAGATCGTAATTAAATCCAAGGTGTTTTCCAAAACACAGATAATCTCTCCAGAAATTCTGCCTCTGTATTCAGTAAAAAGCAAAGAGGGATCTTTTCTTTTTGGAAGAGTCCTCCTTTTGCATAGTACAGTTTTCATAATCAATAGTTACAATAACAGTTATGTCTTTTTGCGGAGCATCTCAGTTTATTCAACCTAATTTTGTAGTCTTACTTCGGAGAAGTTGTTATAGACCTAGGTTCTTTTTTATAACTATATCAAACAGCTTTTATTCTCTGACAGCATGTGTTTATATGGGGTTAATACAGTATGCATCTGTACCTGTGTGTGGACAGATAGAGAGGAACAGGCATGCTACCTGAAGAAACTTTTCTGTTGTCTTTGCTGACAGGACAGATTAGCAGTGTTGCCAAGTAAACATACGTGACACCGGCAGCAATGCTGGCATAGCCTTAGGCAGCATGGTCCCTCTCTTGTGCAGTTTTTAGCTGTTGTATAAAAATGGTGGGGTGTTCTGAGAGGATAAAATCTTCCAGGAAGGTGCTGAGCAAGGAACTCCAGAACTCTGAATACTATAAGGCATGTAGTATTAAGAGACTATCATGCAACTGAGATGAAACTATCACAGTGCTAATGGAATTCGTATTATGCCATGCTTTATTTTGTTGGAGCCAGGCTTCTAAAAGCTCAGATGTTTCAACTTTTGGCAAAATAAGCAAGACTGACATCAGTCAATGCTTAGTTTCCATCTGAGCTTTGCTTTTCCTAGGGGGAAGCCCTCCCATCAGGGCTGTTCTTGTAAGACTATTGGAATTGCCATGTCTTTTATGAAATTACAAAACCGACATTGTAGCCATATCAAATTGACATGTAGGATATGCCTGATAGTTCCTCGAAAGAGAGCATGCAGATGTTTCGTGAATTTGCAGAAAGATAAAGCTAACAGTTATCTTCTATCCTGCTGTCAATATTATGTGGTTTTCGTACAGCTATTGAATTTAATCGTGTAGATTTTGTCAAATCAGCAATTGACAAAGTGAATTCTGTGTTTAAAAAAAATATATTCCCATTGAGCACTTTAGTTACAGAGATTAAAAGTGCCGTATAAATATCTTATTATGGAGTATTACCTAACTTGAGTTGAATTTCTATGCACGTAGGTGCACTTGGGTAAGTTGAGCTAATCTGCTGTGATAACAGGCACATTAGAAGTTAGCAAAGGATCAAACGTGGATCACTTCTTGGGTGATTTTTTTTGTGTGAGTTGGGAGTAAGCAACCCCCAGGCTGGTTTGATAAGCCTTTTTCACTTTGTCTAGACTCTGTTTACAGATCCGTCCCAGGTGGCTTACGTCCAACAGGATGCCACCACCCAGCAGGTAAGAAAAACATGATTTTTCTTGGGCCTGAAACTGTAGGGAAATGGTTAGTGAAGGTAAAGGGACGTTGTTGTGGTGCTAGAGTGTAATAAGCTCTCTCTGAATTTGTCAGACAGTCTCCAGTCATTTACTGTCATCCCAGTGACCAGGGCAAAAAGCTGACAATAACAAGCCACTACTCTTGTGGCTCGTTTGTGCATGAATGACGATGAAAAGTCAAGAGTTTGAGGTTTGTTTTTTTTTAAATTCATGTTCAACAAAAATACTAATTTACTGCCCCAGATGTAATGAAAAATCTGTTAACAGTGTCCCTTTGTGTCAGCATATGTGACTGACACAGTAGAAGTGTTACTTGTTTTCCCCTGGTTCTCTGGAGGTATTTGGAGGTGTCATGCTGGAATATTTTGCTGCATGAGTTTCTTTCCATAAAGAAGCCCAAAAATCCTGTTTAAGTGTCTTAAAGTGCATTCAAGAAGCTTGATCAGTAAATATGATCCACTGTAAGGTTATTTACCTGTGCAGTGCAAGTGACAGTCTGACAGCAGAGGTGGTGTGCTGTCACTATCCCAAGTTGAGTGTCAAGGGCATGAGCACTTGTCTGTGTGTCCTCAGCCTGTCTTCCCTTCTGATGACAGCAGTCCCAGCAGAGGTGTTTGCTGGTGAACGGTTAGTCCCTCATTATGGCAGCTCCTGCCTTTGCTGGTGTTTCCACATCAGCATTTCATGTGGGACATCCCTGAACAGAGAACAAATGTTAAAATAATAATGAAAGCTCCTCTTGTCTTTCAGAAGAAACTTGTTAAAAAACCTTTCAATTTCTTTTAAAAATAATAATGCAAGCTTGTGTGAACCTCTCATTGGTGGCCGAGCTGGAGGTGTGCCATTGAATACTGATGTCTTTTCTGCCGCCACTTGGCATCAGCAATGTCAATTGATCAGCTTGGTTCAGCTGTCATCTTGGAGGTTTCCTCCTCACTGTCACATGGTTTCTTCAAGTCTTTTTGCTGTAGTTTTTAAGCAGTTTGATAAATTACTCCTAATACTTTAGAAAAAACAACTAGATTTGGAGTTTTAAGGCTGTCTATCTGCTTATGTTATGGATTTTCTTGTTTTGCTCCATCACTGTTGGCATAATTTGCTGTTCTAGGTTTTATCTGATATTTATTAAGCACTCTGTAGAAGGACAGGGGATTTAATTTAAATGAAAAAGCTGTTTTAACAGTCAGACATAAATTAGAAGCTGAATTATGTCAGCTGTAGAGAAGGATGAAAACTCATGGAGGGTAATGCTGCAAATAGCTGTATAGATAAGTAGGAAACAAAAGACAGGGAAGGTGATTCCTAGGATCTTAATTCTGCTTTGTTTTATCATTGAATGGATGGGAGCAGTATGGAAATATACATTAATTTTCGTGTTGCTACAGAAGAAATTAGTATGAAAACAACCAAAAATGCATAGTGTAACCAAATAATGTAAAGAATAAATAATTGTTGGAATCCGATCATTTGAGTCAAAAACCACCTTGTTTTTTAATGTGCCTTGGTTTGTTTGAGAAAAAGAAAGATAGGCAAAAAGAACAGATGCTTTTTCTCTCCTTTACCTTTTCCCTTAAAAAGAAAAAACTAACTATGGAGATAGAAGAGGAAAAAGACCCCAAGAGCTAAAGAGCTCCTTACATCTGTTTGTAGTGCGGATTGAACCCTGGCTGGACAGGACCTTAATTTAAATCCAAAAGTGGGAGACAGGAAATTCAAAAGCTGCAAAATCTACACTGAGTTTTGAAGCCTTTCTCTTTGTCTCTGGATCTGCAGGTTTTGTCCAAATCCATCATCCTTACAAAAAAAAAGTCTTTAAAATACTGCAGGTTTTGACCCAGTGTAGGTCTCCACGGAGCTTTGCATGCAGGGCACTGCCCGTGTGTAAGTGACTGATGGAAATGACGCAGTGCTAAAATGAGTGCCTATAATTTTAGGTAACTGTGCTCTTGCCTGCTGCTGCTCAGAGCATGAATCCTACCAACCTGTCCGTGCTCGGCAACGTTGCCGAAACCCCCCAGCAAATGGCTCTGGAGCAGGGTCCACAAGCAGATAGAGTAAGTTGCCAGGCACACTTTTCTTTTAAATGTACGAGTACGCCAATTTCATTGCTCCATTGTCTCAGGTCCTGAAATGTCTGAGTGATACGGGAGGAGAGGCGAGAAAGCTGTAGTGCAGATTTGTACTGTCTTTCATAGTCTCACCATGGAGTGTGTGGGGTTTTTTTAGGAGAGATCATGTATTTAATATACAGACACACCTGTTCTACAGATTGCTCTCTGAGCAACCACCTTAAAATACTCTGACTGGCTTTCAAGAGTGAAGTTAGCAAAAGGTGTAATGCTGGCTGTCACGCAGGACCAAGCTCCACTGGGTCTCTTTGCTGGTCTTTTAAGACAGTTTTACTGTGTGTAGTGTTTCTTGTTCTCTGAGAAACCTGTGTAGGTGATGGAAAATTCTGTGCAGTGCACATTGATTCTTTTTTGCCTTTTTTTTTGTAGGGAAAGAAAGGGATAAACTTTAAACTTAGTGAAAGAATACAATGTCCTCAACTGTCCTCCATATCCCATAGTTTATATCTAGTCCTTGTGTTATCTCATCCCGTATTGATCTCTGCATGTGTGCTCTGAGGATTGTTTTTGTTTGGTTGTATGATAGGAGAGAAGAGATCATGTGCCAAAGAGCAGGATTCTCTCGCTTGTGCAAAAGAAGTTGAAATAAAGCTTTAGGCTCTAGGTAACTTTCACAGAGCCTGGACTTTGTTTCAGACCTTCTGAGAGGGTCCAGACTTCTCTGATTTCAGTTTCTTCTGAGAAGTCAGTCCTTGACAGGCTAGAGCTAGGTAGTGACACTGAGCTGTCCTCCCGAGGCTGTCAGCAGCAGCGAGGCAAAACATCCCTTAGCAATTGTTTATCATGTTGCTTCACTTTCCCTTGTCCTTCTTTCCATTACCAAAGGAAGCAAAAACATTCATTGCTTGTCTTTGTAAGAGTGTTTTTCCTCATGAATCAATTTTGATTGTTTGTTGTGAATTCTTTCCTCAGGCATCATTACCGGTGCATAACCAGGTGTTACCTCCTATGGAGGCAGTGGATGGTTCTGACCCTTTAGCACCTCTGCAGAATCAAATGGGAACGATGGAAACAAAAGAGGAAGATGATGAGGATGAAGATGAGGATGAAGATGGGGAAGAAACTGACATGGATGAATGGGATCCAGACCCGCCTCGACCGTTTGATCCCAATGATTTGTGTAAGAATATGAAGTATATGCCATGTATTAGCTGCACTCTCCCCCCTTTTTTTTTTCCCCCTCCATAAGCCCTCCACTAAATGGAGTTGAAAATAATTTGCATTTTAGGCCCAGAAATATAGACTTGTATTGGGCTGCCTTGCTGAAAAGACAAGGTTCTGTCTTAGGTGGAGTCTCTCAGTGGCCTTGTTCTTCATTTTGCAGGACACTGCCTTCTCTAATGTTTAAAATGTAGAGACTATTGGAATAAATGCTCCCATAACTGAGCCAAAGATGTTTAGAGGGGATAAGGCTGTCTCCTCTCAGCTGGTGCGTGAGCGTCTGCCCGACAGTCGTGTCCTCTCTGACTTTGTGTTGCAGGGTGTGAAGAGTGTAATAACGCACATCCCTCAGTGTGTCCAAAACACGGGCCTTTGCATCCCATCCCAAACAGGCCTGTGCTGACCAGGGCGAGGGCCAGCCTCCCCTTGGTGCTCTACATAGACAGGTTTTTGGGAGGTGTGTTCTCCAAAAGGCGTATCCCGAAACGCACGCAGTTTGGACCTGTGGAAGGACCGCTGGTGAGACAAACTGAGCTCAAGGACTGCTATATCCATTTGAAGGTAAGGGTGTGCGTGCGAGAGAAGAAGAGGGATCAATTTATGCTTGAGCTTTGATTTTGATGAGTTTGCTCTGCATTGATCAGTTACTTCACTGGAGCTGTTCTTTTGTTGCTTCCATTTCTGCATGTAACTCAGCAATACCTAGATTGCTTTGGCTTGAAATCTGCTCTGTTATTCAGGGAGACGCAATAATTGTGGTGAATATTCTGGCATTATGGTGTTATGATCTATAGGACCCATAATGTGGACTGCTGTGAATCATGCTTACATGGGCTGAAGCAGCATCTGCACATAACTGCAGCCCCATCTGAGGATGTCTTACAGCCATTATTTTGTCTCATGCTGTAACTTAATTTAAAAATATTTTTCTTCGCCTTTCCCTCCTTTCTCCCACAAGATGTAGGGGAGAGGAGGTATTTTTTTTCTCCCCTTCCTCTTGCTAGGTTGTTGGCACGAGGTATAACAGAGCAGACTCACTTTTATCCCATTTATTTACGGGTTTCATTATAGGAATTGGTCCTTTATGTGCTGGAGATTAGGTCCACAGTTTTAGAAGCTCTGGTCTCTGGTTGTCAGTGTCTTGACAATGAAGTCGTGACTACAGGCAGATTCAGTAACCCAACAGAAGTTCAGTTAAAGAAGTGCTTCTTCCAGCTTGAGGCAGTGTCAGGAGTCAGGAAATGAAAGAGAAGTGGTCTGCCAGTTAGAAACGTATGCCAACTGATGTCATGTAGCCTCATTTATAGCCACACATCAAGTACTGTGCCTGACCCTTTTGCCCTTGAAAGCTGTGGAAGGGTCCATCGTGCCTCCCCAGTTAAAGCTCTACCTGTTTTTGAGTATTTTTCTAAATGCTGCCTGTTTCTGGTTCCCTGTTAGCAAAGATCCCTGCCATCATTGCCTTCCTAGTATAAAAGTTGCACGGGCATGGTTGTCTTTTTAGAAACTTAAATTCTTTCGAACCTGCTGCCAGGCAGTTACTGTCATATGTAATTGGATTTTGCTACAGGTGTCTCTTGATAAGGGTGACAGAAAAGACAGAGATTTGCAAGAAGACCTGTGGTTTGAACTTTCTAGCGAGGCTCTTTGTAACTGGATGATGTTTGTGCGTCCAGCTCAAAATCATTTGGAGCAGAACCTGGTAGCGTATCAGTACGGCCACCACATTTATTACACGACCATCAAAAACGTGGAGCCCAAGCAGGAACTCAAGGTATGGTGTTGCCTGTGTCTCATGACTCATTTTTCTACTAATCAAATCTTGGAGTTGCTTCACAGTAAGTGCATCTCCAAGTGCCAGCAATTATTGCTGTAAATAGTAGTAGTGCTTTTTTCTCTGATAATCACATGCTGGCCTGAATCAAAACTTTTGAAACTTTGCATGTGGAAAATGATAAAGGATATGGTGACTTCCCTGTGAGTTATGTTTTGTTCCCTCTAAAAATGTTTTGATTACTTTGAGCTCAGAGCAGCGTGGCTGGCTGAGATGGCCTTTGTTTTCAACATCTTTGGGGGAACAGGGCTTAACCAAAAAACTTGGATGTCAGGATTGTTTGTTCAAATCTTTTCTTGCATGTAAATTTCAACAATTCAACAAAAACTAGTTTTAAACACACTTACCTAACCAGGGCAAAAAGCCTCGTGTTGGCTTCCATGAAATCAGTCCTTAATTTGTTTAAGCTGAATCACTAGAAACCTTGTTAATCCATTCTAAGTGTATCCAAACATCATTTTCTCAACAGTTTTAAAGTCAATTGGAAATCAGACTTTAATTAAATCTGTACAGACCTGCCTGTAGAAGCGCCATTTTTCTTGCTTCATGTGTTAGTAGTGTCTTTTGGGGTAAAATTGGTTTCATAATTGAAAGCTAATTACCTAGGATCTGTAATGGGTTTTCCTTTCTGAGTGGATGTGGGGCATTCATATAAATTTTGTCCAAAGATTGAATTGGGAGGATCAAGCGGTTAAAGTCGACATGTTCTGTATTGTGTGACAGGTGAGTGGTCTAGGAGCTCCAGGCTTTCTTCTTTGTCTAGCTAGTGAGATGCCTGCAAAGTGAGACACACCTGCTAGTGAAGCGTTGTAAAAGTTAGAATCTGCGGCCCAAGTTTAAACTTGCCCAGATTTTTCGTACTGAAATTCTCTTCATGCTGGCTTCAAGAAGTCTCTTCTGAAATTGAACTTTTTAAATCCAACAGTAAGATAAAAATGAGAAATCATGCAAGAATTCCGCACTAAACGCGAGCATCTGATTTTAGGCTCTAATAAACTTTGTCTTTCTGCCTCCTGTGGTTCTCTCTGAAGGCTTCCTAAATCCTTTGTATAATGAAAGCAGATCCAGCGTGCTGCAGCCTGGCAGTTCTTTGTTTTGGGAAGCAGGACCATATTGCTCCAGCCCTTCAGAAGTTCAGAAACGCTTTAAATGAGTCTCTGTGGACAGTGCTGCTTATTATCTATGTAAAGAGAGCAGGAAAGAAACAGGAAATGCCCTGAGTTAAAAACTTTTCTGTTCCTCTTGGTAACAGTACTCTGCTGACATCCATCCTGTACAATCATACAGTCGGGTCTAAAGAGATTGATCTTATTTCCTTTAGAGCTACTGGTAGCCATGTGTGAGATTAACATTCGTATTAGAAGGCTATACCTTAAAATTAAATGGATATGCTTTCTGAGCAAAGCTTTTTTATTCCTCAGTGGGGACATACTGATCTCAACAGGCTTTATTATGGAAGGTGAAAGGAGGATTAAGAGTTAGTGGTTGAGGCAAGTGAGGAAAATATATTGCTTAGAAAACATTTTTAAATTAATTCCTTTTAGTTCTGGTTCCGTCTAAGTATTCTGTTTTCTTGTATCCCTGCTGCAGGTGTGGTACGCTGCCTCTTACGCAGAGTTTGTGAACCAGAAGACCCATGACATTTCTGAGGAGGAAAGGAAGGGTAAATTGGGCTCTTCTGCTCTCAGCTTTTGTGATGGGATGGTGGCTGGGTGTTGTACTGCTTTGTTTCAAGTATATGGCCTGTACAGTGCTCCCAAATTTCTGCTAGATTGTGTTATTTGGACTTATTTCTGCTAACTTTTCTCATGCTAACATTGCAATAATTTAACCTCTGCCTCAGTTTCTGGGAAGCATTAGGTTGCTGCTGGAAAGAGGTATGTTTGTGTATTTAATGTCTAGTGTTGAGTCTGTGTAAACCTACGTGCTATTGCTTTAGACAGAGAAATTTCTCTTAACCTCTTCTAACTTACGCCAAAGATGCTATCCTGTAGCTGCTCTTCCATACAAGGGTATATTTCAAAGTCTCCCTGAATTTTAAGAGGTGTATATCGTCCGTGTGAATTGTCCCCAGTGACTTTTTGTCTTTGTGATGAGCTGTAGCCATGCCACAGTGCAGAGGGGATAAAAGCAAAGCTCAGTGGGCCGGTGCTGGGTATTCCACAGTCTGTCTAACCTTCAGGGGAGAAATATGGCCCACAGAGGACAGAAAGGCTTGAGGGAGGGAAAAAATGAGGTGTTAAATTGGTGGTGACTGGAATGCTGTTATTGACATTTCCAATTGAACATAGTTCTCAGAGAGCAAGAGAAGAACTGGCCGTGTTATGAGTGCAATCGTCGTTTCATGAGCTCCGAGCAACTCCAGCAGCACCTCAACTCTCATGATGAGAAGCTGGACTTCTTCAGCAGGTACTGAAAGCTTCATCTTTGTCTATTGCTATGGTGCTTCCCCAAACTTGCAGAAAGGAGGATGTTTGCCCCACAGGTCTTTCTGACCAACTTGGGTACGCACAAAAGAACGACTCAGCACCAGAAGGTGAGAATATGGCACCAGGGAGCTGATAGGTGCAAGAGACTTTGTGAAAGAGGTAGTTTGAGGGAAATAAATACCCCATTGAAACTGGTGAGGTTTTTTGTTGTTTGCTTTTGGTTTTTTGCCACTGATGTAAAAAAAATGCAATATTTCAGTGCCACAGTATGAAAATACTGATGCTTCTCAGATGTATGCAGGTGCAGGGCTTGGAGAACAAGACTTTTCTAGTACTTTGGCTTATCATTGGGCTGGCAAGGTAGTTTATCCTGCCCTCTTAAAAAGCTGAACCTACAAACATGTCAGAGAACAGAATACGTTGGTGCTGCCTTTTTCCCAAAACTTAGCGAGTGGCTGCATTTGGGTTTTTTGGGGTTTTTTTTGGACACAGAAAATTGTTCCTTTCAGTTTACTGCCTGACAACAATGGCTAAGTGCCTTTTTGGGGCGGGATATTACGGCTTCAGGTTTTAAATTGGTTTCCTTGTGCACTTGTTCCATCTAGCTGAAAATCCTTTCCAGCACGCTGTACGCTGGGGTGTTGGCAGTAGGAGAGTTGCCATGGCAGAGGGCTTGCTAGAAGCCAGTAGTCCTCTCAGCCCCACGATTACTGAAATGAATTTTAATGTGTTCTGGACTTTGATTTCTCATAGAGCATGAAATAAATAGATAGCAGCCAGTACCTAATTTTTTTTTCCTGTCAGAATTCCTTCAGGTTTTATTGTTTACTGCAGGCTATTGATACCGAGTTGAATCGGTGAATAGTGATGCTGAGAAAGAATGCTTAAAAGCAGTGGAGGTTCCAAATCCATCTGGTTTTTTTTGTCTCTAACCTGGAGCACTCTGTATTCTGCAGAGCCAGAGGCCGAGGTCGTGGGCGAGGAAAGAGGAGGTTTGGACCAGGCAGACGCCCGGGGCGCCCTCCCAAATTCATGCGGATGGAAGTAACCAGTGAAAATGGGGAAAAGTGTGAAGAAGGGACACAGGTATATTTTTTTGTGAATGGAGAGGAGGAGAAAAGAAAATAATGTAGGACGTAAACTCCTGACTAAAACAATTTTGGGCATCAGTGCAAATTAAGGATGGCTTTGGACTTACCCCCAAGTGATTCTTGGTTTTCTAGCTGTGATTCTCTGCTGGGGAGCACGCTACTTCTCTTCTATGAAAACTGTAAAATCACTTGCGTTTCTCCAGCAAGTCATCCCCTAGCAGTGCGGTAGGTTATTGCGGCAGTTTAGCAGCATCACGGAAGTAATTGAGACAGTAAAACTGTAATGGGAATTTAGGTTCATATTTATCCTTTCTGGAACATGAGGTCAGAGCCTGCTCTTAGAACTTGCTGGTAGAATTAAATCGGTTTGAGCTATGATTCTTTATGATGTTTTAGTATTAACAAAAGGGCCTCCTGTAGGCATACATATTGCAAAATGTTCTTTTGCTTGTGGCTGCTGGTTATATTCTCTAGGGACCTAATGTGATGCATTTATCTAAGTAAAATGCTAAATTCTCTGAGATGCTGACCGTGCTTAGGTTACCGCCAAATCCTTTTATGAAAGGTGTCACAAGGGATCAGCGTTTCTGTTTTATGACTTAGCTGAAAGCTGATATCTGCAGTGGTAATTTTCCTCTGGCATCTCGCTGGGTCATGGTTCAGTGCTGACTCAGAGGGAGGAATGTATACATCGCTTATGAATGCCTGCTGCTCGTTTTCTGAGCATGCAGAATTTCCCTAAACATCGTATTCAGTGCAGACAGTTGCAAGATGACCCTCTTTGCAAGCTGACGTGACACAGCCTGCTCCATTTAGACAAGCAAGCGTAATGCTGTTCCCAAACTCTGAACTCCAGAGAGACAGGGCTTACTGGCCTCAGTCCCATGCTAATGTGTCGGAATGGCCTCTGGACTCGAGGTGGCTCACATCCTGCCAGCTTGGAGCATGGCCCAGAGCTAGCTCACGCATGTCTTTACAGTTGAGCAGGACCGTGGTCATGTCCAAGCCTTTGGAGGTCTGCCTGCCTTGCTAACAATGAGGGAGGAGTTTATCTGCCTGAGAACTTGACTCAGGATGCTGTAAGCACAGTTCAGTGTTAGCAAGCGTGGAAACTAGCCACTTAGCCCAGGACTGGACATTTGGTGGGTATATTGCTCTACTGAGCGTCTCTTTGGTAAGCGTTCGCGGTTTAGAACAGCTGCACTCCTTCTGGCAGCTCCCTGTTTTTCTTCTCCCACCTGCTTTTGTACTTCAACAATACCAGCCTTGAGCTGATATACTTTTGGAGCTCTGTTTCCTAGCTTGTGCTTTTAAGTTTCCTTGGTTGCATTAAGTGATGGCAAAGAAGGATCTGTGGTTTGTTTTTTTTTTCTTGTAATACGAGAGGATTCCACCCCAGCAGAGTTTTATTGGAACTTATATGGAAAAAAGGTAGATTTTTGGCATGTGCTTCCTGCTCCCAACACCCTCCCATTTCTTTTATGCTAATACAAAAAAGGAGGAAAACAGCTTTGTGTGATACATATAAGTGATGTATGCAGGTGGGTAGATGAGAGTGTGCAGAGAGCTTGGAAACAGGGTCGCAAAACACTGCACAGTATAATCATCTCGTTTGTCACTCTCCAGTTCAGCACTCCAGCTCGAAAGGAGAAAACACTGCATATCAAGACATGATAATGTTTCAAGGTGACAACAATTTCAACAAGACAGAAATTCCCTGCTTTCCCTGGTCTGTGCTAGTCACTTTGGTCATAAAATTTCTCACAAGTCAGCCGATGTCATCTTTCGTTAGAGCAGTAATAGGGTCATGAGTGCAGAAGAACTTGCTTGGCTGGGTCCTATCAGACAATACGATGGCCAAGAGAGTCACCTACCTGCAGCACTTCTTCCCTGGCGCTCTGGATGTTGTTGCTGTGGGTGGAGGTGATCTGCTGAGAGCATCAGTGGAAAGCAGTAGGAAAGTGTTACTGTAGACACCTTTCATTTATAGCTTGTGATTAAATATGTCAAAGTCTCTCTGTATGCTATTGTCAAAGCATTTTTCAGTGGGTGGGGGGAATAATCACTGGTTGTATGATTTGCGATTTCAGGACTTGCTGCATTTTTCCAGCAAGGGGCAGTTTGATGAGGCCGGCCAAGCCACACTGAATGGGTTGGAGCAGCAGGGACAGACTCCAGTGCCATCACAGACGCCGTCGGCACTGGAGCAGCAGTCGGAAAACCACCCACTACAAATCCAGCCACAGCATGATGAGAGCACGGTGCCTACGCAGAGCACCATGACAGCAGATGACATGAGGCGAGCAAAGCGTATCAGGGTAAGCAAAGAGAACGTCGGCTTATGTGTTCTCTCGCCTTCTCCATTTTCTGTAACCCAGGGAATGCCGGACGTGCCTGCCAGGACCAGCTGGTCTTTCTCCCACTGTCATATCCATTTCCAAATCCTGAATAAAGCATCTCATTGCTGGCAGTTTCCTTTGCTGAGAGGAAGACAAACCTCATGTAAAGAACTAGTATCTCCTGAGATGCTAGTGAGAACAGGTCACCAATTGGAGCCAATTCAATTCCAGCACAGTAATTCTTTCATAGAAACACAATCCCTCCAAGCTGGCAAGCAGGAGTGCTTCGAACAGCCGGCTGAATCACGGTACTGTGGCACAGAGTAATGACTTGTTCACAGCACCATCTGTGTGTCTCAGAACTCTTTATCTTGCAAACACTTGCTGAAGAGGAACCACGACCTCAGTTTAGATCCACTTAGTTGATGATGATGATGATATTTAGTGATAAAGTCCTTTCTTGGAGTAGAAAAACCTGCCTGTCTCTGAGATTAAAACCTGTGCTAAGAGCTTTGTGTACTGGCAGCAAATACTTTGAGCCTGAGCTTTTTGTCAACTGGGTGAGCTGTTTTTTTCTCTACTGTGTGTGGGAGGGAAATGATTCAAGCAAATAATCCTTCAAGCCATGTAAGTGTGAGATTGGTTTATTGAGCCTAAAATCTTTTTCTTTTTCTTCCATGTGTAAAATTTTGATTATGGAAAGGAACAGCTGCAGTCGGGGTAAGACTTCATTTTTAGGGGATGAGAAAGGATTAGAAAAGAGTTGAGTAACTCTTCCGTATAGGAAGATACCGAGCCAAATTTTGTTCTCGGTTTGTAGCAATATGTGTGCCAGACCACTGCTGGTGTTACCCATAAATGCAGCAGCAATGGAAGAATTTGGCTCAGGTGCATTAAGACTGCAGAATTTTTAACCATGTAAGATGTTTGCACTCTCTGAATGACGAGTTCCTACCAGTAATTGGCTTTTCCTATGTTCAAAGCTTGGGGGCTTTTTACAGAATGTATCGAAGGGTGGATAGCAGTACAAAGACAGATGCTGGGGTTTTGCCAGTAAAGAGCATGAATATTTACTGCTTACGATGTGCCACCACTTCCTCAGTGGAAAGTTGAGGCCTGAATGTGATGGGAAAAGAAAGTGTTGCCTGTTTCCGTGAACTTTTGAACCCTAGATAGATCTTAAACAGCAGATGTGGTAAGAAAGGGATAAATTCTGAAGTTACTACTTTGACTTAGCATTTATTCCCTGGAAATTCATCACAAATGGGTGGCAACTAAGAGGAGTGCAGCAGTGGTTTAGTTCTTGGTGATGTTTGTATCTCCAAATCTCCCTAACTTCCCATACATCTGGCAGCTCATGTTTGGCAGAGTCCTGGAGATGTTTCAAGACAGGCACTGGCAGAATGGCAGATGGGTGGCTGCACAGCGCCTTTCCATCTTGCGTCAGACTGTGAGCAATGAGAACTCGAGATAAGAGCTAGCAAGTGTTATTTCTTAAGCACTGAAAAGTCACAGCAAGCTCTAGCACCCCATGAGCACTCGTTCAATTCAGCTATTCACAGCACCTTCTTCTAATAACATGCACTTAACATCATAAGCAAGCAAACATTTGATTTGAAGATGTGTAATACATCATTCACTTCCAAAGAAGAGGTAGGTAGAAGGTCTCGAGTCCTGATTATAATCTGAAGACCAGTGAAGCTCTAGTTCTTCCTTATTACTTGCATAGGATTTAATTTTCAAAACCAATAATTCTTTGTGAATTACTTCAACTTTTCGAAGGTTTAAGGTGGTGATGCTCTGAGAGTGCTTTCATTCTAGCTGGAAGCACAATTCTCTGGTGCCCCAGGCTTCGAGTCCTGCTAGGATCAGTTCATTTTTCAGCCTCTGCTTTAGAGCCTGTGGAGCTTCCTTGGAGATCAAACCTTAAATACGGCAGTCATGTCCTTAGTATTGAAAAGATACACCTACCCTTCAAGATTTTCTTCTAACAAATACAGGAATGCTTGATCCACAGCCAAAATGAGTGGTTGTTTTTAATTCAGTTCTGGGCGGTGGCCGGAGTGCCTATGGGCTGATCCCAGAAATATCCGCATTTCCAAATTGCCTTTTTTCTTTTTAACATACAGACCTAATCCTAAAATGTCCTTTGTGTAGGTGACTGCTTTACTGAGAGAAAGCAACTGGCAGGGATAGCGATGTGATCTGGAAAGCAAAGTCTCTTCCTTTATGCTGAAAGAAATGCAACTGGTTGTATAACAGAGTACGAACAGTAAGATGAGGTTTAAAAATGTCCTTGGTCCTTAACTTTTTCACTCCTCTAATCCTTGCCCTGTTGTCATCCTGCCCTAATTATTCCCTTCTGCTGAAAGCATTTCATTCTCGCTGTGGCTCTGCAGTGTGCATTACATCATTATTAATCAACTCGGAGAAAACATGAAAGGTCACAAAACACCTTCAGGATTATCTGTGGTTTTTATCTTTGCCCTTTAACTCCCCTTGGACAGCTATTAACTACAGGGTAAACCTTGAAGATCTGCTTACTGTTTCCTGAGGCAAAAACCTCAAAGGAGTTGTGCCTGAGTAAAGAGTAAACTCTAGCTGGAAGAGCTGGCCCTTGTAGTGACCCGCAGAAGCATACCTATTGCAGAAGTCAAGGCTTCTGTTTTCAAGTCCATTGCGTAACATAAGTATTTTTCTCTCCCTCAATGCTGCCTGCTCAGCTGGAGCTGCAGGTAGGTTTGGTTTGGGGTTGGGTTTTGTTGGGTTTTTGCTGTATCAAATGGTACGTAACAACATCGCCTTCCGTGTTGTTTTGTCCAACTTGCATTTAGTGTCTTCTGATTGACTGGGCATCGTAAATTGTCATGTTTGTTGTTCTTTAAGCAGCCAATGTCCAGAACTAAGTGTTACCTGAATAACAATATGCATTCTTCTGGTTCTTTTTGTACTAATTAATTGCAAATTTAAGGTGGATGTTACAGGAGTAAACTGCTTGGATGAAATACTGCAATACCCATCTTAAAGTTTTGGAGTATTTGTTTACGCAATTGTTAGCACTGGATCAATGTTATCAGCTAGCAAGACTTAGTCCTTTTTTTCTGTTTTTATAATCGATAGTTTATCTAACGGAAGAGCAGTAAAAGGTTTCACCCTTCCGTAGCCTTTGAGATAGCAACGAGACTACGTTGATTTACGCGGTACGGAAGTCTGGCGTGCTCTCTTACCAGTCAGACTCTTGGGGGTTACAGATAGCAAAGTCCAGTAATAGTGGAGTTAAGAACTTGAAGTGCATCTCTTCACCTGTTTGGTTTATTGGCATATTCCTGTAGATAAGGGGGAAATTATATACTTCTGACTCCAAGCGACGCGTTAATTTTTACACAGCACACGTCTCTCTTTCCAACTCAGTGTGGCTTAGAGCAGGTCTGTGTGTTTCCCATTGTCTCCACTTCTCCACTGGTGAAATGGAGCATGGAGATGACAACAATTCACAGGAGGGCTCATTTGGGGCTCCTGTATGAACATCTTGGCTTCTTTTTCATAGCAAAAGAGTTTCTCTTCTGTTCCTTTTGCTGGAATGAAAGCATAGGTTTCCCTCTGCAGTTCAGATGGTGAAAAGGCTGGTTCGGGTTCACTAGTTTAATCTCTAGCACAGCGTTTCACAGGATTCCCAAGCTGTTGCCTCATTCCAGCAGAAAAGCTCCTGACTTGACGTTCTCAGTGTCAGCTGTTGGCACACACTGAAGGGACACAGCAAATGTCAGCCCAGACATTCCCCCAAGAAAAGGAGAGAGGAAACCAGGGAAATCTGTGCGCAGAAGTCTTGAATGTAAAATGAATGTTTGCACAACTCGCATTGTGTTCAGTTCACAATATTCTTAGTTTCTTGCAATACCAAGAAAAGCAATTTCAAGTTGGACCACGTATAATCAATTACCCTTTAAGCAGACAACAGAATCCATCAGAGTTCCTCTTGGTTTAGCATCAGCGTGTTTGTCTTTCATCTTTCTTCCTCGTTTTCAGGCTCTCACACATGATCTATGCTAAATGGCAATAGAGAGGTGAATTGCTCACCAGTTCTTACCTGTTGCTTGTAAACCTGCCGTTCTGCCCCTGCTGTAATGTTTTGAAACGCTGTTCTTCTTTTTAATAGTAACAAAAAGGTTGAACATATGTTCCACCAGAGTTTTTCCAGGCAATGCTAAACCACTGCCGCACATCTCTGCGGTGATCTTTGGTGCAGAAGCTGATTTTGTAAAGGGCTGTGGAATTTCATAAGCCCTGCTCCTGTGTGAAAGACAGGGCATTAGCTTGCCCTTCCTTTGTATGGGTGCCTGAACTTTTGACCCAATCTTCAAAAATCAGCTGGAATTGCAGCTTTTTTCAGGCCTGGGTCTGTACTTCAGAGAGGACTTAGTTTTATTTTACAGAAAAATGCCAGACAAAAGTTAGCTAAATCAGCGGGAAACTGAGACTGGAGAGGGAACTGTTTGTGTTCACTGCTCATCTGGTATATTTAATCTTGAAAATATTTGGGTGTGGAATCTATATGTAATAATAATAAAAGCTAATGGTTTCTTCAATGTTTCTTTCAGAATGCAGCTCTTCAGCATCTGTTCATACGGAAATCCTTTCGCCCGTTCAAATGCCTCCAGTGTGGGAAGGCCTTCCGCGAGAAGGACAAACTGGATCAGCATTTGCGCTTTCATGGACGGGAAGGGAACTGCCCTTTGACTTGTGACATCTGCAACAAGGGCTTCATCAACAGCGGCGCTCTGGAGAGCCACATGAAGTTCCACATGGACCAGAAAACGTACTCCTGCATTTTCTGTCCCGAGTCCTTTGACCGCTTGGATCTGCTTAAAGATCACGTGGCCATCCATGTCCATGACGGCTATTTCACCTGCCCTACCTGCAAAAAACGCTTTCCGGATTTTATCCAGGTGAGGAGCCGTATTGATTTGAATTGCTGCTTTCCAGGTCTCTTGCAAGCACTCTGTTTATAAATTTTTCAGGACTGTTCTTGTGTGATGCTGCATGTCAGTTCATTCTCACAATTCTCCATCTTCTGTAAATGTTGAACAAGGAGAAATGTTGCTGATACAGAAATGCTGTACTGCAACCTAATTCTCCAGAAACTTTCCCATGAAACTAATCAGGAGATGGTCCCATGGTGCTTTTCCAGCTATTCAGCTGTATTTTGGAATTTAAAGATTTTTTTTTTATTTGATGTGAATGAAAATTATGAATAATATGAATAATTAAGTCTAGCCACCGTAGACTGCTGCCTACTTAAATACTTTTATGTGGAATAGATAAAGATACCAAGTTGTTCCATGTATGATCATTATTAGAGGGTAAAGAATTAGAGATCCACTTCTTGAGTGGTGCTTGGATTTCAAATGTCAGACCTCATTAGTTACTTTGGGGAAAGAAAATCCTACTGGATACATGAAGAGGTCAAGGATAGTTCCAAAGTATGAGGAAGTAATTGCTATTCAGGAATGTCATGGAATTGATTTTTTTGTCTAAGTTTTTTTTGGTTTTTTTCTTAACTGTACTTGGAAGCTCATTCTCTCTGATTGGAAGGAATTAGTCCTTGCCATTAGATGTCTGATAAATGAAGTAAAGATAATGAACCTCAGATGAATGTGTTAACTCAAGGATGGTTCAGTAGAACTGGTACATCATGGACTTTCGCTGCCCATTAAGTGCTCAACTGTGCAATAGCTGATGCCTTCAAGAATCAGTCTTGAGAAAATCGATTTGTCCATCCAGACGGATCACAAAGGTGTTCCAGCCTTTCAGAAACTACTGCTGAGATATCAGCCATTCTGATAGAATACTCTTTAGGCCAAAGCAGATAAGAGAACTCTTAAACCTTTTTCCTTTCTTTTTTCCTTTTTGCTAAGAGTTTCCTAGACTGCTTTACCACACACGCATCTCTTTTGAATAAATTCCGTTTCACTATGATCTGCAATTCTAGGTCAAGAAACACGTACGGAGCTTCCATTCAGAAAAGATTTACCAGTGTACAGAGTGCGACAAGGCTTTCTGCCGTCCTGACAAGCTGCGACTCCATATGTTGCGACACTCAGACCGCAAAGACTTCCTGTGCTCCACGTGTGGCAAGCAGTTCAAGGTAAGGTGGGTCGTTGCCTGGATCATTCCAGACACAGGGGAGAACACCATTTTTACCCTTGGATGGTCCTCTTCAGTCAAGAGCATGGTTTGATGCAAGTTTCCAGCTGTATGGAGTTGAGCACTAATGTTTTAGATAAACTCCAAGAAAAACCAGAGTGGAGGGGTTTGTCTCGCTGAGACTGCTCAATTGCTATTAGTTTGGCTCCTTGTTTTGTGGCTGAGTGACTTCAGCTTGGTGTGAAGGATAAACCTAAGCCCAGAGGGTTCCTGCTGGGCTGTCCAACGGTGAGCATGCAACTGTATCTGCCCGCAGCACTGGAGAGGAAAAGCCAAAGCCATCTGTGAACAAGTTACGTTCTGGCTTTGCCTTGTACCAGGGAATACGACAGTGAGCAGTGCTGATGTTTTTCTCCCTGATTGCTCTTTCCCTAGAGGAAAGACAAGCTGCGGGAGCACATGCAGAGGATGCACAACCCAGAGAGGGAGGCCAAGAAAGCTGATCGAATCAGCCGCTCAAAAACGTTCAAGCCTCGGATAGCTTCCACTGACTATGAAAGCTTCATGTTCAAGTGCCGACTCTGTATGATGGGTTTCCGCCGGAGGGGGATGTTGGTGAGTGTGTGTGTGTGTGTGCTCCGAGTTGTCTTAAAACTTCCGTACTCAATTTTGATGAACAGTTAAGGAGCGGAGATGGAATTCTAGTGGTTAGAATGCGAGTTTGCTGTGAAATGGAGAATTTTGTAGCTGACTTGAGATGATGTATCTTTTTTTTAAAACTGTGTCTTGTCCCTTTAGCAAATGTGTGCCTTTACACATTTCATTGCTTGTGTTGTATGTCTGGTGGTCACTACATATCTCAACACTAATGCTTATTGATGTGTAACATGTAGCAGAACCCGAGTTTAATGTATTAAACTTACTGCCTCAGTTCTCCTGACTGTCTTCCCTATTTTTTTGTCTCTCCCCCTTTTTGAGGGGCCTCTGCTGGCCGTGCCCTGCAACTGCCACTGTGTAAAGGGTGTTACGCAGCAAGAGATCTTAGTTGCAAATATTTTGTGAGGGTTGTTATCTCTGCTAGCAAAGGCCTCCCTGGGCAGAGGTCCTTTACATTACCTCACTCTCAGCTGCAGAAGTGTCCTGACAAGCTATTTAACCCTTCCCATCTTATCTTGGTTAGAGGAACTGTAAATGAGATCAAGAAGACCAGGTCTACGTTCAGCAGCTGACTGTGAATGCACAATAACTCTTGCAGCAGCAAATGCTTCTGGTGCTGCTGGCTAACATCATTTTGGTTTGGCTGTTACCTGTGTCTAAAGAAGCAGCACTTGCTTGGCTTCCATCTGTAATATGCTATCATGTTCTTTGTGTCTTTTTCCTAAGGTCAATCATTTATCAAAGAGACATCCAGACATGAAAATAGAAGAGGTGCCAGAGCTCACATTGCCTATCATCAAACCCAACAGAGATTACTTCTGTCAGTACTGTGATAAGGTATGTAAGGAAGTCACCCCTCAGAGAGTAGCTCAGTCCTAGACCTGTATGCAACCCGTTTGTCTCTGCATAGAAACATCTGGCAGGGTTTGTAACTTCTTTTTTGGAGGTGCTTGCCAGCAACATTTCTGCAGCACTATCCAAAAGAAATTAAGATGAAATCCACTTAAGTGAAGGCAGCTGAACACTATTTGAAAACTGCAGTTCTCCTTCTCTGCTGTCTTTGGAGTTGATAAAACTGAAATACGGTGACCAAGCAAGCAGTCACCCACCCTTAGTCCTGTATCGCTTTTTGCAACCCAGGACTAAGTCTCCTATCTTTCTAGAATTCCTGAACACGAATTTTTGGTTTCTGTGTCACTTCTAAAAGTTATTCTTTAACTTCTTTTATTTAAAGCTGCTTGCTTAGTCACATGCCAGTAATTCCCAGTGTTCAGTGGAGCCTGAAGCTGCTTCTGCAGTGCCTTTGGGTTTCTGTTCTTACTCCCTGGCTTTTGCTTTTTATGCATGTGGGCCTTTATTTACCAGGGAGTGTGTTTTGACTGTTTTTATCCACAGTACATTTTTCTGTGATGCCTCCTTTCCTTTTTTTAAAGGGAAAAAAACAGTTTTAAAAAATACCACAGAATGTTTGATCTGCCTAAAAAGAATTTGCAAGTATGTTGATTGTTGAAAGCTATTGAAACCAGTTGTTTTATGCAAGAGTGGGGGTGTCAACCCTCGTGACAAATTAACATCAGACAAATTACAGCATTGGTGATCAGTGGCTTCTCTGACACTTGATGTTTGGGTATCAGGGGAAAAAAGATTTTCCTCTTACCTTCCTGTCCTGCTTTGATGCTTTGTTCTGCCATACAAAATAGTCTCAAATGGTTTCTGCGTGCTGCACAAGGAGTTGCTTTTACAGGCTGATTGTGGATGTATATTCCTGTTTTATGTTGTAATTCTTTGGGGATTTAACTAAACATGTTGTCAAAGCAACATCCAGACCTTCCAGATAAAGATAACTAGTAGCTCTTTTCTGCGCTGAAATCAGGATTGTCATTTTCATTCCAAATTTTTACCCTGCAGGTGTACAAGAGTGCCAGTAAACGCAAAGCACACATCCTGAAGAACCATCCTGGTGCTGAGCTACCTCCAAGCATACGGAAACTGCGCCCTGCGGGCCCAGGAGAGCCAGATCCCATGCTGAGCACCCACACCCAGCTGACGGGCACCATAGCCACCCCTCCGGTCTGCTGTCCCCACTGCTCCAAGCAGTACAGCAGTAAGGTACGGGGCTCGTCTCGGCCTCTCCCTGGTGATGCTCTTTCACCACAGGCTGTCTGTCATCTGTCAGTCTGCAGGCAGAGCTCTTTTGGTCTGATTCAGACAGCTGATGTCATGCTGTGTGCTCACTGTACAGGCAGAGCCTGCTTGTTTGATGGGGAAAAGGTTTCCTAAATCAAGGGCATGAGCTTGAAAGAAGAAATGGAAGTGTTATCAGAGTGTGGTCACAAATAAGCTTGGAAACTGCTCACTGACAGTGGTAAGGGAGAGCAGTCGCGAAACAAAATGCAGAGAAGGTAACCTCTGGAAAAGGTTCCCAAAATATTTGTCTGTGTTGGGGTACATAGCTTACAGGCTGTGACATTCAGGGCAATATTTCAGTATCACATAGCTGTAATCAGCAGCAACTTTGTCATCTTTGTTTCCTTCTTGCTGACCAGAGCATCCCATAGTGTGAATCTTGATGCTGCCTTACTGAGAGAAACCTGAAAGCTGCAGTCCGCAGGGCTGTATGGTTGCCGTTGGCTTGGAGCAGAGTCACTGACCATCTCTCTAATGCTCTTTTGCATCTCTCGGTAGACGAAGATGGTACAACACATTCGCAAGAAGCACCCGGAGTTTGCCCAGCTCCCGAACACCATACACGCCCCACTGACAACAGCTGTCATCAGTTCTGCTCCTGCCGTTCTAACCACCGACAGCACTACCGGAGAGACTGTTGTGGTAAGGATTCAAGACACATTAGATCAGGCCAATGGAGGGAAACAAACAACAGAATCTTGGGATCAAGAGGACATGTTTAACAATGACTGGGGACTGTGTCATACCATTCAGAGGGGTCAAAATCTTTCTGGAATCCTTTGGACAGTGCAGTACTGAGTGATACAAACCTCCAGTGGCTGATCTCTCCACTGTTAATACATCAGCTGCTAAGGAAGTGAAAGCTGAGACTAGAAAATCAGTCTTAAGTCTTTTCATGGTGCTGGGATGCTGCACAGTTTTAGAAATCTTATTAACCACAGTTTAAAACTTGCTATTTCAAGACTAAAACTGGATAAAAGACTGTTTTGCTTGAAAATGGGAAGGTTCAACCAGGTTCCTGTTGCCTTCATAAACCTGAGTAGCTAGGTGCTAAATGTCTTTACGCATTAGGATAC
This sequence comes from Pterocles orientalis, assembly GCA_011057875.1. Classification (NCBI taxonomy): domain Eukaryota; kingdom Metazoa; phylum Chordata; class Aves; order Pterocliformes; family Pteroclidae; genus Pterocles; species Pterocles orientalis. The sequence continues at coordinate 196,016 of WKFP01014715.1, read as the reverse complement.
TGTTAAGTCAGAGAATTAATTTTTTATTATTTTATGTTGTTAGCCCTTAATGATCCTGACTGGCATTTAGACAGAAGGGAGCAATCCTAGTGGATGATCCCTGGTGATTGCTCATGCCCCCATCCTGTACACATTAAGCTCTTGTAAAAAAAGGACCAGTCCCAGTAGTCAACTGTAGATTCAGTGGGATGAAAGAGCTACAGCCCTGCAGAAGTGTTCAATCTAGTGGACAAAATGTGATGATGATCTCTCTCTCTACCTGCTCAGACGACAGATTTACTGACACAGGCAATGACGGAGATATCCCAGACCCTCACAACAGACTATCGAACTCCCCAGGGGGATTACCAGCGAATCCAGTACATCCCTGTGTCGCAGTCCACAACGGGCTTGCAACAGCCTCAGCACATACAGCTGCAAGTTGTTCAAGTGGCCCAGGTGAGTAACCTTTTGGGGGACTTGATGTTCTTTTGACGCCCTCCATATTGAATCTGTGCTTTCTTGGGGCTGTAGTGCTGGGAAGTTTAAGGAGTAGTTACAAAAAGTGGTGCAGACTGGGTTTTTTTTTCAGATAAATTAATTGATAATGCTTAGGGTTCTCATTGTAAGCATCATGTACAGGGCATAAACGATCCTGCCAGTCATGGTCAGCTTGTTGGAGACATATCAACACAGTCCTAACTTAGTTCTACCCATCTGGGTGCCTTTGCTCGAGGCTGCTCTTGGAAGGTTTTCAGCAACTGGCAAAGTGGGTCAGTGGGTGACCCTTTCTTGTAGTTGAGAAGACTGATTTGTACTTGCTGCTTCTCAGTGAGCCAGAGCCAAAATCTGGAAGTGCAGAAAGTGCTTGCTTTTTCCTTTCATATCATCTATTAGAATATTTGTTCTCTGTGATGCTCAACAGCCTCCTAAAAATAAAAAGTGTAACTAGAGTAACTGAGCTGAGGAAAATAACTCGCACAGCTGTAAGAAACTGCCACAGCCTTCAAATCTGTTATCTGCTGGGTGAAGCTGGAACTGCCATTTGTTTGTATTTGCATCTCCTGAAATTGTTTTCTTTCTGCCCCCTCATTACAAATTAAGTTACGAATTTGGTTAATAAAGGCCTAAATAATGGCCTCGGTTAATATTGACTCTGGCTGCTCTAATGATACAAGAGCATGAACACAGATTCTTGCAGCTAATATTAATTTTATCAAGATCTGAGACTTGTAATTAGGTTATTCCAATTGGTATCATTAGCAGGTGTTGCTCAAAAAAGCCTTTAATCAGTAAGACTGAGCACTTGATACAGAGCTGTGCCAATCTACAGCATTGGATGTGCACATCTTGAGTATGTATACATTATATAGAAAGATGCTTACAAAGGACGATGGTCCAGTGGTTGACAAGTAATCCTGTTTTTCAGACTCTTGGATTTGAGCTGTCACAGACAGCTTGTATGACCTTGGGCAAGTCGTTTCCATTGACATCACTGAGATGTAACCATCTTGGTGCATTTGGTGCCATTACATCTGTACTTGCTTTACCTCCCAGGAATGCAAAGAGGGTAAATAGAGGCTCTACCAAGGCATGCTCTGTGGCCTCGCTAAGGCTCCTACCTCCTTGTAAACCTCTTCTGTGATACAAGGTCTGGAACATGGCTGCTTCTGCCAAGAATTTGAAGTACACACATCTGTTTTTATTTATTTATATATTTTGTTGGTTTTTTTTCCCCCAGGCTACCTCACCTCACCAGTCCCAGCACTCCACAGTGGACGTTGGGCAGCTTCATGACCCCCAGACGTACACCCAGCATGCCATCCAGGTGCAGCACATCCAGGTCACAGAGCCATCGCCAGCAACTCAGTCATCATCACAGGTATTTCACTCTTCTCTTGCAGGATGTGTTTTCCCTTAATAAGAAGGAACGTTTGTAACAGTACAGAGGAATGCAATCCTTACTCCACTGAGAACATTTAATCTTAGGGTTGTGGGGTTGTTTTTTCCTAGGTTGGGGGTCAGCCTTTGAGTCCTTCCTCACAACAATCTCAGCAGGAACTCAGCCCCTCACAGATGCAGACAACTACATCTGCACCGAACCAAGCCCTCCAGCAGCAGCAAGGATCTTCAGTGCAGCACACCTACCTTCCCAGCACGTGGAACTCATTTCGCAGCTATTGTAAGTGTCAGCAGAAGCTCTCGCTAGTAGTCTGGCTAGCGTGTGTGACTAGTATGTGCTCCATCACTCCAGCCACCAAAGGGGATAGTATTTTCAGAGCTCATGAAACTTTCTGATTAATATTCATAGAAGATAAATGGGTTTAGACAAATAAAAGGGGTTGTACTGTTTTCTCCTGTAGGTCTGTAATTATCTGATACGTGGTTCGAGCAGGCAGACTGGGCTCCTTTATTGCAAAGAACTTGTATTCAGCAAGTATCCATGTGTTGGGTAGCAGCCTGTTCAGATTTGGATGGATGCTTGAAAGAATCATACACAAGATGAGCATGACATGAAATAATTTCTTATGTCCATGTAGCTCTGGATGGTAACTCTGATTTCTTGGGTGAGAACAGGATGTGTTGTCTATGCATGAAATGCCAAATCTGCAGCTGCCGTAATTCTGAGGCCTGTAGAGTTTTACAAGGCTTGACACTCAATTTTCTACTCAGCAAGCACTGTTGTTTCAGCCTTGAAATGTTACTGATGTAAGACATTATCTTTCAAGGTGGTCTTTTGGGTTTGACTGAGGGTGTTGATTTCCAATTTCCATTTTTTAGCATCTGAGATTCAGATGATGACCATTCCCCAAGGCCAGTACGTGATCACCGAGACCGCTGTAGGTACACCAGTTACCACTGTCAACACAGGGCAAGTGAAAGCAGTCACTCAGGTAAGAAAAAAATCATGGCTTTTTTTCCCCCATCTTTTTCATCCTGAAAGGAGACTTAAAGCCTGTAGCTTGAACATTAGAGAAATGCCAAAGTGATGATTTTTGGTTAATTGTGTAATTAGTTTAACCATTTGTAAATTAACCAAACGCCAAGTAGTCCAGTGTACTTCAAAACAAAGGACAAGGGTTTATGTTGCTCTCAAATATGTATAAATGAAATACAATTTAATTTCAAAATCCCTTGTTCATACCAAAATGTCTCCCAGCACAGCAAGGCAGGTTATAGACTACTAGAACAGAAAAGTTACAGAAAATGTAACAATTATTACCTATTTTTTTTTTATATTCCCCACACAGACTCACTATGTGATATCTGAAGGTCAGCCCGATCTGGACGTCAAACAAAACTCTTCGCTCTCCAGCGAGGTGCAGGTTGGTGTTTCCCAGCCACCAGCCCACACGGATCCCTTGGAATCGGAAACGAGTGGTCAGCAGCAAACCACCCAATACATCATCACTACCACCACCAACGGGAACGGGGACAGTGAAGTGCACATCACTAAACCGAGAACTTTCTCAGCAGAACATGAGTGAAGAAGCCTCGTGGTGTCACTTGCTTGTACTTGTCACTTCCCCCGAAAGCCCATCTATCTGGGTATCCTGGGGCTCAGTGTGTTTTTAAGTATACACTCAACTTCAACTAAAATCTTGGAGCTCTTGTTAATGCTTTAAGAGGGTTTAAGTCCCCAGTGACCGTGCAGAAGTACCCTCAAAATCCTTCTGGGATGCCATTTTATGCAGCTTTTAACAAAAAGGAGAAGAGGAGAAATGAAACCTCTGCTTGACTTGGGACTTTATTTTTTGGCATGTCTGCTGACCCTTATTTTTCCTTTTTTGGAAGCGTCTCCAGTAAACAACTTTTTATTTCAATTGTATGGGAAAACGCTTGCCTAACTGAAGGCTAACTGGCAGATGATGTTGTATGTATACTTTTAATAGGAGCCGTTAAACAGGAGGACATCATGTAAATTGCCAGAGTGTGGCAGAACTGATTCCTGTCTTTGTTTCAGCAGACAAGGTGAAAGGGAATATAACAGCTCAATGCAAGCAGGCTGCCTGGAGAAAAAGAGCAGCAGCAGAGCGTTGGCTCCTTGTGTACACGTGCGGGGATGGATATAACAATGAAGCTGTGAAGATGTGTTGAAGCAGTCCATTAAATTATTTTTTTCCAGCCCTTGAACTGTTTACATGCTCTCTGCCCTGCCCTATTTTACCAGGCAGTTCCAGAAAGAAAAAAGGTGCAGTCTTAAACCATGGTGTTTGGAACAAACCGATTGAAATCGCAGTAGCGCATAATGGTAGTGTGGAGCCACTGTTAGCTCTTTTCCCCTCCAGTATTTGCAAGGAAAATCACTTTTTTGCCTGTAAATGAAAAAGAAGGCTCAGTTTAGTCTGCATAGCAGCTTCTGCTGGGGCCTGAAGGTAGTTGTGCCAGGAGAAGATGAGGGTAGAGGAGCACACCTCGGAGTGGACATTTTTTTTCCCCTTGAAGAGTGGCTGGAGAGGTGGTTACTCTGATTTTTCAGATACCTTGTTAACAATGCACTGTAATTCCTTTGGACAGTTCCATGAAATGGACTCGGGAAACACAAGAAACACGCTAGTGGACCACTGTTTATGGGACACAGAAAGCCATCGGGGAGGGTTGCCTGCTGTGGTGGGACCTGGTCTATGTACAGAGCTCGTGTTATGTTTAGGGACCAGGAGAAAAGGATAGAGAAAGTTTCTCTTTTAAGGCAATGTATGTTTTGTTGGGTTTTTCTTACGTAATTCTCCTCCACAGGTCTTGTTGGTTGGTTATTTATGCATCCTGGTATTTGCAAGAATACAACTCCATTGACTCCTGATGGGATATACCGCGTATGTCTAAACCTCCGTTCACTCGGCTTGAAAACCCATCCCAGAATGTCTGTGCAGAATAGGATACATTTATTTATAAAACAAAAGCAAAGAAGTAAGTTTTTTTGTCTTAATGGCCCTTGAGACAGAGGAACTGAGAGAGGTTTATGGATGAGTTTTCTCTTGTGCTGCACTGTGAATTGGGGACTCTTCCATAAGTACTCCCACAGATTTAGACGAGGATTACCCATGTGAGTAAGTGCTACCAGTGTTTGCAGGGTGTGGTATCAGGCCTTACGGAGCTAAAGCTCTTAGACACGAGAGCTTAAAACACTCAGACTGGACAAGAGGAAGTCTGGTTCCTTGCAGGCAAAGCCTTGTAGCAGGTACAGCTTTGGTAATTAACATACCTGTTAATATGGTGTGGAAATGGTGACTGTCTGTGGTGAAAGAAAAGGCTGGCAAGCTCACAACGGTTCTGAGATAGCTTTGAAGTGACTTGACAAAATGTGGATTAATTTTTGCCTGGGATTTTGCTTCTTTTGCTGTAGCAGTGGGGCATTAATGAGATGGCTCAAATTAACAAGGACCAGAGCTCCCATTTAGTCAAGCATGTGATGTCTTTAAATTCCGTGGATTTGGGAACCCATTGGCTTTTATCAGTGTGGCCAAGCAGCTGCAGGTTGCACTAATTCACATGAAGTTGTGCGCTGAGGGCTTTTAAATTAGTGTTTTGTGTGGGAGAATAAAAGAGAGATTTTTGGCTTGGCTTTCTTCAGGCTGCTAGGTGACTTAATAACAAGTCAAAAAATAGTATGAGCAGAAGGGAAACAGATGTGGAAACGGGATATTCCAGGTGGATACTGCCCTACAGGAGCAACTTTAAAGTCTTAAAAGGTCTGTAGTCTTTCTAGATGAACACCAAATTTGTTTCCCTTAATGATCTTGCAGATGTGGGGTTTAAAAACTATCTTGCTCTGTTCACCTTTGTTGGAAAGGATCACGGAATGAGGACAAATGTACCAGTTACTTAGAGCTGAAAACTACACTGTGTTGCAGAAAACCATTTTTAAAACTCTTTGAACTTCAATCTGCTTGAGCAAAGTTTCTACTGTCCTACAGCCACAGCAGCATTCCCAGGCCATCAGCTTGACACCTGTTGATGTGATTGATGCTGTTCTTCCCTGACAGAGATGCCTCCCTGGAAATCATGAATTTTCCTTCCTGAGCAAGGAACTAGTGTGATTGCAGATAGCAGGGCCCTGCTTTTACAAAAATGACAGGAAAAAAAAAAACAACAAACCATTTGCATGAATTTTTTTTTTCCCATTTCTGCAGTGCAGAAATCACAGGATTTATTTTTGTTTTTAAACCACAGCACGCCCAAGATCTTTCTTCAGTATTGTCTCACAGGAGCTTAACTCTGCTGTCCTCTTAGTTGTGTCAAGGGCCGTGTTTTGCTTGAAGCTGGGCTCCACTGAAGCTTACCACCATTCCCTGTAGGCATTTTCTGTCCAATTCTGTTTTCCTGGAGAGAAGGAAAAAAAACAAACCCAAACCACCCCCCCCAACCCCTTTGCACCTCCCGGACTGCTGGGGCCGTTTGCTCTCCCCTTCTCTTATTTAACGGTGTATGTTCGTTGTACATTCAGTGACTGTTCTTGTGTTCATAGTCTTGTGTGACCTGCCACCTGTAAAGAAAAACAAAACACAGAAATTAATAAAACTTTTTAAAAAAAAAAACCTTGGCGCTCACTCCTCTGTTCCCGGCGGGATGGCGGTTGATAAGTAAGACGCAGCTTTGCCGTGCTGAGGTTACAAATATCACTTCTCCCCAAAGAGCAAACACTCTCCTCTTCCTCCCGGGGCGGGCGGGAAATGGCCGCCGCCTCCCTCAGGGGAGCCGCGCCCCGCGCAGGCGCAGCGGGGAGAACCCCACCGCGCAGGCGCAGCGAGCCGCCGCCGCCTTCCGCCTTCCGGTGCGGGACGCGTGCGGGGGCTTCCCGCCCCCCGTCACCCCCCGCCCCGGCCCGACAGTCGCCGCCGGGGCTGTGGGGAGCGGCCCGGAGGCCGCGGGGCTGCCTCAGCGGGGGAGCGGCCGGGGCGGGCCGGGGGGTGTCCGGGTGTCCTCACACGGGAGCGCGGTCGCGTTGAGACGCCGGTGTCACGGGCAGAGGCAGCGTAGCGGGTATGAAATGTGTTTTTTTCTGTCGTTTCTAACTCTGCGACGGTGGTTTAAGGGTTTATTTAATTTATGTTGATTTATTCCGCGTGGTTCAGGGGTTTTTCTGGGCCCTGGGGGGTGCCCGGCTGGTCCCTGCTGTCTGTGAGGGGAGCAGGGCTCTTGGCCCAGTCATAGCTGTAAATTCAAGCTGAGAAACACCCTCAGTTCGGTCTGTCGCTCGGTTTTTGCGCGTTAAAACCACTTTGAGGGTTTAGATGTAGGTTTTCGTGGTATTTAGTTTTATGGATAACAGCTTAGGGGGTGGGAAGCAAAAGGAAAGGGGTCACCTGGGCTTTCCAGTCAGCCTGGGGACACTCTGACTGGAAAAGCGTTTCTTTGTGGTGCGATGGAGTGGAAATTAATGCTGTAATATCTTACACATCTCCCCGCCCCATTCTATCGCTTGTATTTGAACAACCGCTCCGCCAAAGGGGTCTTCTCAGTCATTCCTCAGCGCGGGAGGTACGGGTTTGGCGTTTTGAGTTGCTGAGGGTTTTGCTGGTGTTGTTCAGGAGCGGGACGGGGTGAAGAATGGACTCTCTGGATCACATGCTGACGGACCCCCTGGAGCTGGGACCCTGCGGGGAAGGCAATGGCACACGCATCATGGAGGACTGCATGCTGGGCACCACCCGGGTCAGCCTGCCCGAGGACCTTCTGGAGGATGTCAGTACTGCTGAGATACTTTTTCAGAGCCTTGATAAATCGCATGTTTAACTCCCTTTGTGGGGCTTGCAGAACAAAATGAAAAGAGAGGACATGTTTCAAAAGGCTTTCATTAATCCCAGGAAAGCTTTTAAAACCATTCTGTCATATTCTTTTTTTTTTTTAGATAATAATTTCTCTTATTTTAAAAATGTCTTTGAGGAGGTTTTGTTTGTTGCAAGTTTTGAATTTATGTTCTGGTTGCTAATAGTGTCGTTGATTTCATCACCTTTTCTCTTTACGCTCTGTTGTTTTCTTCATTTGATGTGAGACACTCTCCTGTCTTGTGTCATTTAACCACAAAAAGCCTTAAGGGCTAGAAGATTGTCAAGGACGTGGATGCGTTTTCTTCACTATTGTTTTTTTGCTTTCTTTAGCCTGAGATCTTCTTTGAAGTGGTCAGCTTGTCCACGTGGCAGGAGGTGCTGACAGATGCGCAGCAAGACCACCTGAAAAAATTCCTGCCTCACTTTCCTGAAAACAACCGAGAGCATCAGAACAAACTCATCTCTGCGTTGTTCAGCGGTGAAAACTTCCGTTTTGGAAATCCACTGCACATCGCCCAGAAACTCTTCCGGGGTCAGTGAGCGTAATAAACTTCTGTGTATTTTTGGGGTTAAGCTCTCAACTAGCAGCTGATGAAAACTTAAGTGTTTTTTGCTTCTTTCTTACAGATGGACACTTCAATCCTGAAGTTGTGAAATACAGGCAGCTGTGCTTTAAGTCCCAGTACAAACGCTACCTGAGCTCGCAGCAGCAGTACTTCTACCGACTGCTGAAGCAGATTCTTGCATCTCGCAATGTGAGTGTCTTCGGAACGCGGTGGTTGCTTTCTTGTGTTCTCTAATGGATGGGTTGTCTTGGTATTTGTGCGTTTGCAATTGTCTGAGGCCTTTCCTTTAATGAATGCTGCTTTTCTGGTTTTCCAGTGGCCCCTATAATATGAGAATGCTAGAGGCATTGTTAGGTTTGTAAATTTCATGTTTTGAAACTCACATGACTCTCACTTGTGCATAGTGTCTTTTTTCTATGCCCACCTTGTCCCACACTCCTGCGTTTGCCCCGTTGCACCTTACTGTCCTGTTAACAAATCATTCTCCCTTCATTTTCTACCATTTCTGTCCTTCTGAAACAGGTGAGGTTGCTAACTATGTAGTTGTATGAATTTCCAGCTTCACTGGGGACTGGTATAGAATAGACACTGAACTGATTCTGGTGTCAGTTAAACCCCGATGAAGTCTTTCTCTGTGGATACTGTTGTCAGCTAATTGCTGCCAGCTGAAATGTATTCATTGTAAATCCTTGCTCATTGATTGTTTCATTGTGCTTAGATGCTGAAACATACAGATGAAGGTTAAAGTCTGTCTTGTTAAAACACCCCACAGTGATACAGGAAAAAGAATACAGAAGTGTGTAGGAAGTTATTTTCTCCGTAGTCATAAGGAGTAAAATGTTTTCTTCAAAAGAGACGGTTTCTCACGTCTGTGTTAGATATTTGTCATGGAAACTGCACAAATCAGTCTCTGACCGGTGGTTAGATAAGTCTCAACAGTCCGCATAAAATGACTGTGAGGTGCTGTGTGTGCAGATGAAGGTGCAGAGGTTCCTCTTTGCTTTTTTCCCCTTTTATTGGTCGTCTAAAGTGCTGGGTGTAAAGTCTTGTGTGGCAGATACCGATACTTTATAAGGGTTATCACATAAAGGACTGAGGTGCTTACTGCACCGACACGTTAAACTTGCTGAAACTGTGTGAGTTGAACTTATTTTTCTCAGTTTATGACTCCATGGGTGGGATAGCTCATGTCACATGTATCTCATCTTCCAGCACTTGCTGGAGTTAGCTAGGAAAGGAGGCCCTGATATGACCCGAAGGAGAAAGCACTTCTCCATGGCAACGTACGACACAGAAGAACGAGAAAGACGGACACATAGGCGCTACTTGAAGATTCTGAGGGAAGTGAAGGAGGAGTGTGGAGACACTACCTTGTCTTCTGATGAAGAAGGTAATGCCCTGCACTGAACTAAAGACTCGAGGTGTGAATGGAGAAAGATGAATTTTTTATGAGAATGGGGAAAGACAAATTTTTGATGTGGGGGCAGTGTCTTTGGTAGAAGACTGGACACTATTTTTATTCAATTTTCTTGGCTTTGAACACAGGGGAATAGAGTTATGTAGACTGGTGCTACGTCTTGCAGAAATAAATGTATTTCTCTATTTATTTTAGATCTAAGCTCCTGGCCTCCAAGCTCTCCATCACGTTGTCCAAGTCCACCAGTTCCCCTGAGAGTGATCCCCACACTGTCAACTATGGACATGAAAACAGCAGGTGAGAACCAAACCAGGGGTCAATACAGATTCAGGGGTGTGAATTACTTTGAGACCCTGCAAGAAATTGGTTTGAAAATCTGCTCTTTGATGGGAACTCTTGTAGTGCCTCATTTTTGCAGTGTCCAAAACAGCTGTCTCTTCTCCCAGTTTATTTAGTCTTTTTCTCTTTGGAAGGCTAGTATTTTAACACAAGGGTCTCAGTACATGCTACTGATTTTGCTCTTATATTTGGCCTTTAATGGTTAAAGCGTTAGCATAGTCCAGTCTGAAATATTTTGGTGAATGTTCCGAGGGAATCCTTCCTAAAGGTTACTATAATCAGGTCTGCAAACTCTTTGTGCAGCAGAGCTGGTTCTCGCTTCTTTTCACTTCCATACTCACCTCAACTATGAAATCTGATGACCCAAGGAAGAAACTGTTGAAATTGATTGGTTGATTAAAAGAATGAAATTCAAAAAAGGAAAATTTAGTTGTTGAAATTTGGAGATTATTGAAAGTGGGGATGGATAGAAAATGGCATTCTAAGAGGTCTGTAAAGTAACAGTAATGGAAAACTGTGCAAGTAATCGCTGAATGTTTTTTCATTGCAGACAAGATAGAACTTGGGGAAAGAGATCTGAAGATCATGTTGCGGAAGCACCATGAGAAACGAAAACGTCAACCTGTAAGATGTCAAGAGGTCTGGGAGGGGGTGGGACTGTGTTTTATCTATTTGTCTTTTATCTGTTAGCTGTAAAGTTCAGGGTACTTCTCAGTGACAAAATGATTGCTACTTTTTTGTGTCCAACCGCTCTTCAACCCTTTATTGTAACCTGTATTTGATTGTCAGCATATATATGCAACTCCTGTTTATGCTTATCTGTTTAGGAAGATTTTGTAATTTTAGTGATGTGTTTTGGAGAGACAAAACTGTGGATTTCACGGTTAGAAGACTTTCCAACTTTTATTGCAGTAAATAACTTTATAAGCTGATTCTGGACAATTTTGGGGCGTTTCAGTACTTTGTTATCTTCTGTACCCTTGTTGCTATCTTAACACTTTGTCTTTTCCCAATTTTAAATTCTGTCCCATTGTCCTGCGTAGGACCACCCTGATCTGGTGACGACAGACGTGACTCTTGAGGACATTATGACTCGAGTAAATGCTGGCAGGAAGGGTTCTTTAGCAGGTCAGTGATTTGCGTAACGGTACTCGTGCTCTGCAAGAATATAGAGTATCCTGTGTGTGTGAAAAGCTGAGGGTGAAGGTGGCCTTGATAGATTTTTGCTCTTTGTGAATTTAGGATCCTCGGTGAAACATGATAATAAATTTTTCTCATTATTCTTCTTATCTTTTATCGTATCTAAAGCCTTATTTGACCTTGCAACCCTCAAGAAAAAGGTGAAGGAAAAGGACGATAAGAAGAAAAAAAGGCTGAAGGTTATTAAATCTGAGGTGGAAGATTTGGCTGACTGTCTTAGCAATGCAGATGGAATCCCACCAATGTCGCAGGATCCTTCCCCCATCCCTCTGTCGTCTGTCAAAGAGGAGTAAGTGCTTCTAAGGGCCCCAAACACCTTGCACGGGTGGGGAGAGCAACACAGGTGGCAGCTCAGATTTTTGTGGGACTTTTGCAGGCTTTGGTTTTGTGCAGCTTGGGCTGTGTGAAATGTGTGGTGTTCATCTTTGTAGATGAAGGTGGATATTTACTCAGAGAACTTATTCTGCTGTGTTCTCTTTCATTTGAAGACCTCTTGAAGAGATGAAGCCGTGCCTCGGAATAAATGAAATATCCTCCAGCTTCTTTTTCCTTCTTTTGGAGATACTGTTTCTGGAAGGACCTGCTACTCTGTCTGTGGTAAGGAACCACCCACTTACCTAGGAATCTTTGCAGAAAGCAAAATGAGGGGATAGAGGGTTTTATAGCTATGTAATAGAGATTTTTCTCCAGAGCTGTCCTGTAAATTATAAGAAGACGTAGATTACATATTAAAGACCTGAAACCCTTTGGGAGTGCATACCACATTCTGTTTTTAACTTGTGTCATCAATTTGGTCAGTTGAATCTGTCTTTCCATACCTGCTTATATCGTGGTTAGATATATTCTATATATTAAGGGCAGAGACAGTGGGGAAGGTTTTTACCCTTTTTGGCATCTGTTGTCTGAAATACCATGTTATGGTTATTTGAAAAAGTCAGGTGATTTTTTTTTTTTTTTTATATATACACAGAAATCTTTTTGTCCCCTGGATATGTTTAGCTGTTCTGTTTTCTGTTCAAACAGACATAGTTTAAAGTGTGAGATCTTTAATAGAATATTTCTTTTTCCTCTTCAGCTTGAAGATAAAATTCTAGATTGGCAATCATCTCCTGCCAGCGCACTAAACAACTGGTTCTCCTTTGCCCCTAACTGGTCTGAACTGGTTTTACCTGCCTTGCAGTACTTGACAGGTGACAGCAGAGGTGAGAATGGCTGTTAAAAATTCTAGTGATGCTTGTACCTTAGTTCTGATCAGCGCTGGTTTCTGTTATAGCTCAAATCAACTTTTCATTCATCACTACAATAAATCATTGGATTGTTGACAGGCTTTATCCCTTACATTTCTCAATTGTGGTAAACCCAGCTTGATTCCCAAGTATGTGAAAATGTGTGCGAAATTGCCTCTAGAAAGACAGTTTCTCCTGTTCAGGTCATGCGCTTCAGGCAAAATGTTTGAGGCAGGAAGAAATTAGCCTTTTCCTGGTGTGAAGATGTTGTGGCTGTCTTCAGAGATAATAAAAAATAAACTAGATGGTGCCCTGAGCAATCCATGGGAAACATGAAAGCCCCAGCTTTGACCTGGGGCTTGGACCAGCTGCGCTTCAGACGTTCCTTTCAAACTAAGTTATTCTGTGGTTCTCATTTGCCTAGTGGGAAGCTTTAAAGGGAGAGACAGTGCAGATTGTAGTGGCCTTTGCAGCATGGATACTTGATGTTCTCCATAACACTGGTGGACACTGTAAATCCCGAGTTTGCTTCCCGTGAGCCCAGGAATAGTCACCATGCAGTAACAGTTCCTGGTGTCTCACAGCATGAACGGGCTCTCATCTGACAGCCTGTAGATGAAAGACTCGCTGTCCTGTTCTGTTCTTTTCTTGTGCTTGCACTGTTACTCTGAGATGCTTACAT
>WKFP01014715.1:86497-181442 GCA_011057875.1 Pterocles orientalis | reverse complement strand
AGCAAATATCCTGTTGGGAAGTTTTACTTTGACTGTGTCCTGTTTTGATACAGACGTTTTTCTGATCTCTTCCAGGTGGCTATTACAGGACAACTAGGCGTGAAAACCCAGCCTGGAAGTGGGATCCCACTCACAGCGACCAATTTTCGTATCCAGGGAAAGGATGTGTTGCGCCTACCCCCGTCCTCTATCACCACAGACGCGAAGGGACAGACTGTGCTGCGCATCACCCCGGATATGATGGCCACCTTGGCCAAATCTCAAGTCACTACTGTCAAACTGACTCAGGACCTCTTCACAGCTGCTGCGGGAAGCAGTGCCGGTGGGAAAGGCATCTCTGCAACTTTGCACGTGACATCCAATCCTGTCCAGACTGCTGATTCTCCAGCCAAGACTAGCACGGCCACTTCGGCTTCTTCCAGCCCAGCTGGAAGCACCGTGGTTAAAGTGACTCCTGACTTAAAGACTGCAGAGCCAACGAGCTCCGCTTTCCGCCTGATGCCTGCTCTGGGCATGACTGTAGCGGATCAGAAGAGCAAAGCCATCACTACAGTGGCATCCACCGAGGCCAAACCGGCTGCGACTATCAGAATCGTGCAGGGGCTGGGCGTGATGCCGCCCAAAGCTGGGCAGACTATTACTGTAGCTACTCACGCTAAGCAAGTGCCCTCCTCCTCAGCCGTGAGCGTGCCCGGCACAGTCCATACCTCAGCTGTCTCTCTACCGACCATGAGTGCCACAGTGTCGAAAGCGGTCGCTGTGGCCTCAGGAGCTGCTGGGACTCCCATAACGATAGGCGCAGGAGCCACTGCTGTGCGGCAGGTACCCGTCAGCACCACCGTGGTGTCTACATCCCAGGCAGTAAGTAGTGCTAAGCTTTTTCTGGAGGTGGGTGAAAAAGGGGAATGCTGAAATACAGTGGTGGTTTGTGTCTGGAAACTTCTCTTTACATCCACAAACGTTCAAATTAAGTACTGTAGAGTGTGGGTCTGCAATTAATTTCATGATGTTGGAACTGTAGATGAAGGCTGAATGACCAGAAAACAGTCAGATAGGTCTTCCCTTACTTCCTGTTGCGGGCGAATAAAATAAACTGCTTATGTGAAGTCCTACCTGTGCAGCTCAGTGTCTCACCCCACACCTCTGAAACAATTTCCCTTGGAATGGTGTCAGAACTACAAGTGCTTGTTACTTTTATTATCTTTTTTACCAAATTCCCCATTCGATACAGTTTTAATGCCCAAAGCTGAAGGCACCATAAACGGTACTATAAAGGTGAATAGCCTATACTGTAGCTTTCTGAGGATAAAAATAATGAACAGATGCAATGATCCATCCCAGAGAAATACCGTGGTTCAAAGATGATGTGGGTTTTCAGGGCTGAGGCAGCTGTGAAGTGAATGAGATGGAGGTGGATTTTAGTGAGCCTGAAATGGAGCGTGGATTTCATCAGCAAAGCTGCTGTTGGTTTCTACTCCCAGGCCTCCTGAAAAACAAGCTGGGCGGTGATTTGTTGTCAAGCAGTTTCTCTGCTGAACTCCCCATGGTTCTTCATGCGTTCCTCCACTTCTCTAGGGTAAACTGCCAGCACGAATAACGGTGCCTCTGTCGGTGATCAGCCAGCCAGTGAAAGGCAAGAGCGTGGTGACTGCCCCCATCATCAAGGGCAACCTCGGGGCCAAGTGAGTACTTTGCGTCGGGTAGTTTCCCTTCAGAAATAGTCTGAGGAAGGTCTGTGTTCGGTGGGTTGCTGGGGAGCTAGCAAGCAGAGGGCGGAAGCAACTTGCAGTTCGTTAATAGGGCAATTAGCTGCAAGACACCGAATGAATATGGTGTCTGGCAATGAGAAGATAGTCTTTGTTTGGGTGCCCTGAGATGTAGGTTCTAGCAAATACACTGCAGAAGAAATGTTCTTTGTTTTGAAACCAGCTATTATATTAGTTCTGTGTTTGAGCAAGAATTAACCTGGTGACATACCTGAAAGTCTGTGTAATCTGAGTCCATCTCTCTGGTAGAGAAACTATGGAAGCGTTAACTGCCTGAGTGCAGATTCCTCTGGCGTTCAGATATTGAAGTCTTTTGTTTATTCTTCCATGAATTCTGGTAGTGTCTCCCTTAGTTAATATTTCAAGGCAGAACACTGTGTGCTCGGCTATTTTCTGCGCTCCTTGAAAAGTGTTCAGGTCTGATCAGACTAACCCAGGGATGTGCACGGTCCAGAATCAGAGGGTTTAGTTTGTGTGATAAAGTAATTCTCTCTCATAGTGATAAAAGTTGACAGGAACTTGTCACTTGCGTGCTTGCCAGTTTTGTGGGGAAAAATAAATTATTTAAAATCATTAGTAAAATAGATAAGTAACTTTCATCTCCTAGCAACTGAAGAACAATTTGTGAGTCTGAAATTTGTTGTTTTACTAATCTTTTACCAATTCTCTTTCCTTAGCATCAGTGGGTTAGGTAGAAATATCATCCTGACTACGATGCCAGCAGGGACAAAACTGATAGCTGGGAACAAGCCAGTGAGTTTCCTGACTGCACAGCAACTGCAGCAGCTGCAGCAGCAAGGCCAGGCCACGCAGGTAACGGCACCTAGAATGGTTCTGTTGTTTGCTTTTTGGTGACTTAGCATCTCCATGAGGACTTTACACTCGATACACGGGGTTCCACAAAAAGTACCAGTGCACAGCTTGGCTGTAGTGTCTGCATGAAGCACATGCAGCGCATCATCTCCTTCACCTTCCCTCCTTACAAATACAGTTTTGAAATGTTTTTTGAAGCACTGATAGTATAATGGGTGTAAACCCAAAAATCCTGTCAGGAAAAGTTCCCGACTGCTTGCAGGATTGTTTTTGTACACTTGGCTTTTTTTGATGTGCTTTCTGCAGATCAGCTTTTCTTGAAGAAGTCGCATCGCTTCTTTGCATATCCATCTTTCTGTCTGGAAACTTAGTGTTCTGTAATTCCAGAGCATTAAGCTGCGTTGAGAGCTGCTAGTAACAAGTCTGTCAAGTGTTCAGTGGATCCAGGTCCTTCTGAAAACTTGTAAAAGCAGCTGACTTTTAGGTTTTTACTCAAAAAACAGTGGATGGAGTGATCTTCTCCCAGATTCTGTTCTTGTTGTGTTTAGGTGCTTGGTCTTGTTCATATAACTGAAATTTTGTCAGCAACGGAACCAGATAATTTACCAGTGCTTCAGAGTACGATGCAAGTGCAATATGTCACCGGGTTGTTCCTGATGTGAGGTTTTTTTTTTTTTTTCATTTCAAACAGGTGCGAATTCAAACAGTACCAGCCTCCCATCTCCAGCAGGGAACAGTGTCTGGCTCTACTAAAGCAGTTTCCACTGTGGTTGTGACAACAGCTCCATCTCCAAAACAGACCCAAGATCAGCTGTGAACACTGGTTTGAAAAATGGATTGCTTTCTAAGAACTTCCCTGAGTCCGTGGTCACCCTCCATCCAACCACCCAAGACTACCTGACCACAGTCGTGGCTAGGGATTGGACTGGATTCTGTCACCTTGCTTGTCTGGAGTCAGCATTGTGGTGTCTAGGTAGAAATTCCTCAGCAAAAGATGCTGTACCGACAAAACAAAATGTTTCAGCCCAGATATGTAAAGCCAAACGCTGTGGCATTGATCATTTAAGAAATGTCTTCCTTTTCTTTGTTCTCTTCCCATCCGAAGGGCTTTTTTGCAAATACCATTTCTGTGCATTGTGGGTTGTAGACAAAGCAGTTGATCTTGGGTCTTCCTTAACCAGGGAAACTTGCTTGGAAGGGGTAATTCAGACTTCTCAGAGTCTTGAAGAAGATGCCTCCTGTTGCTGGAGTCTAGCTGCCATTACTTTTGTATAGGTGACTGAGAGTGGTGGCTTGGACACAGGAGCTTGTTTGTAACATAGCCTGGAAGTCGATCCCTAACACATTCAGTGTGCTATTTATAGACTTTTTAAATACCTCTCCCCTATCTCTGAGCTCACACTTCTTTTGAACAGATACCACTTCCATGTCAAATTTCTGTCAAAGGCAGGATGAGAGTCAAGACGGTTTTTTGCTGTCAAAAAGCTTGTAACCGTGCGGAAGAGTGAGAAGTGGAGGAGAAGCAGAAGGTTGTTGTGTGAACAAGTCTGTCAGCAAATGGGAATATAGTGGAAAGGAAAGTGTTCATCAGAAGAGTCCTTTAGTTTTCTTCAAAAAATAAACCTTTTTATCAGTCAAAAAAGACAGTAGCTTGTTTTAAAAGTTTGGAATATGTTTTCAGATATACCCAAACTGTAATCTCTTGGACTCAGAAGAAATATTTTAACCCATGATCCTGGCCTTTAGTTTTGTTTTTTACCTTTGCAATTTTATCTGTCTGTGTAAACTTGTTTGAATTTTGCACATTCGAGAGATGAATTTCTGACTGTTCTGACATGACCTTGAAACTTTCTCGGAATGAAATCAGAAGACATGTTGGATCAGGAAAAGAATAAAAGGGCAGAAAGCCTTAGAAATCTCTCTACCATCTCCTTTGGGTTTTGTACAGCTTGTGCTTTTGTGTACAATCATTGTCTAGCTTGCCAAGGGCTAATAGATTGTCCATCTTCGTTGTAAGATGGTTCTTTTTAACCTGGTTTCTCTGGTAGTCTTTTTTTTTTTTTTTCTTTTTAAATATGTGGTTTGCTCCGAGTTACACGTTATTGAATATAATTATTTAAATAACCAAGTCATACAGTTCAGCACTCTGCTGGGCGTGTCGGTCTTTCTTTACAATAGCTCACCTGCTTCAGAGGTGGGTTGGAGGAAGTTGGGTTATTTCTGTAAAAAAAGAAGTGGCTCATGCCAGGTATTGAACAAGCAGGGCACATCAGTACACCATGGTAAAGCAAGTACTTGAATTATGGTTTTTATGCCTCGGGAACAGAATTTGGAGTATAAAGGTTTTCCGAGCACCTGTCCTACTTTGTCAATTTTTGCACCTTTTTTGTACATTTAACTGTCGACCACAGAGACAGCAGAAAGGCTGCTGCCATTCTTCAGTCCTTTTAGTTGTGAAGTTAAAGTAAGAAATTAAAGGAGACGACAAGCAACTTCCTAATATTGCTTACGTGAAAGAGCCTCTAAATTCAAAACATAATGAAGATAATCCTGCTGTGTTCTATCCGTAATTAATAAAGTTCTTCAGTGTCAAAACCTACAGTCAGGTGCCGAAAGATGCCGATAGTGTGAAGCCCCTTAAATTTCTCCGAATCCTCTTGCAAGTAGCTCAGCCAGTTTGTCGCTGGACACAGGAGGCTTTGGCAGTATTAAATTTAACAAAAGAAGAAACCCGCATCTAATCCCACGAGTTTAGCGTGTCTCAGGTGTTGCTGCTGCTTGAAGAGTCTTGCTGTTCACATCATCACCATCCTGTATTCGCAACTTTTGCATTCATGGCTGCTCCGCTGGAGCCCATTCTCTTTTGAAGTCTGATCTTTGGGGAAAGAGCATCAGTCACTATCTGCTTCTTATTTCGAAGGGCTACATGCTGAACTAAAAACTATGTGTTTACTCCCGACTTTCCAGAACAAAGTACAGCCTGTTTTATGGCTCAGCTGCCACTGGTCTGATGAGTTGCTTCCACTCTGGTTGAAAAATAACCCTTAAGCTACTGCAAGTAAAGAAATCTAGAGCAAGTAAAGAGCCCTTGATTTTAATAAGTAACCTTTAACTTCTGCACAGTAGGCTGGAGGGCAGAGAGGGGCTTGAGGAGTTTATTTGGTGTATGCCTCGAGAAAGTGGTATGCTGGCATTGCTCCTTTTCCGTCTGTGTGTCCTGCCTGCTCAGGGGGCTTTCAGTCTGGTTTGCCATTACCTTTTTTAATTAAAACATGGAAGTACAGCCTGTTTTCATCACTGTGAGATGTTCTCTAGAGTTATCCAAGAGCCCTGGTTATTTCTTAAAACCTGTGGATGTTTATTTCCACCAAGAGAATATCATGTAATCATTGCTCACCAGAACCGAGCACGCTACACAAACAGCCACAGGCTATGGAAAGCCTTTCTAACCTTTATTTTAGCAACTGCTCTGTTTTATTTAAATCACGGGGGAAATCTGTATTTATATCCCTCAGTAGGACACCCTCATAACCCGATGAACTCGCCTTGAGGTTGCTTCAGGTGTTCCTTGACTAATGCATTGTTCACTTTGTCATTTGATAAAAGCTTCAGGGTATCATCTCTCTAGCTGGTGAAGCTTTTTATATACAAACGCAGCGTCATCATTTAATGGGAGTTTTGCGGATGTGTATTGAAGCATGGGCCCATTTTTGCAAACCAATCCTCCCACCCCGTCCCACCCTGCTACAGTAAGTGATGGGATAGCTGAATGGAGTGGAATAACCGTATAGTTTGCAAAAGGGAAATGATGGCATCCAGAGATGGTAGGCTGGATCTATCTTTCTTAATCTGGGTTTTTAATGAGTTATTTTAGGGATGATGTATCTTATGTGAAGGGACCCATTTAATGTGGATTAAACCATTTGAGCGTGGATTAATCCTGCATATGGCATCCTGCGCTGAGGCCTGAAAACTGCTACATCGGAGGTAAATATTTTGAGACCCAATTTGTTTCCTTATGTCTGATCACCAAATCCATTTGATCAGCCTTACATCCATATCTCGTAACGTTACTTTTTCTCACTGTCCGCCAGTTTGTAAGACCTGGAGGAAAATAACTTGGCTGTCAGAACCCAGATCTTTGAAGCAGAAACGTGCTGGTCCTAAAGAGCTCCAGGATCCAGTGGTTTCCCAACAGCACTTAAAGAAAGAGCAGAAGGTGCCACCCAGATCCAAAATGGGACATCAACAAGTGGATGTGCTGAGCCAGAGCAAGTTCGTCATGGCCCAGAGAACAGGAGAGCAAACCTGCCGGAGGTCATGCTGGTTTACCTGCTGTGCTGGTACTGCTTGAAGAGTTAACAAGGACCTGGAAACGAGGAGCTGCAAAGATGCTGCCATTGTTTGAAACTTGGTAAGTGACTTTCAATGTGTTTATTTGTCATTCTGAATGAATTTTTGGCAACAAGGGAAAATTTTTCAGTTTGTGCTTGGGGAAACAATGGCTACTTGGTATTTACAAGACATAGGTACAAAAATACGCTTCTATACGTAGAAAAATATGGTCAGTTACTCAGAGTTTTTGCACTTAGGACTTTCAGACTGCTTAAGGGAGGCTGTTGTCTTTTCTGTCGGTTTTATTGTCGCAGTGGTGTATGTGGGCTCTGTAGAAAGCCAGTAGCTTAACCAAAAATCCTAAACTGAACTGGGTTGTTGTTCCAAACATGGGCTAGGACAGCTGGGCAGGCGGGAAGGTGTTAATGCACAAAGCTGAGGATTTCCCCAAAGGCCCAAAGCACTTCCTTGTCACAACATTGTTCCTTTGAAGAGCAACATAGTCTGTGTTTTCAGATAACTGCGACCAAGAGAGAGAGCTCCCAGTCAGAGGGGTGAGTCCTTTCTGATGAGAAAGCTGGGTTTGTGTCTGGTTGCTAGGATTTATTCTATTTTTATTTTTCAACTCATATTGTAAAATATAGTTTCAGCGCTGTATCTGTCCAGGAGCTCCTTCCAGTAGGAAGAAAGCTTTCATTGACTGTGTCCGCACACTTGGATTTTATCATTTTTGGACAGAAGGATCAGGGTTTGTGTTAGGGCTGGATTTGTGTTTTTCCTTTTTTTTTTTTAATGATATAATTCAAGCATCATAGAGAGCAACAACTAATCATCTGGGAACCATTCTTCAAGAGAACTGCTCTCTTCTCTCAGTAGCTGGGATGGGTTGCAAGGTGTCCCAGCCTCTCCCCACCATCTCGTGGAAGGAATCTGAGGTCTCTCCTTGCCCCCATGCACAGCCTTTTCCCCCACAAGTACTTGTGAGCCAGCAACAGATGTCCAAGCTTCAGAGAACTGGCAGAAACGCCACGGGAAAGTAAATCAGAGCTTACGGATTTTATATACAGTGAGGGAGATCTAGGTTGGACATGATGAAAACTCATAGAAAGTCAGGACACTGTAATGCTAGAACAGATTGTCTTGAGGGGAGGGGAGTTTCCAGACAAACATTATATGTAGTGATCCGACTTTTAGGGTGGAGAATGGACTGCAGCAGATGTGCAAGCCCGATGCAGTCAGCGGGGTGTTTCATCCAGCCTGCCAGCTCATCCCGGAGAGGACTAACATCACCGAGGAGAGCACGTACTGCTCCTCACCTCTGACAGACTGAACTCTGCGGGTGAGTTCGCAGCCAGTTCTCCTGCTTTGGGGTGGGCATGTGTACAGCATGTGCAGTTTCACCATACCCCTCGAGAGGGATAGCTGGAAAAAACATCAGGCAGCTGCTTGTCTGAAAGACCTGGACCATGAAACAGCAAAAACTCCCACTACACACCACATCCCTTGTCCTCTGCACCACCACAGTGAGGGAAATAAGAAGAATGAGTGAAAAGTCAAAGCTGTATACTTTTTTTTTTTTGGTTGTAAACCAAGACTGAACTTCTGTTTTCTGTGGAAAACAAAGTGGCAAGGCAAGTGAGCGTGGGTCAGCTCCACTTGTTTGTAATAAACCAGAGAGAACTGGGCAATTCCAAGGCATTGTCTGCATCTCTCTCCCAGATAAGTCACGGCCTCAGTTTGGTCGGGCAGACAGGACTTTAACTGACTTTGAATCTTGGGTGTGCCTGAGTGCACAGCCAGGTTTCAAAACACGCAGCGCCAGAAACCAGGCAGTCAAGCTTGTCCACCCTGTTGCACTTACAGTTTGGCCGGCAAACGCTGCTGTTTGCTGATTCAGAGCTCACAAAATAGCTTCTGCTTTCACAAGCCACAGAAGGGCTCAAGAAAGAAACCCAGCTAATAGTGTAGTCCCAGGGGGCAAGCTTACATCCTGGGGTGTATTTCCTAGTGCTGTGGATTCCCTTTGGAGTCTGTTGGCACCCTTAGCAACACAAGAAGGCACAAGAAACTATCCCTCTTAATTTTGGAAGTGTGAAGCTGTCTGGGAAGCGTTGGAGGGCTGAGGAGGACGTTCTCATTGCAGGCGTGTTGCGCTGTCACATCCTTTGCTGTTTGTGCCCATACCTTCCACGGGATGGAGCTGGTCACTAGTGCCCTTTGTTCTGGCCAGCTTTGATGACCTCAGGAGGGCAAAGCTGCTTGTGATCCCTGCCAAAGTCATGTTTTGGAAGCAGGACTCCCACTCCAGAGCTCTTGAGAGAAGCATTTGAGATCAAAGGATAAGTTCCCATCCAAATCACCCAGTAATCCTTGAGCAGCTTTCTGAAAAGCAGCACCACGGCTCGGCTCTGCCTCAAAGCAGCCTGTGGCCAGCTGAGGGCAACTCACTGCACTTTTTCTCCCAAGTCAGTAATTATTCTCCTTGCATTACAGATGGAGAGGCTGAATCATACCGAGACAACTGGCCTCGGGAAGAGCTGTCCCTGTGCAGCTCATCAGTCCAGGGGAACCCACTATTCACCTTTGCTCTGTCCGGGGGCTGCCGGTTCAGCTGCAAACCGCAGGACTTGGGGATGACGTTCGCCTCTCCTCCCACTGAATCAGCCTTTTATTTACTCTTTGGAATGCAAAGTAACAGGACACCCTGTGAGTTTTATCTCTCTCCCAATCTTTTGTATTGAAGTTGCCTGACCGGATTGAATGTTTTAGCCGCAGAGAGAGAGATGGGGTGGTTTCGGGGTTGTCTGGCAGGAATCTGGGTGGGAGGGCACAGTCGGTGAAATTTGAATTCAGGAGTCACACCGCGAACAGAGCCCTTGAGACACACCGCAGGGAGGAAAACCCTTTGTCACTGCTGGGATCCAGCCCTTCGCTGGTGTGGCGGTGCGGATGGATGGTGCTCCTTCGCCAAGATAGAATTTCTGGCAACTGCTTCCACCAGAAGAAGACTTTTCCCCCGCAGGCAGCCTGCCTTCGTTCCTTATGTAAGCAGCTACGTTTCCCCATTTTTTTTTTTTTCCTTCTTCACGTGGATGGCATTCCCAGGGCTGGGAGCTGATGCGGAAGTATCCTGCCTGTTCGGACAGTGTTTGCTGCTCCAGCAGCTGATCGCTGTCTCCTCCGGGACCCTCCTGGGGGCCGAGCTCATGGAGGTTTAGCTCTTCTTACAACTCGCACACGGTTCTGACAAAGACGGACTGGGTTCTGAGATTTCAGCGGTGCCTAAAGCCAGTGCTCTCCTTCCTCCTCAAGGCATGTTTAAACCTCGGCTTGCTGCTCTCATCGTGCTCTTGTGGCCGCACTGATGCGAGGAGACAACGTGGGGAGGAGGAGGTGACAGCTTTTATCGAATGAACTGACACAAGCGGCGAGAAACAGAGGCTTTGTGTGTCGCTGACTGCTGCCATCGCACGTGGGTGAGTGGCTTGGTCTTTCTTGTTTCGATCGCATCTTTCTGTGACTTGCCTGGGCTCAGCATCCTCCAGCCAGGCTAGACAGACACATGGAAGTGTCCTACCGCACGAGCACGTGGCAGACAGTTGGCTGGGAATTGCTGCTTTGATGTTTTGGGGCTGCACAGTGCCCAGGAAGAGGGAGCGCTCATCTTACCCTGGTGACTTAGCGACACAGCCACGAAATAAATCCCTGCTTGAGCAGCAAAGAAACGGGGATCCTGTCATTCAGGGTCTAAGACAGCTGCCTGCCAGCTTTAGAATATTTTGTATTTAGCACATGTATTGCTTTCTTTTTTTTTTTCCCCCACGGTGATTGCATCCCCTTGTTCAAGGAGCCATTTGAGTTAATGAATTAATTTGTAAAATGACGGGAAACATCTCGCATTGGCAGCTCTGTGTGAAACCAAGGGCTGGGGATCTCTGCAGGAGGCACCGGAGGACTCAAAGAGTGAGTCTGCATCTTGCCCTCATTAGCCACATCCCCGAGCACGGGTGTTTGCCTGGCACCTGCCTGGAGGAGATGCATTGATATGCTAAAGAGGAGAAATTTGAAGAAACAAAGAGCGGTGGTTTAGCTCGGAGTAGCAGCTTTACACCTAGTGTATGCTGTTTCAGAGGGGTGTGGAGTCAGGCTGGTAGGGAGGGGCTGTAAAACCAGAGTGCTGGCCAGGGTTGGGCATCACTGGGAGAGCTGAGAGCAGCTCCTGACATCAGCCAGCCGGGTGGTTTCAGCAGGCTGACTAACAAAGCCAGCTTTTGAAGGGGAATGCCTTAAAAAAAAGCAGGAAGTCTGCTGTGCAAAGTGGGTGGGATTCTGGTAGCTGAGGGATGGGGGAGCAGGGAAGGCGGTGGGCACAGGAGTTGTGTTTTTCACCCAAAGAGAAAAAACTTGTGCTCTGCAGGACATTTTAGGGCAAAGGGAGACAAGTGTAACCCAGCAGGCAGCTCCTGTTACACCAAAACCAGTTTTCTGGGAAATTTAACTGTTCAGATGTGGAAAAAGTCAGTTTCAGGGCTGGGAGCAACTGGTGTAAAGGGGCTCAGGTCAGCAGTGGGATGGCCGGTTCAGGCTTCAGATAGATTGATGGGCTTATCACATGTTGGTATGGACTATTGTAAGAAAGAGAAGGGACAATCCTTTCCAAGAAATCTCGTGTTGGCCCAGCTGTATCTTTAATCTTGATTTACTCTTGAATATGAGAAATCTAAATACTGGAGCTGGGGGGGGGGAGTCAAGTTTCCAAGAAGGGGAAAATAATGGAGTAAGACTGCGTCAGGAATGCGGATTTCAGTGTTAAAAGTCCTCTTTCAAACCTGCATTAGTGCATTCTTTAAAACCAGGGCTTTGGTGCTAGTCCCTCCTTTTCTTGGGGGCAGCATTTACTAGTAGACTGTACAGTCTCTGGGAGCTGTTACTGATCCGTGAGAAGCACTCTGAGCGCCAAATTCGGATCCATGTGCGATTTGTGCTGTGCTGCTGTGCGGCTCATCATGTTGCCTCTGGTGTCCTCTGCTTGGTAAGAGATGGCTCGTTCCTAAAGCACTGTAGCTTAGCTGAGAGCAGGTTTCAGGCTGGGATAAAAGGAATATTTTGCTTTAGCAGCCCCTCAGTGTACCAGGTGGGGGTTTTTTTGGGGAACAGTAGGATTGTCACAGGGGCTAAAAGTGCCCGTGCATGCTGGAGGGTGCCTCTTTGCAGCAGGGTTTCATAGCATGATAGTTCTTGTCACCCGAGAACAGATAAGACCTTGGGTACATAAAGCTTTGCCCTAGAATCTGTTGTGTACATGAGCGCTAGCAAACCTTCCTGCCTGCTGGGGGACAACTTGTGTTGGTAAAAGACAGATTTTCCTGGTTTCATTGACTAAAACAAAGCACATTGCAAAAAAATTCGGATGATGCAGAGCCAGCGCGGGGCTTTTGGGCACGGCTTTTCGGACACAACATTTTTCCTTAATTTCCCTGCGGACTCTTGCGAAGCGGGGGAGGCGGGAGCCGCAGTCGGACACGGGAACGTCAGGGGACCCGTGGGGTGTTTCCGGCTTCCCACACCTGCCAGGAGTACAGAGAAGGAGGAGCCGGGCACCGTGCCGAGCCGAGCCGTGCCAAAGCCAGGAGCAACCGCGCCATGGCGGCCTGAGCCGGCGCGCCAGCCGCCCTCCCCATGGAGCGGGGCACCACGGCCGCCGGTGCCGGCATGAGGTACAGCGCCCAACCGCAGGTGAGAGCGGCAGCTGGTGCTGGGGGCGGTGGGGCTCTCCCAGGTCAGCCTTTTGTCCTCCGCTCGCTCCGGTTCCTTTGAGCCTCATGGGTCAGGACCAGGGCGGCTCCGGATCCGTTCGGAAGTGAGGGAGGTCCTGCTTCCTCTTTGCCATCAGATAAAATCAGGAAAAACTGTTTGGGGGATGCTGCTGAGCTCAGTGGAGCAAGAAGAGATAAAACGAGCTTTGGGAAAGCGGGCATCCCCACCCGTCGCGATGCGGCGGTCTGTGCCGCGGTCTGTGCCGGTGTTGGACCGCCTCGGTGCCGGCACTAACATCGCTCTGCTGGTTTTGATTTTGGTTTACGCTAGGCGCTGGGGATGTGTGTGAAGGTAAACTGTGTGGAGGTGAACTGTTTGCAGCGCGTGGGTCTGGGTTGTTTAGCAACAGCTCTACCTAAACCTGTTGGAGCCATCAGCAGGTCTGACTTTAACCGAGGGCTTCGTTAATTAACTGCTGCATTATCAGCGTGCTTTGAAACTTGAGTGAGCTTGAGCTGTGGTTTTGGCTTTTCCTGTACGTTGTCCTAGCTGAGGGTCGGGCAGGCACTGTTGGTTTTGGGTTGCACCTCCAGAGCTTGTTCTGTGCCACAGAGCCGTTTCCAAACTGGGCTTTTAGATTGAAGCACGATGGCAGAGCTTTCCAGCTCACCTGCAGGCTGGCTGGGTCGGTTGTTATCTGGTGGTGGTAAGGAGCTGGCAGTTTTAGCATGATCAGAAAGCTGGCCTACAGCAAGAAAAAATTTCCCTCGCCTCCAGCCCCGCTGTCCTGCGAGTGTCGGGGCCACGGTGAGGGAGCAGGAAGGAGATGCTCTCACTGGTACCGTTCAGCTCGAGCTCCTCATTCCCTGGCTGGGTCAGGGTGACGCCGTTGCATGCAGTGTGATCTCCCCTGCCTGGCTTGTTCTCCGGTAGCTGGTGTGTCTTTACAGCAGGGCTGAATACTCAAGCCAGTCCCTTCGCACCGGAGCAGCAGCGTGCCAGGTCCTTTCCTCTGGTTCTGGATCAGTTTTCCCCCTGCATCAGTTCAAGAGGAGCTGATCTCACCTGGGGGGATTTCCCCGAAGATGGTACCTGCCTTCCTGGCAGTAAACACCCCGAGGAATTGTCCCCCGTGGACCAACTGTCGTTGGACTTGGCTCCCTATAAAAATGACAGTGGAGCAAGTACGAGTTGTTTTGCAATGACACCAGAGAAGGAGCTGCGACAGTTCTTGGGCACAGCAAGGAGAAGCTGCTCCTTGGAAAAGGTGTAGAGCTTTTTTTCTGGGGCAGTGGCTGGTGGGTGAGCTGCTGCTCGGGCCAGTTTTGCTGCTGTTAGTGCCAAAAGCAAACAGGGATAAGGAAGGCACGATGAGAAAAAGGCTGAGGCCAATCAAGAGCGCGCCAGACCTTTGCTCAGCAAACAACAGATCACTTTGTAAAACCACCGAGGGAGCCGCGAGAGTATTTGAAGCTGCGGGGAAGGGAACAGAGCAAAGGTTCTTGCCTTGCCCAGGGTAGAATTTGCTGTTTCCATCCAAAGGCCGCCGGGGCTAGCCCTACAAATAACGCACCGGGATATACGAGCGAGAGGGAGCAGCTAGGAGGGATGGGTTTGGCAGATAAAGGCTTTGCCCGGTCGGAGATGCTGGTGTTTCCCCTGCTCTTGGCTCCAAACATTGAAATCAGAGTTGGGGAAGAGCGTGGGCACAATGCAGTGATGAGCGTGGAGTGTTTCCTCGAGGTCTGGAGCCCAGCTGCTTTTGTTAAAGCTGCCAGAGGGTGTTTTTGTTGCTCAGGCAGTACTTTCTGTACCAGGAGAGATAGAAGCGTGTTTTAAATAAGCTGTTTGCACCTGTGGCATGTTTTTCTTCTGCTCTTGGGGCATCAGTGTGTTGTAGGGAAGAATTTCACGGCTCGCAGGCCTGTAAGGTAGCTTTATTTCCCACTTCTCCCCAAGAATTGCTAAAACTTAAGTGTAAAAGTCTCAGCTACAGCAGAAGCACAGTTAGAAGCGTGGTCAGTTGTTTTTTTTTGAGCTGCTGTGTTGCACGACACAGCTGCGCTGATAAGCCTGGTGCGGGGCAGCGAGCCAAGCCTGTGCTGTCCTGTGCAAACATTAACTTCAGTTTCTTCTGTAATAAACCCAAGAGGAATTTGGTTTCTCGTATGACTCAGGACGGTCATAAGACGATTGGATGGTGTAGAGGATTGAGCTCGAAATTGGTGTGTGACATAGGCGTGTGCGGCTTGTATCTTTCGCTATTGCACTCGCCCTCCGTGCCTGGAAGGTAGAGAGTCGGGAGGACTCCGTGTCCTTTATTTCCTGCTCCAGATTCCCTCCTGAGTTCAGATGCCATCATGTTATAGTGTCATTGCCCTTAATAAGGAACTGAGGATGAAAAACAATACTCTGGCAAAGTTTCCCCAGCGCTTTCCTGCCCGTGTTGGGTCAGCAAGGACTGCAGAAGCCCACCCCGTTGGTGTCCAAGGCTGGGGTGTCCCAGGCTGTGAGCCCGGCTTGCTGGCTGTGTCCTGAGCTGGTGGATGAGTCGATGGATTTCATTCCTCTCATTTCTCATGGGATATTTGGTTTAGGTTTTATTGAACACTACCCGAGGCAGGTGTGGCTGGAAAAGGAGAGGTGGGAATTGCCTCTTGGATACACAGGCTGGGATCCGCAGGGTGTAATTACCCAGCAAGAGTCCGGCCGCATCGTCCAGTGACTCGGCTTCATCCGAGACCTCCCCAGGCCAGCTCAGAGTTTGTATTTTAGGGGTTCCTTTTCTCGGACGTGTACATTCATGCCAGGCAGTGGGTCTTGAGGAGTCCTGGGCAGAGCAGCCCAGGCTGGAATGTGACACAGCTCAAGGGAAGCAGCTGAATCTCGTAGCTGCCTTGTGCTGGACAAACAAATTAAGAGCTGGTGATAAGGGACAGCTGAAACTAATGGCCGGGAGCCCAGTCCTCCTGTGGGCAAGGGTTCAGGGAACCAGACACAGACACTGAGATGGAGGACCTGTCTGGGAGGAGAGGGGAGCCTTTGGTGCCTGGGACACATGGAGCTGTCTTGCTGGAGCAGCCAAACAAGCCAGAAATCAGCCTCTTGCAGAGCTCATCCCCGATGGACCCGTGTTTTGTACATATCCATAAATCTTCTAGCTGGAGAGCTGTGGCACATCCCAGCCTTTCTGCGAGTTATTTCCCTTTGCAGGAGGATCTCTCTGCTTTCTGGTAAGTAACTCTGGTCCAGATCCGACTGTGGCCGTTCCCACCGTGCCCGTGTGCCTGCTGAATTTCCTGCTGACGGAATTAGTCACTTCTGCATCTGGTTTGTCCAGTCTGGCAGAGGACGGTTGCTGTCTAAAAATATATCGTGCGGCTGGCTTACGGAGGAGGAGTGGGAAGGTTTGCTTACGCACAGGACTTCTCTTTGGGCTCTCTGCACGGAAGAGTTGCGTGCAGGAGACCTCCAAGCGCTAGATAAATCTGTCTACACGCGCTCTTATTCCAGGTTTCCTCATGGAGTCTGTATTCCAGGGGAAACTAAGGCGTGGAAGAAATGGGGCGAGGTCTTTCAGACCCTTTCGCTTGATTGTTTTGTGGCTTTGACGCTGATGCTGCGACCAGAAACCTCGGATCCTGCCATGGGGAGTCCCGGGGTGTCGGTGAGTGCTGAGTGAGGAGGAGGAGGAGGAAGTAACTGAACCTGTGACTAAGGTGGAGAAAATATCGGGGAAGGTTTAGTGTTAATAATGTTTGTTGGAGTAGTTTCCTCGAGAAGGGCGAGAGAGTCAGACCTTTGAGTCACTTTGTGCTAGAGACCGTTTCTTGGGGGATCGTGGACAAGGTGAGAGCAGGGCGTGCGTTCAGATCCTCTCTGCTGTTGCGATGGAAATGTGCAGCGGCTGTTAGCTAAAGGAGATGAAAGTTGTAGTTGTCTTTCTCTTGATTTAATTATGATCTTTCCAGCCTGTCTTGCTTTTGATTCCATCTGGTTTCTGCCTAGCTTAGAGGATGGTGACCAGCACCGCAGAGGAGAGGACAAGATCTGGAATACCAGAGGGCGCGGAGGGAAACCTCTTTGCATCCAGTCTCATGTCTCCCTTTAGTCACTGCGTAACTTCTGGCAAGTAACAGAGTCAGTGGCTGCTTATACACCTGGTGCAGGAGGAATAATAAAAATCACCGCCCGAGGAGTCCCCACACGCCTTTCCTTTCTTTTGGTGCTGTGGGTGTCACTGCTGTCTCAGCTTGTGAGCGCGAACAGACTGACAAAGGCGTGCTGTAAACACTCGCAGGTTTAAGACCTTTCCTCCTTTTTTTTCCAAGAAGAGCAGAGAAATTGTCTGAATTGTCTAGGGGGTGAGTTTGCCGATAGGGACTTTTCCTGCCTGGCTTCCTTTGGTGCCTGTGTTTGTGCGTGTTGGAGGTGGAGGGGAGCTGTGTTTCCCTTCTGATTTAATCACACCGATTAGTTGCTCCCATTGAAGAGTTTTTTCTCTGCAAAGCACCACGTTTATATCAAAGAGGATGTTAAAATGCATCAGCCACAGCTTCGTGCAGTCTGGCCTCGTCCGGCAGTTTTTCTGGTGGTTTGGTGAAACTGAATCTTGGGGATTTTGCAGAGGGCGTGTTATTAAGGCCAAGATTTAACAACTTCTGCCCGAAGATTGTTTTTCAGAGACGCTGCCTTCTCCCTGTAGGCATGCGGTTCTTCCTCGCGGACCCCAGGAGGTCTGGGAAAGCTGCTGCTGCGTGCACAGATCCATCATTGAAACCCCGAGGTGGTTTTTTTGCTGCGGGCTCCTGCTGATGTTAGAGGAGAATGAAACGTTTCTGTTAACAGCAGCAACGCACTGGAAGTCCTGGGAAGGCTTGGCGCTGGCCGCAGCCCCATGGTGGGAGCAGGGAGACGCTTGCGAGATTGGTGGCATTTTGGGGTATTTATTGTGTGATTTGGAAACTGATGGGAGCCAGATGGCTGTTAGAAAGATGGTGCATCAAACTCCAGGCAATCTTGACTTTGATTGAAGAGTTTCTGATTTAGGATATCTGTTTGTGTTTAAGCTTTGTTTTGTGTGTCTTCTGTTTTGGAAGTTTCCTTGGGTTACATTTTTAAGTTTTTCCTGTATGATCACGGAAGCCAAACAGGAATCAGAGCATCCCCCGTGGTACTGTCCTCGGTGGCCTTGCTGGGTCTTTTGTTTCTTCTGGCAGCGGCTGGATGTTGGTGGTAGGAACCTCAGAGGTGGTTTGCTTTGTCTTGGTTTCTTTCTTGCTCAGCTTTGGGTAATAAATCTCAGAAGTAAATGAAATGTGAGTAGACGAAAGCTGTCAGATGATAAACTTGGATTATTCCGAGAGCAGATGGTGCACAAACTGATCAGTTGCATGGTGGACTTGGTGGCTTCGTAGTGTTTGCAGAGGATTAAACTTCAAGATTAAACCCTTTACGAAAATGTGGGGTAAGGTGCCTCCCCTGCCACGTCCCTTTCTTTTGTAGAGGGCCTTAGGCGAATACCAGAGGGAGGAGAGGCTTCGGGGAGGTGTGGAGGGTGAGGAGAGGACAGAGATCGGGTGAAGAAAAGGGCAAAAGGAGTGGTGGAAGGGTGCAAGCGGGAGCTGGGCTTTCCTGCAGAGCGAGGCTTGCAGAAAAATGAGACAGTGAAGCCACTGTGCCTAAGGGAAGTGCAGCGAGGGTGGCTCGGAGGTCCCTCTTTCTGCTGGTTATTTTCCCCTGACTTTCAGTGGCTTGTAACATTTGCATTAAATTAAGCTGAGCTGTGAGTGTGTGTTTGTGTCAGCCCTGGGCCGAGAGAGGACAGGCAGCATCTGACCCGGCATCACCGTTACCCCTTCCGGAGCGCAGGGATGCGTTTGAATGCAGAGATTTTGTGCTAGTCAGCGCTTTGTGTCGCAGCATCCTTGCTGTCATCCGGAACCCCGTGCCGCTGCCCAGGAAGCTGCTGGCTGCCCGGTGAGGCTCAGCAAAGGGGAAAATGAGGAGGTGGTGGCTGGAAAGGTGAGGCATCCTCACGGTTTGGGCGGTTTACAGCAGGCAGAGAGCCCTTCCCGCCTGGGGGAGGCACAAGAAGAAAGCAGAAGATGTGGTCTGCTGTCCCGGCGTGTGTTAGCCAGCTCCGGGGAGGGGAGGAAGTGCTGCGGGTGCAGATCTCAGCCCCTGAAATCTGCCTGTACCGAGGATGCTTTGGGCTGGACGGCATCCTCCAAAAACATCTGGATCTGCAGCTGGTCTGATCCCTGCCCAGGTCGGAGGTGCAGGTACAGGAGCAGGGCAAGGATGGAGGTGCAAGAGAGTGAAACCCCGGGACACCGAGGGTTTTGCACTGCAGAGAGACCTTCCTCTTCGTGGGGTGGTGGTATCGGTGAGAGCTGTGCCGCTACAAGCATCACTCCTCCTTCCTGGCCTTTAGGACCTGCTCTTCCTTAGCCAACACATTGTCCTGAGAGTTTTGCTGGCTGCAGGGATGTCTGGTGTGTTCATCTTCGTTTTTTTGATTTTCATTTAATCGATATTTGCGCTGAGTGGGAGAACCGACACAAATACTGGAGTGTTGGCTCGGGGGACACGCAGAGAGCTGTGCAAATGTGAAGGGAGGAAGTAGCTGGGTTTCTTCTCTTACAGGAATGCTATTTATAGCGTGCTGTGCCCCACGAGCTGCGGGGACACACCTGCCGCGTAGCAAGTGCTTTGTCAGGGTGAATTTTTGTCTGCGGTTTCATCCGCCGGCAGGCAGAGATCTTGGAGGCTCGGGGTTTGTGACCTGCCATGGTCACAGGGGGTATGTTGGGAATGGCTTTTCCACCGTCCTGTCCTCTCTCCCCTCCTAGGACATGACCAACCTGGAGGAAGGGGTGGAGTTCCTCCCTGCCATGAACTCCAAGAAGATGGAGAAGCGTGGACCAAAGCGGCGGGTGGTCATCACCGTCACGATCATTGTTTTCCTGCTTGTCTCCGTTGTCACCGGCCTCCTGGTTTGGCACTTCAAATGTGAGTATGACGTCTGTTTTACCCGGTGTTGCTGACACATGCCCTCTCTAGCTCCAGGGAGGCTTCAGGAAGCGGAGGGACACCATTTCCATCCCCCTACCCTAACTCCTGTGCCTGGGGACCTGCTGTGCCCCAGTCCCAGCCCTCACTGCCCTTTCTGACTCCAAACTGTCCCCTTCCAGACAGGAACGCGCCCGTCCGGAAGGTTTTCAATGGCCACTTGCGGGTCCTCAACTGGGACTTCCTCGATGCTTACGAGAACTCCAGCTCACCAGAGTTCCTCATGCTGGCCAAGAAGGTGAAGAGCACGGTAAGAGGTGTCTTGCATCCCTCCTCCTGCAAGCAGGACTTTTTTCTTTTGCCCTGTGGCCATGGGGATTTTGCATGTAAGACTGCTGGGAGCTTCCTCGCTCCTCTCAGCTCTCCCTGCTCACAGTGACACGCCGGGCTGGGTGCAGGGAACCTGCCTTTACTCTGGGTCTTGGCATCACAGCTCCAGCCCATTGCCATGGGATTTCCCTGCCTCTGCCACCCGGCGTGTGCTGTAGGACACTGCCTGGGCAAATCCCAGCGTCGGCAGATGAGTCAGGCTCTGGAGCTGGGGGCTGAGGCAGGAGCGCGTCTGCCCTCTGTGCTGAAACCGCGGCTGCTCTTGCCTTTCCCTTCAGACTCGGGTATTTGTTGTGCTTCCCTCGGGGAAGAGCAGGGCGAGCTGAGGCAGAGCAGGCTGCGGTGTGCAGGTCTGGGCGCTTCTGGGACTCTCAACTCTCCCTCTTCCTCTCTTGGGTCCCTGCAGATTCCTGCACCCAGGGATGCCGGGTATGTGCCCTGATTTTCCATAGCAGGCTTTGAAGCTCTGTCTGTCTTTACCTTTTCCCCCTTTCTCACTTTCAGACATGCTGAACACCCTTCTGTAAACTTTTCAGGTGGAGGACATCTACAGGGATCATCCAGACATTGGCCCTTACCACAAGGAGACGGTGATAACCGCGTTCAGGTGAGCGCTGGGTGCTGTCCCAGCCCTGTCTGGGGGTGGAGGAGGGCAATGCTGGGATGTCACGCAGCCGTGGACCCTCATTCCTGGGCTGCTGTGGTTGGAGGCATCCACCCCAGATGACACAGTAAAGGGTGGGTAGTGAAAACCAACCCGAAAATGCGTATTGTTTTCTGCTGGTTCTCGTCACTGTGTGCTGAGGGAGATGTCTTGGGAAAATCAAGGTGTTGTAGAGCCTACAAACCCCAATGGGTGGTGCCTGGCAGCTCTGAAAGGGACTCCCTGGGCTGGCAGGGGCCTCAATTTGCTTATCTTGTCATTGAGGCTCTCCCTTGCCCACGGCCATCCTCCAAAACTGTCTCACCGAGTAGCCTGGCCCTTTCTTCTGCTCCTTGAAGTTCTGCTGGGTCTGTCCTTGCTCTCACCCATAATCTCCCTTCCCTGCAGCGAAGGCAGCGTCATTGCCTACTACTGGTCAGAGTTCGTCGTCCCCAAGTACCGGGAGGAGAGTCTGGACAAGGCGATGGCGGACAAGCAGAGCTTGGTTCAGAAGTGGAACCCCCGCCTGCGGAACCCCACGCTGAAGGTGGAGTCGGTCGTCGCTTTCCGTGAGTGCTGGCCCCGCGGTCCCTGGGCCTCTGCGTGGGTCTCTGGGGGGGTGGGTACGCTGCCGGTCGCAGCCCTCCCGTGGGTGCCTGTGGCCATGGGGAGGAATCCTCCCTCCTGCAGAGGAGAAGCTTTATCCCCTGGCTCCCCAGAGCCCAGGCGGGAGCAGTTAGCTTGCCGGGAGAGCTCTCAGGCGCGGCCAAATCAATGCAGGTCCCAGGGACCGCTTCAGCTTTGCGCCCAGGGACTTTCCGCAGCCCCAAGGATGACAACACCTCTGTTTTCTCCTGCAGCTGCCGACCCCAGCATCGCTAACTCCGCTCGGAACAGTAAGTACAGTTCTTCTTCAGTCTCATAACAGCCTCTGTGCATCCCCAAACCTCTTTGGGGTGGTGATTTCCCTTGCGGGGTGGGAAAGGGCCTGGGGAGAGGTGCTCTGCATGCAAGGCAGACCCCCATGTGCTGCTTGGGGATGGTTTGGGGTTGGCCAGACTAGCTGGAGGTTGCAACAAGGGGTGATCCCTGCAAAAAGCATCTGCCCAGGGACAGCCTGCAGGCAGGCGAGGAATTACAAGCCCTGGATGCTACATCTCGGGGGGGAAAGGCACGGCAGAACCTCCTCGTTTGCCTTCGTAACTCTCCCCTGCTCTCTGGGCAGATAGCTGTGTGTTTGCCCTCCACGCCAAGGAAGGGGAGATCACCAGTTTCACCACGCCGGGCTTCCCCAACAGCCCGTACCCCAACAACGCGCTCTGCTACTGGACGCTGAGGGCGGACGCCAACTCCATCATCAGCCTGACCTTCAGGACGCTGGAGCTGGAGCAGTGCACCGATGACAGTGACTACATCAAGGTGTACAACTCCCTGAGCCCCGTGGAGCCCCACGCTTTGGTCCGGTGAGTGTCCCCGTTAGGTGTCCGTGTGACACCCAGTCCTGGTGTGAAGTGACAGGGTGGCACTGAGAAGTCCTGCGGGTAACTGAGCTCCTGTCCCTGCTCGGAGGTGACCTGTGCTGTTTGAGGCTCTCTGTGCAGTCGTGTCTAACGGATTTTGTCCTTTATTTTCTAGGCTCTGTGGGAGTTACGCCCCTTCCTACAACCTGACCTTCCTCTCCTCCCACAACGTCATGCTCGTCACGTTGGTTACCAACAAGGAGGGGAGATACCCCGGCTTTAAGGCTGAGTTCTTCCAGCTCCCGAAGATGAAAGGTGAGCAGAGGCGTTGGCCCGGTTCCCCCTGGCCACGGGCAGCTGTGCGGCTGCGGTCAGTTTGCCAGGGCTGTTTCCAGGGCCAGGAAACCTGGAAGCAGGTCCCATCTTGGCTCTCGGAGCTTCCCTTGCCCACGGTGCTCTGGGCTGCTGTAATGATGTCCCTTGAGGAGGGCAAAGTAAGAATTGTGTTGGATTATTCATGCAGATTGATGCATGCAGGAAGCACCTAATTGATCGCCTGGGTTCTCTCCAAGCCTTCGAGCAGAGCTGCTCTCTCCGGAGATCGACTTAACCTTATTAGAGACTGTTGCATCTGCCTCCCCTCCTGCCTTGGGCTTGGGAAAACCACGTCCTTCTGCGTCTCTAACCCGCTTTCATCTTCTTGCTTATCTTCTAGCCTGCGGTGGGACTCTGAGAGGAGAGAGCGGCACTTTTACGACTCCCTATTACCCAGCACACTACCCCCCGTTCACGGACTGTGTCTGGAACATAGAGGTAAGGCGGCATCCTCTCTTTGCCTTAATTACTCTGTTAAATGAGCTTGGTTATGCAGGACACCGTGCAGGTGAGCTCGCTCTAGAGACTTCTGGCGTGGCTGGAGGGAGGCTTTGGGTGCTGGTGCCAAAGGCAGAAGAGGCTGCGAGACACCTGGACCCTGTGTGACACTGCTGTCTTCTGGGAGGGTGTTTGTTTTCCTTCTGGACAGTGGATTTCTTTCCATTGTCAGTTATCTTCTGTCCTCCCCCAAACTCAACCCTTTTCCCATGAAACCTGTTCCCATTTTCTGTGCTCCAGAAGACAACATGCCACTGACTCTGCATCCTTGTGCAGGTTCCCTCTAAAAACAACGTGAAAGTGCGTTTCAACATGTTCTTCGTGCTGGAGCCCGGGATCCCAGTCAGCTCCTGCACCAAGGACTACGTCCAGATCAACGGCACGAGGTGGGTGTCGGGGGTCCGACCCGCGGCTTTGTCCCTCCGAGCGGAGGAGCTGTGTTATTTGTCACCTTCTGCTTTCCTTAAACTAGCTGTGGGACCAGGCGTGCTGGTGCTCTTTGGGATGTGGTGAGGCAGGAGGGTGCTCGGGTCTGAGCTGCTCTTGTAGCTCAGTGTGAGAGGGGATTAGACCCGGGGTTTGTCGGGTGCTGCAGCCGAACCCCCCCAGCGCTGCGGGACATCACATCACGTGCTGCGCGTGCAGAAAAGCCGAGACGCCTGGCGTGGTTTTGCTCGAATGAGCAAATCTCCATTGTTGGGGTAACTGCGTCACGCTCGGCGATGTGTTCACTGTTACACAACCTGGTGCCAGCCGGGCCAAAAAGAGAACTGGGTGCTGCGTGGGGGAAGTGAGCAATGTCGTTTCACCACATTTTGGGGCAAGGGAGCTGAAACCCTCAAAGAGAGAGGGTTTTGGAGTCAGCACCAGCACCCGTGGCCCTGGCTGGTCCCCGTGGAAGTAATTCCTATGGGATCCTGCAGCCGTAGAGTCCGGAGATGTGCTGGATCTGCCCAAAAAAAAAAGCCACAATTCAGCTCCAGTGTGCAGCCCCAGTTTGTGCTGGAATCGGAGCTGCTCCGGGGTTTGCTCAGGAGTTCATTCATCTTTGCTCTCTCTCCCTGCAGGTACTGCGGGGAGCGTTCCCAGTTTGTGGTGGCCAGTACTAACAACAAGATAGAGGTGCGCTTCCACTCAGACCAGTCCTACACCGACACCGGCTTCTCCGCCGAGTACCTGTCCTACGACTCCAGCGATCGTGAGTTCAAACCCTGGGGCTGTGGGGGGGAAACTGATTTTTCTGAGCTCTGGAGGCTGTCCCTCCGCTGCCACGGAAATCGGGAAGCACGCCTTGCCAGGGGCACAGGGACGTTTCGTATTTTCCTGCAAACCTCCCTGTTGGAGGAGGATTTCCTCTGTTTTGAGGAAAAGGTGTTTTTAACGCCGGATGCCGTAAGCAGGGGACATTGGGTGCTTTGGGGAAGGGACCGAGGGGACAGCTGGAAGGCTCACGTGTGGTTTTATCCCTTTTTCCCCACTCTCAGCCTGCCCTGGCAAGTTTGCCTGCAACACCGGCCGCTGCATCGACAGGAGCATGCGCTGCGACGGGTGGCTGGACTGTGTGGACGGCAGCGACGAGAGATCCTGCAGTAAGTCTGTCTTCTATTTTTCTTGCCTGGAGTTAGAGACACTCAGGGTGGGGATCAATTTGGGATCTTTTCCCAGCGTAGGAGCTGTGGGCTCCTGCTGGTCTAGCCCTCTCCCAGTGGGATCTCCCTTTCTTTCCAGTCCCTCCCAGCTGGGAAGGGGTTTTTCCATTTCACCCTAAAGGCTGGCGTGGGTTGGGCTGAGCTGGGGGGTGGATTTTGTTCCCATCACACGTGGAAAACCTGTGTGATGCACGGGGGGTTTTTCTTTGCACAACAATTTTTCCTCTTAGATGAGCAGAGCCATCTCGTAGCTGA
The DNA here is from genome assembly GCA_011057875.1 of Pterocles orientalis. Classification (NCBI taxonomy): domain Eukaryota; kingdom Metazoa; phylum Chordata; class Aves; order Pterocliformes; family Pteroclidae; genus Pterocles; species Pterocles orientalis. The sequence goes on along the minus strand of WKFP01014715.1, from coordinate 156,487 downwards.
TGTTATTGCCCAGGGTCTGCAGTTAATTGGGGAGCTGGTTTAATTGCAGGTAATCGGAGAGCTAATTCTGCTGGTTTCTCGCTCTCCCTTTGCAGCCTGTACCGAGCAGCAGTTCAGGTGCCAGAACGGCTGGTGCAAGCCCAAATTCTGGGTCTGCGACAACGTGAACGACTGCGGCGACAACAGCGACGAGCTGCAGTGCAGTGAGTAACCCGTCCCGCGGAGGAGCAGAGCTGTAGGAGATGTGGGGAAGATTTTGGGAAAGAAAGGGCTGCGTGGGTCAGCGGTGGTGCGCAGCTTAGAGAAAAAATATCCTGGGGACATGGGAAATCGGCGTTTTGTGGCTGCAGAGGCTTTTCTTGTCGTGGAGGGGAGGGAGGTGGGGGTTCGGTGGGGTTTGTGTCCTGCCGGCTCTCAGGAGCTGCTCTGTCCCCAGGCTGTGCTGCCGACAGCTTCAAATGCAACAACGGGAAGTGCATCCCCAACGCCCAGAAATGTGACGGCAAGGACAACTGCGGGGACGGGAGCGACGAGGGCAGCTGCAGCAGCGGTGAGGGGGGGCTGTGGAGGGGATCTTCCCCCCGTGCAGCCTCGTACGGGTTCCCTCGTGGCTGGGCACCCCAGCATGGATTTTTTAATGGGGTTGCAATGTCCTGGGGATGGGCAGAAGAGGTGAAGGGCTCCTCAGCAGCGCCACTTCCCCAGAACTGGGGGTAACCCTTCTCCTTTTGTCCCCCGCAGCGGTCCACACAACAGTCCCCTGCAAGGATTACACCTACAAATGCCGCAGCGGGAGCTGCATCAGCAAACAGAACCCCGAGTGCGACGGGGAGCAGGACTGCGAGGACAATTCTGACGAGGACAACTGCAGTGAGTACCCTGGGGAGGGCAGGGGACGTGGGTTTATGGGCTGGGCCACTTGGAGAAACACTTAAGTGTGATGGAGGGAGTCCCTGGGCTTTTCTGTGCGGTAGTTTGGGCTGAAAACACCCACGCTGTGTTCTTTAGCAGCATGTGGAGCATCTGTGGTGTTCAAAGTGTTTAGAGCGGGCTTACACACATCAATATTTTTATGCAGTAAATATTTTCACTAATTTAGAGCTGATCACCCAGCCCTGACCTGGGTAATGGGGCACTTGTGCCGTGGGAGATACCCCAGGGGAAGGTGTAGAAGAGGAATAACCAAGTGCCCCTTCTCCTTCCCCACCCAGACTGCGGCATCCGCTCCTACACCAGGAAATCGCGGATCGTCGGCGGACAGAACTCGGACGTGGGCGAATGGCCCTGGCAGGTCAGCCTCCACGCCAAGGGCCAGGGCCACACCTGCGGGGCGTCGCTGATCTCCCAGAGCTGGCTGGTGTCCGCGGCGCATTGCTTCCTGCAGATGCAGGGGATCAGGTAGGTGGGAGCCGCACCGGGAACCCCCGCTGGAGGCAGGACACCCCGGCGGCTGCACTTCCATTTTCCAACGTTCGCATCGATAGGAAAAACCAGTTTGAGAGGCACTTCTGGGAAATCATTTAAGACAGTGAGTGACGATGTTGGTGAGTCGGAGCCTCATCCTTTTTCGGGATTCTTGCAGGTACTCGGACCCCAGCCTGTGGACAGCTTACCTGGGTCTGACCAACCAGGGCAACCGCAACGGCGCCAACGTGCAAACGCGGAAAATCAAGCGCATCATCTCCCACCCCTACTTCAACGACTACACCTACGACTACGACATTGCCGTGATGGAGCTGCAGACCCCCGTCACCTTCTCCTCCGTCGTCCAGCCCATCTGCCTGCCCGATGCCACCCACAACTTCCCCGTGGGCAAGGACCTGTGGGTGACCGGCTGGGGAGCGACCTCGGAAGGCGGTGAGTGCTGTTTGGGGCCATGTTGAGATGTTTTTGCCTGTGGTTTTAGGGAAAAGAGGAGCTGGTTTGATAAAATTTACATGTATTAGCTTACGTTGAGACTGGATTCAGATGAGATCCCTTTGGGAGCACACAAAGGTAATGTCTGGGTCCTGCTGGAAAAACAGAATTAGGAGCAAGTGGGTTTGGTCATTCAGAGCCCGAACGAAGCGTGCAGGGGAGGGAAATGCTGCTTTAAAACGCTGTGTGCTTTTATTTACGGTGCTCCTTCCTCCCAGGCAGCGGAGCCTCCATCTTGCAGAAAGCAGAAATCCGGATCATCAACCAGACGGTGTGCAACCAGCTGCTGACGGACCAGCTGACGCCGCGCATGATGTGCGTGGGGATCCTGACGGGCGGCGTGGACGCCTGCCAGGTAAGGCAGCGCCGCGGTTTGTGCTGAGGAGGAGCAGTAGGTAGGGAGGAAGACAGGCTCTTCACATGCTGGCGCTTCCATTCATATTGCCACACTTAATATTCACCGAGTCCACGGGGGTGCTCCCGCGTTGGACAGCGGATGGATTGGAATGGGTGCGAGCAGGGAGCTTGTGTCGACGTGGGACTTAGTCTTGGCATGGGACTTAGTCTCAAAACCATCTCCCCAGGTAGGAGACCAGTGTGGCCACACTGTTTATTGCTGAGAGCTGTAGGTAGCAAGGCAGGCTGTGGGTTAGCTCTTTATTGGAGCATTGTGGCTCTTATTGCCACACTTAACATTGTTCCTGTGTGTAAAACAAGTGCTTGGCTTGATTTAGGGCATGGCCACATTGGGATTGTACTGACAGCTGACTTAGGTTTTTTTTTGGTGACTATTTACTCTGTTTATGCGTACTTAAATACTTGGTTTAGATATAGGAACAATCTTTTTTTATTCAGGGCCTGGCCAAATTGCAATTGTATGGACAGCTGACAGTAATTTTTTTTTTTTTTTGTGATTTATGACTTAGTATTAGACAAGGTTTGGGATTAGGGCTTATGCTACTGTTCATTTCTGTGCAGGGAGACTCCGGGGGGCCCCTGGTCAGCGTGGAGGCCAGCAGCCGCATGTTCCTGGCTGGCATCGTGAGCTGGGGCGATGGCTGCGCGCAAAGGAACAAGCCCGGGGTGTACAGCCGCGTCACCAGCCTCCGCGCCTGGATCAAACAGCAGACAGGGCTCTAGGGACACGCTCCTCCCTGGGTGACATGGACAGCGCTGGCTGGAGCCCGACCCTGGGACTCTGGGTATTGACATTTCTTCCCAGGAGGGCCCAGCCTCTACTGTGAACTTGAACCCTCCCTCTACCTCGCCGCACGCGCCTGGGACTCCGCACCAGCCACCCCTTAGTGTTCCCACTTCCCAACTTAGAAATCAGTGGTTGGAGTTGGAGCGATTTCCCTCTGGAGTAAAGCCAGAGCAGCTCCCAAGAACAACTTGAAGGGCTCCTCCTTCAAGATACATATATTAAAAAAAAAAAGTTAAAAAAAACTTAAAAATAAAAAAAAAAAAAGAAAAAGACAAACACTTTGTGTTTGGAGGCGAATTTTATTGGGACAGGTTCAAAAACAAGCGCTTTTAGAATTTTCACTAAGTCCTTCGTTTGTTTTCAAACAACCATCCGCACCCCTTTCTCTGCTGTTCAGTCATGGGGGGGGGAAGAGGAGATTTTACCATGGTTTTGGGGATCCTCTTCCGGCTCCTTCCTGGGGTGTTGGCCCACGCTGTGGTCTCCTCCTTCCCTCTTCTGTCCATCTTGGCTTCTGGGCACGTGGAGTCCAGGGCTGGAGGAACGAAGTTGGGCTGAAAGACGTTGTCACTCACCCTGGGGACACTGTGCAGAGGCTGCTCGCAGGGACAGGGCTGCGGTGGGACATCTAGCAGAGGGACAGCACTGAACGCAGTCCTGGGGCTTGTCACCTGCAACAACACCAGGGGTTAGCTGTGCCAGACACCAGACTCTTAAACCATTCTTACTTTTGTAAAGAAAAATGCCATAATGTGACCTGTGAAGACGCTGATTTTATTCCCTCCTGGGCAGAAGAGCACACTCCCCTTGAGCTGAGTTAACCCCTCCTCCCCTGTAAATACACTGTTTTGTAAAACTCTGTGAAGTGGAGATGCTCTAATAAACTGGGATATTTTCTAATCCTCGGGCTCGGTGGTTCTTCATGAGCTCCTGTGCAAGTTTTCCTGACCCAGGACCTGGGCAGCACAAATGCCCGAAGCTAACAAGGGAGCTGAGCTCCTCCAAATAAAAACTTGACAGCAGTTGCCTTGCTGTGCTGGTTTGGGTATCCTTAAAAAAAAAAAAAAAGGATTGAGGATAAACTCTGTTTTCAGAGTCCCTGAGGATCCAGGACTGAAGCTGAGCAGCACACTAAGCAGTTCCTGAAGCAGTTTCCCAGCTGGAGACCTGTAGGAGTTATTCCCCAGCCCCAGCACCCTCACCTTTGAGCTGTCAGCCGCTGGAGCCGGCCACCACGCTGTGCCGCTGTCCCTGCACTGCTTCTCTCCCCGGCAGGCAAACAGACCCTTGGGGAAAAACAAAAAACATCCAAATCATTTCCAGCACCCAAATAAAGGGCAGCGTGGACACATGAAGGTGCCAGCTTCGTTCTCCCCGCCAGAAGAGGATTGTAAATGCTTTGCCATCTCACCCCTGAGCTTCCGAGGCAGCGAGGGCTGGTGTGTCCTCCAGCAGCGGGGCTGTGAGGGCTTGCAAGCAGGCCGTCTCCATCTCAGAGCATTTCCTGCAAAGAAACAGAGTTAAGGACAATTTTTACAGGCAGCAGCAATATAAAAAGAAACATTTACTGAAAGAAATCCCGTAAAGCCAGCCCGACTCTTTGTTTTCCTGAGCAGAAACAAAGAGTTTCTGTAAGCACATGGTGCTGCTTCTGTAACCAAGCCCCTCTCTGCCCCAGACCCTGCTGCATGGGGGTCTTCCCTCCCCACCCACACTGCCCCCGATCCTGCAGCTTTTCCTGCCTCGGGCTGGACCCTCACTTGTCTCACTGCTGGGGTGGGCTCCAGGCTGAGTGCAGCCGAGGCCTGTGCAGGCTGTCGTGCGCGAAGAGCTGTCAGCTTCCTGCAGCACTCACGGGCTGACGGCATCACTGACACAGAAACGGGGAAAGAGGAAAGTAATCCAGAACTTAAACCTCCTGCTCCCCACCTCCCAAAACTGCTCGTGACCAGAGCAGCTCAGTAAGAGAGCACAACCCCACCCCGGGTTCCAACCAGCAGCTGCTGCGATGCAGCACGGTGCACACACGGGGGTTTGTCAGAGGCCAATTCATCCCTGAACTCCTGCAGGGAACACACAGGTGGTGCTGGGCGCCACGGGACTCACCAGCCATGAATTGTCCAGAGCCAGCTCCCTCCACGCTGCTGCCAGGGTCTGTGCGGAGCATCTCTCTTGCATGGAGAGAATAAGCAGCAATTTGCAGAACTGAAAGCAAATAAAAACATGAATTATTTAATTCCACAGCATCCCAGTCTGCAGTTATCCCCCCCCATAGGCACATGCCCCACAAAAGATCACCCTCAACACCCACATCCACAGCCCCCCAGCCCTAAACCACAGCCCCTGGAGTCACACACCCCTGGCCTGGCCTCCTGGGTTCCACCAGAGCCCCCAGCCCAGCCTGGAGCCAAGGGACCGCACGCTGCCACGCCAGCCGCCCCATCTCGCGGCAGGTTTGGGAAAATCAGATCCTCTGTGTACGGCTCCAAGAGCTGCACACCCCACCCAGCTCAGAACTGATACCTGAATAATCACAGCCAGCCCCATCCAGCCCACCTCTGGGGGACTGAGGGTCCTCCCCGAGCCAAGGGATGTGAGAAAAGAAGAATAAACCAGCTCACCTGTACCCACCAAACATCTCTTTTGCCCCGAGGCCATCAATCCAGCAGGATGACTCTGAAACCTCAGCTCCTGCTCCTACAGGAATCAGCCCTTCCTAAGAATTAAAAATAAATAAATAAATAAAAACACAGAGTGAGAATTAAAACCTAAAGCCAAGTCCCCAAGCTCCGACCCCACTAGGTGTCTCCCTCAGCCAAGGCACCAGGGCTCCCTAAGCACCATCCCCAGACACGGGGTCCTGGGAGGCAGCAAGCCCCAAATGGCAGAGGGGAGGGAGCCAAGAGGGGAGAGAGAAAAAAAAAAAAAGTGTGCAGGGAAGGGAAAAAGCAGAAGCAGCGTTGGAAGGAGAACTGAACGAGGCAGCTTACAGCAGCTGGCCTTGCCTGCAAAGTGCCAAATGAGGTATTTTGGGGGGAAAAGTGGCTCTGAATCAGCCTGGAAAGTCCCATCCCTCAGGTTCAAGGTCTAAGTCTGATTATTTTGTCCCCCCAGCAGTTCCCAAACTATTCCACCTCTGCCTCAGCGCTCAGAAGAAAGCCCTCCACGTTTCACACGTTGAAACAAACCAGTTGTCAGCCCCCAAATGCTGTATTTCATTTCACGCCGTGCACTCCTGACACCACGGGGCTCGGGCATCGCAAACCCCCCCGATGGGTACCCAGGGCTGGCAGGGGTGAGCCAGCGCTGACCGGGGATGGGAACGGGTCACAGCCACACCAAGAAGCGGCAGCACCAGGGGTTTGCAGGATCCAGCTTGGAGGTGGAACAGAGTCACACTTGTCCCCAGGCTCGCAAAGTCTACAAGGGTCTGACCTTGCACAGGTCATCTTAGAAACCGTGAGAAAAGTAAAGAGATGGGGGAACCCCGGGCAGTCACCGGGGGCAGCCTCTCACCCCAGGAAGCCAACACAAACACTGGGGTCAGGGAACAGAGGATTTCGTGCTGCTGGGAGCTATGGGGATACCTACAGAGGGGGGCACAGAAAGGCTGCACCCCCTGGAAGCAAACCCAGGCAGGATTTCCTGGGGGTCAGCGCCCCGAGCAGCCGGTCCCAAATGTGAACAGAGAGCTTGCAGGAGGCAAACCACCAGGAAAGCATGCCAGGTCTCTGGGAGGAATGACAGCTGATGAATCAAAGGAAAACATCCCACACCATCGCTTGGAAAACCTCCTCACCCAGCCCAGCTGCTCCCACCGACACGCACAGCACAGGGACCAGGCCAGGGGTCTGCCTCTGTGCCCTGAGCGACCAGGACCATCCTGCTCCACACCCCTCCTCTCCTGGATGCTGCGGGATATTCCAGGTGCTTTCCCACCCACAGCCACGTGCTGCAACACTAGCCTGTCCCCACTACTTACCAGCTCTGGAGAAAGCTACTTGATAACAAAACATCTGCACAGCATCCAACATCCCTCATGAACTAGCGGGCTTGGGTTCTTGCCTCCTTCCTCCAAAGCGTCTCAGGGCTCACAAGCAAGAAAGCAGCGAGTTGTCTTTGGCCTTCCCACCACCGCGTGTACTGCTCTGCGATCCCGCCTGTGCCAGCGGGGAGAATCCCTTCGTGTGCCACCGTCTCTGATGACGTTTCCCACACATAGCTTGCTGATGAGGATATGAGCAGAGAGAAAAAAGAACGAACAATCAAATCCAGCACAGCAGCCGAGACTGTAAGGGGACTGTCCCCATAACATCCTTCAACAACAGTCATCTCAACCCACCGGGCAGGCTCTCCACCTCCCAGCCACTCCAACTCTCATCTTATCCCAGCTGAAGGCTCACTGAGTGCCCGGTGCCTCGGCCCCGCTTGGTTTCTCTGCCCAGCAGCTCCAGTCTGGACTGTGCTGCTAAACTGGGGCTCCCCAGGCTGGAAGCGCAGGTTCCCCCTCTCTCCCCAAGCCCAGACCCTGGATGAAGCAGCTCCCAGCCTGTGAGCCTTGCAGCATCACCTCGAGAAGGGAAACACCTTTTGTCCCCTCCACCCCCTGGAAACACCCAGTGACACCGCTTACAGGCACGGCAGCCCCGCAGAGTTCCTGGAAAGCGGCTGGGGGGACACACACCCGCATCCCAGCCAGCAGATATCTCGGGAGAAACCCATGGCTGGCAGAGCAGAGCGGGGACCAAGGCGTGCTGGGTGAGGCTGTGCCCAGGACTGGGAGCACAGGCTCGGACACAAAGGCAGGCTCAGGTCCACCTGCCATCTCGCAGAACAGTTCTTCCACACCCAGAGCACGCAGAGCTTCTCCCCTACCTTGCTCCCTCCAAGAAGGTACAGTCCCCTCAGCGAGAAGCAAACGCCAGGCCCCAATTTCGGTATTCTCAATCAATGAACCTGAAAGGGAAACAAGAGCAGGCTCTGGGGAAGCTGCAGGAGACAGAACACAAACCCCCAGCCGTGCAGTTCCAGACTGCGTTTCAGCAGTGGTCAGCATCGTGCTGATGGAGCTCATTTCTATCCAGCTTCCAGCATCTATCAGGCTCAGACATCCCACCCGACTGCCAGCCTCTCCGAGGATTCCTTTACGGGACACTGGAGGCAGGCAATTGCCTCTCTGAACTTCCAGGTTTAAACATCCACGACCAGAGGGTGGCTGTTCCTTCAGAGCAGTACAACCAGCAGCTTCTGCCCCGGAAAAGCCCCTGAACACCACGACAGCCGAGCGGCTGCTCAGCTGTTTCCTCCCCAGGAGCACTCATGTCTCTGTGCTGCAAACAACCCACCTCCAGCAGTCCTCCGGGCAAGCACAGCCGGTGACAGACACAGCGACAGGCTTGGAGGACACGCAGGAAGGGTAACTACAGGAGAGAAAAACACTTTGTGAGCAGCCAGCCAGCACGTTTCAGCAGGAAGCACTACACCCCAAGGCAGCTCTGCTCCTTAGAGCAACAGCATCCCGGTCCAGAGTTCATTGGCACAGGTAACATCCTTCACATCTGCTGCACTCACAGCGAGAAGGATGACAGCTTCCTGACGAACACGCAGAGCTTCCCGAGAAGAACAGCGGCATGGAGGGTTGTCTGGGAGACCGCAGTAAGCAACGTGCTGCCAGATGACTGGGTCTCGTACCACGGCAGGCGCTTGCCAGAAGGGTGATCTCAACGCTGCGCGCTGCATTAGCGAACAGTCCTGGAGGAAAGACTGAATCTGCGTGAGGAGCGGGTGAATCAGGCTGCGCGGAAGGTGGCTCTTTGTTACCATTAGTCATGTTCCCCCCAGCACGGCCGGAGAAACCTCTCTTCCCACGACAGCAGCTGTTCCTCCCTTTGCACCCACTCGCCCCCCTCCATGTCCCCGGCAGAGGTGTGAACACAGCATCACTCCTGCTCAAACCAGGGCAGACAATGAGGCTTGGGGACCCCACCGCTCATTTCAGATAAACCATGAACCAGCTTCCCAGCCGACCAGGAATTCTTACAGTACCACTGGCCTCTCAACCACTACTAACTTTCCACCCTGCCCTAAACATTTCTGGAATTATCTTCCTGGTGGACCACTGGACTCGCTTCTAGCTCTGTCCCCCGCACAGCCCCGTTTCACACATTTATTTCCCCCTTCTTGTGCGGGCTCCCATTTGACAGCGTATCCAGGGTCTGATCCCACTCATCTTTCATGGAAAAATGGCTTTATCCCATCACGGCCGATCTATTTAACAGACGATATTTTAGGAATTATTCAGCATTACAGTCAAGCCACTGGTTACACGGCATTGGCAGCGCAGACAGGAGAAGCAAAGAAAGCCATCCATGGGAAAATCCTCAGCTTGTTAAAAAAAAAAAAAAGACTTCTTGAGTGAATGCTAGGCACAAGCATAGCCTAAAATAAAAACCAGAAGTTGCCATTACAGAATAAAACCTTCCCCAAACCTGTAACTCCTACACAGGAACACAGCTCTCAGTACTCATGCTGCCTACATGTCAGTGTTCAAGATGAGCAGTTCCACATCATCCTCCTTTCAAAACCTTTTTTATTCAGGACATGTATCAGTGTTAAGAGTTAACCAGCACCCAAGTAATTTGATGAGCATTAACCCACTGAAACTTTGTGCTGTCCACTCTTACAGTTGGAGGCTGGAACCGAGGAGGGGAACGGATCAGGTGGAGGATGAGGAAAACATCTCTCATGGTGAGCAATCTGCCCGGCTCCCCAGGGAAATGATGAAAACCCTGCTGCTTGAGTCACTAAAAACTGGACCCGGCACAGGAAAATCTAGTGGAGGGAACAAGCCTTCCCCCATAGGGGGAAAAAAAATGGAGAAGTTGGCTGACCTCAGATCTTTCCCATCTCCAGTGTTTGTGGTTCCAGAAGTTGCAGAGGCGATGGCTTACACAGCGCAGAACAGGTACGCCAGATGATTAACCATTGCTACCAAACCTGCCAGAGTCAACCTGGGCAACACAGCTCGTACCAGAGCATTTCCACTGCTAAGACCACCCTCAGCTTGAGGCAAGGAGAGGAAACATCAGCATCCGCAGGAAAACCTACACATCTATCCAACAGCCAGGACAACACGGGACCACAGGTTTGCAACAGCCACCAGCTCCAAGATCCAACATTTGAGACGGAAGTTATCCAGCAAACAATTTACACGCTGCGTAGTGGAGGCGTGATGTTTGTTTTTTCAGACAAATTCTTACACAATTCGAGGCCTCAGAAAAACTAACAGTCAAGGAAACAACCCCAGGAACACTCAGCAGGACGCTGCTAGCCTCGGTGTTGAAGAGCCAGAGGCTTACCTACTACGAGCCAGGGTAAAGGAAGAGAGGCTTGGAAAAGCTCCTTCCCTGATTAACGTCAGCCTCTCAAGCTTTCTTCTTGGAGAAAACTGCTGCTAACGCCTGGAAGATACTGGACTAGACAGATCATTAGTTTCATAGCAAATCCCAGCCAGCAGAAGATAACTCGCACACACGGATCGTCTATCAGAGACCCGCACTGGCCGCTGCGTTCCCCAGCACGCCAACATATAAGCCCCAAAGAGAAACCGACCCTCTGAGCCTGCCTGGATCTCGGGAAGGCAGCAGTTGCCCAGGCGAGGACACTTGCCCTTGACAGAGACTTGGCAGAGCAGCTAGGAGGTCTGTCACCGCTGCCACGCCAGCAGAGCCAGCCTGCCTGTAAAAACAAGGTATTTGCAGGGTGATAAATTCTGATTTCAAGATAATTTATCGTCTTAGTAAATAAACAGGCTTAGGGCTGTTTAAACACTGTGTAAACAGTCATATACAAAGCCCTGGGCAAGCACACAGGAGAACAGAAGAGTTGTCTGGGGTGGGAACAGACGGCAGAGGAAAGCAAGTGAAACTCCAAACACTTCCCATCAGAAACTGACAGGGCTGGAAAGCCTGCGGACAGGTTTCGACACCGGCACCAAATCAAGGTACCTTTGAAATGAGGGTCATGAGGATCCACTGCATTGTTGTTCTGTTACCAAAGGTGTTTCAGAGGGGCTGCATGCTCCACCCCATAACTACAGCTGCGGTCACTGGGGCTGAGGGATGTCCTTGGCTCCATTTCAGATGTGCTCCTGCAGACAAGCTGCAATCACCTGCTATTCAGAGAGGAAGATAAATTAAAGGCCAGAGGCACCACCTTAGGAGAAAGCAGCTAAAGAGTGCAAGAAAGGAAACAGCCAGCCTACAGATGCTGAAACACGCTCATCCTCTGGACAGTGGAATTATTCTGGACAATGCAAGGGACTGGATATTCCCGAGCAGTCATGGGATGAGAGGAAAAGGAAAACTCCAGCTGCCTCCCAAGGGCTGCTCCCAGGAGCAGGGTTCAGATGAGTCTCTTCTTCCAGGGAAGGGACAGAGCGTTCTCCTCGCAACCAGCTTATCACCCCACCGTGGCACACAGGGAATATAGGAACAGCCCTGCCGCGGCCAACAGCGCGGAGGAGATGAACTCATTCCCTCCTCCATGCACTTGTTCCTATAGATCAAGCCACTCGGAATATTTATCCCACGTTTTGATCGTGCCTATGGGCCTGCTTGGCTTGTCACCCTGAAGAGATGACAGGCAGGGAAAGGTAAGTCGCTAGCCAAGAGCGGCAAGGCCCCTGGCCCCACAGAGCGGCTAGGAAGTGTTCAACAAAATCAACACCCCAACTACAGCTGCTAGAGCTCAGCAAGCTGGAAAGCTGTTTCCACCATACCTTACACCAGGATGGAAGCAGAGCATGAGTTAGAGACAACAGGAGCCACCAGTGCCAGGGGCGAGGGAGAAGTCTTGTCCGTACAGGATCGGAAAAGCCTCTTGGACGATAGACAGCTTCTGCACCAGCCTGCTGCTGCCTCGTCGAGTAGCTGCCGGCAAGCCCTTCAGCCCCTCCATTTCCTTCTCCGGAACAGGACAATGCTTCAGAAGCACCTTTGTAATGAGAAAAGACCCAAGACATTACTATCACAGCCAATGACCTCATACAGACGTGCAGAAGGCTCCACCTCAGCAGGCGTGTTTCGGAGATGTTTCCTCACCTGAGGAAGTGGCACAGAGCTGGGAATAGCTGCCAGGAGCCTCAAGCGTTGGTGCCTCTCTAATTACCGCATTTTACCCAAAACGAACACAGCTCACACTGTGAGGGCTGCCAGGGCTGCCCAGCCCTCCCTCACCCAGCAGGAAGGGTTCACAGATAGGCGGAAGGAAAGCTGAGCACACGTCCTGGTCCAAAAGGTTGACATCAGAGTTTGGAATTGGAGCCAAATTGACACAACTCAGGGAAGCTCAGGATAGCGCCTGTGTCACGTCTATACACGTGCTACGCCTGCGTCTGTGCCAACTGGAAGTCCTCTGGCCGCGTTAACTCAGCGTGAGGTTAACACTAAAGAATCCCCCCTCCTGACTGAGTTCACCACTGCTACACAGAACCAGGTCAGAGCTGGTTCATGTCCAAGTGTCTCTGAACACAGGCAAAACGAACACGCGCCTACCTGCAGGGTACCATACAGAGGCACCCAGAAGGATACAGGCGAGGCTCGGAGTGAGGTCAGGCTCTCCAGGGGCACCGTTGCAGTCTCCTGAAGGTTAGTTCCCCAATATCCTCAAGCATCCTCTCCAGAGCACAACAAACCACAGCAGCAAGTTACCTGAAGACACGGGACACACAAGGAAGATCAACCTGGGTTTCGGTTATTTCCCAAACTCTTCCACCACATCTCAGTTCTGCTCAGAGGTGTAGGTGTTACCGAGAACCGCTGCTGCTGGGGAGAATTGTTCAGCAAACACACTTGGACAGGATTCATAGAGAAGAGGTTTGTATTTCCTGAATGGAAATGAAACCCCTTTATACAGGCTGGACTGGAGAGTCAATGGCCAAACTGTTCCCTTCAGACCTTATTTTCTTTGGACCTCCAGTATACCCCACACGAGACATCTGGCACAGAGCTTACAGGATACAGCTTGCTTTGGCACTGGCTGGGGTTTGGATCTCAGTGTTTAAATAGGATTTTATGAATTGAACAGTCTCACTCTCTTCTGTAATGCTTCAAATTAAGGTTTCCGCGTATGCTTTTAACAGAGATTCACTAAGACACTTATTGCATGTTAAATAAACATCACTCAGCGAAACAGAACACCCTCGCTGAGGATTAACAAACACACAATTCACTCAGGCTGCCGCAGCTGTTAAACCTCAAATACAACTTCAGTGTCATAATCAGTCATTTTATTAAGATAATAATTGCCCTATTAATGCTGATTAAGTGACTGATGCCTTTGCACTCCCGCCACAGCACTCACCAGTAACTCCAAGGCAGAGGCAGCAGCCCATTGCACCTCCCGAGGGGCCCAGGTTCGTTAGAGGAGAGCCAGGAGTTGCTCACTGTCCACTACTCCAAACGAGCTTCCAGACAGAAGTTAGAGAAGCAAGATCTATTTTTTTGGAGAATGAAGGGTATGCAAAAAAAACAAACATCTTCCTGAAAAATTACGGGCAGGTTAGTTAATCCAAAGGGCAAGAGACCCAAGCTTGTTTTTAACCAGCTCAGCAGGGCAGTAGCTACTAGCCAACATCATCAGCTATAGAGCTACCCAAGTGGACAGGGATTGCTGCCCTACCCACAAGACCTCCTTACATGGACAGATCATGCCAACAAACACCTCCCTGGGACCCTGTTCGAGGGCTGGGGAAGCCCAGACAAGCTGCAAGTCCAGCACTCAGCTCCCAGCTGCTCCAGCCATGCAGGAGATGGACGGGGAATGCAGGATTTGCAGCCTGCGCCTCCCAGCGCGACCTCGCAAGCCAAGCCCTTTCCCCAGGAGCATCCTGAGCTGTGCTGACTCCCAGCTCAGTGCTCGGAACAGCAGACGCAGCTGTTCAGCCCCCACAGTCCAGGCAGCATGCAGGAGCTGAGAGCAGACCCTGCTGCCCGGCTGTCCGGGCTGACCTTCCAGCAGGAGATGCAGCAGATGTTCCGGTACGGGCTGCAAAGGGGCTTCGCAGCAGCCTCGGCGCCCGAGGCCAAAGCTGTGTTGTAACACTTGGCTGCCTCTGCAGAGATTCCGTGCCCCACATTCCCAGGTTTTTGGTAATGATTATTACTTTAAAAGTTTAAAATAAAGAAAGCAAAAGTGGATTACTTACCTCCTTGTCATTTTAATTGGAAGAATAACTTCTATAAGTGGTAAATGTAACTGACGTCTTCTCAGAGGAGGCAGGGAGGAACAAGTTATCACTCGCCATGGGACAGGGACCTTTATTGTAGCTCAGGGATTCAACCTATTAGCACGAGCACGCTCCCATTTGTTAGCCTATAAAATAACGTATTGCCAAGCCCCATAATGGGCTGCAGATTTAGATATTGATTAATTGTTAAACTATCTCTGAAATGTACTGTGTTAAAAGGGAAATGACCTCATGTCTCCTTTGAGACTCTTCACCTTCCTCCTGCTCCAAGAATTCCTACAGCACGGCTTGCTGTTATCCCCGCCATCCCCACGCTGCAGGGGACTCCAGCACAACCTGCATGAGCCCTTTTTCAGAGCTCAGTTCACCCTCTAAAGCAATGCCAACCCAACTAAACTAAAAATAAAAACCCCAAATAACCCAGATAGACTCCTTGTTTACCTGTTCACCTCTCAGGCTTCTTCTACAGGCACTGAAGAAAAAAAAAAAGTTCAAATTCAAGCCAAAAGGTTTGCCAAGACTGACCTCTGTGGCTCACACAAGGCTGCAGCCATGAGTACACCTACCCATAGGTCATCTTGATTTCCTTTGCTTCTTTCCTGTTCTTAAGACAAAGCATCAGTAAGAAAACAGAAGCACCAAAGGCTCCAGAGCTACACCAGCACACGTAAATGTTACACCAGCATGCCAAAGCAGGCATGTTTGCCATTTAATGTGCTTGGATGAGAGCATCAGCTCAACAAGAGAGAAACACCTGATCCTGCTCCAAGCCCGAGGCTCCAGAGAAGACATTTGGCAAGACCAGGACAGGGAAGCCAGTAACCATGACAACCACCCATTTCTCAGTATCAGACAACAAAAATGACTCCTGAAGACACAAGCCCCATAACCACGGCCCCCATCTCCCCTGTCCCAGGAAGGCTCTCACCCACTCATGCCATGCACAGAACTACACCCAGGAAAGTAACACAGGCTCCCCCTCGATTGAGAGACCCCCCCAATAACCATACCTCCCCTCAGCACACTCCTAAGGAAGCTGCTGAATTTCATACTTCTGGGTCAGTCTTCCCAGTCTCACAATTAGTGTGGACAGATGCTGGGCAGTCACCTCTGAGCATCTGGTTTCCAAAAGCTGAAAAAAAACAAACGGGAAAGTCATAGGAAAACCTAACAAGATGGGTGCTAAGAAACAGACACAGCTTAAGGACACCCACCATTTCGGGGCAGAGCTTCATCCCTCCAGAACAGCAGAAACCATTCCAAAACGGGCAACTTGCTTCTCATTGCTATTCACCGTACACACCAGGTAAGCAGCTTTCATCTCCACTGGGCAACCACATCACTGATTTTTATGATCTGTGCACAGCGCTTCAAATTAGGAATAAAATTAAAACTATTCAGATCTCAGCACTAACGTGAATAAAGCAACAGTAGCCTCACCCTCCCAGCCCACCTCCCAGGCATCTTAAACAGCTCAGACAAGGCAATTTTTCCTCCTTACCTCTCATTGCCTTCACCTTTTAATCACGTTGTCCTCTCAGCATGTTCACCCAGCTACAGAACAGAGAGCTGCTCCAGTAAAACCTTCAATTCTCCAAGCCACCCATTTGTTGGTGTTATCTGTTCTCTGTTTCAGGGAGAGGAAAGAGCTCCTAGATCCCTGGCCACCTGAGGAAGGGCTCTTGGAGCTGGTCAAGCTGGAAATGGAAACCAAAGAGCAGGAGGAAACCCTGCATTACTTCTGTGAGGTTTTAAAAATCCTGACCTCAACACAGGCTTTTTCTAGATAACCTATGCAAAGTGCTTTATGTAAAAATACAAACATTACATAGCTTTATCTCCCCACCCCAATTCAGATAGCATTTGTACTGCAGCATTACATTGTACTACTTACCTCCACCTTGGTTTTCCTGCATTTTGCCAACCACAGGATCCTGAAAGCAGCACAGCTTGGTCTGCTGGATCTGACACGGAAAAATTCCAACCTGGGGCTCCAACATTCCTCTCCTGCAAAACAATATTCCCCGTTAGAGCTCCTCTCCTTCTTCAAACTCCCAGTTCTTCGGGAAGAGCTACAGAACCCCACCAAGCCAAAGCCAAGGCCAGCTAGCTCTCCTCCTCCGAGCAGCATTTAAGCCCAGCCAGCTGCTCACATTTAGCCTAATTGGCAGATTTGGGACAAGCTACACCTGGCCCCAAACCAATCCTGGCCTAAAAGGAACCCACCTTGTCCCACCACAGAGACACACACCAGTGCTCACTCTGTTTAACGACCTTCCTCCGTGCCCAATAAAACTGCCCCTTGGGCTCACTCCCAGATCACCAGTTTGCTAGTTGAACTGGGAGTTACGCTCTCCACGTTTGGCTCCTGGTTCTGTGCAAGTCACACCATTTTTTTATGCTAAACCTCTGATGGCAGTTAAATGTCTGCTCTGTGAAGACCTTTGGGTGGCCGTGGACCAGAACACACTCCCAGGATGATGCTGGGCAGCTTCTCAGCTGCTGGTGAGCTCTTGCCTTCCCACGCGGCTCTGTCTCAGAGGACAGGGATCATCTAATGCAGATGGGAAGGCTGGCCAACAATAAAACAGCCCGAGCGCCTACATTTTCCTAGCTTCATCATCTTTGAGCACCTGCTTTTCTGGCTTGTGTTCCTTGCAAAGCACTGCGTGCAATCCACACAGCCCCGAGAGAAACTCCGTGCCATAAAGAGAGCCAGGACTGTTTCAGATGTCAGTGTCTACAGCTGCTGTGTTGATGTTGAGGGAACAAATGTGCCTAGTGAAGCAGAGAGGTTAACATAACCCTGTCACTGCTCAGCTCTACAAAAAGCATTAAGGTTCAAGGAGTGAGTACAGGGATCTGCTGTGAGCACACAAAAACCTTATTTGGCAATGTACTGATTTAAACACACAAAAGAATAGGAATGGAAACAAAATGCACAGAATTTCAAAAGTGACATCAAATGAGCTCTGCAGAATGAGCTTTTAATTAAACCGTCTTAAAGGCCCTCTTTCTCGGAAAAAAAGGACATGGGCTCAAAGCTGTCCTCTTCTTCCACTCCAACAACAGCCATCAGGGCAGCATTTTGGAAAAAAAGAGTCAAAAGCAGTCACCTTGGTCTGCTCTAACCCCGGCACGGGGGTCCTGTAGGGGCTTTCTGTCTGGAGAGCAGATGCGCATGTGTAGGTTGGGAAAGGAGGAGGGAGAGGGAGAAGACATGGCTGGGACAGGAAAGGGGTCCCAGGCAATTAGGCAATTACAGTCTACCACTCTGTGTCGTATTTTGAGCTCACGGCTGCAAATTTCTCTTTCTTTACTTCTTACCCAGCTTTGCCAGGTGATTTGCAACAGGGAACACAGGGTCTTAATATTGCCCGAGAGCCCTTTAGTTGTTGGGGAAAAAAAACGCAGAAAATAAAATTTTAAAGGATCCCACAAACAAACAAACAAAAGAAACGATCAGGAAAAGACTCAGCTGGACTAAATAAGGAAATGAATTCCCCTAATTACCACAAGATGCTCCCCAAGTCTGACAGTATCTCTTGGAGCAGATGTGTTCAAATAATATTTCCTCAGCCTCCAGCCTGCGTGGGCAGATTCCAGCACCAGCCACTAATGTTAAAAAGTACCTAACGAGCATCGACGTTAAGAAACTGCCTTGGCTTTTGGTGTCTGCATTTTTCCCATCCTCCAGGCCAGGCTGCAAACATTTTGTTGGTATTATTCACATCAGAAAGTGCTTGATTTTAAAAAAAAACAAACCACTACAATCTGGATCCATGAAAGCAATTGCTAGAAAGGAAGGACTGGAGTCCTTTAAGTTCTTCTTCAGACAGAGTTAAGTGCAAAGGGGCAGGTCTGAGGTTTTTCTATCAGTGACAGCAAACTCTGCCTGCCTCGCTCAGAAGCCCCTGCAGATGTTATTTAGGGATGAAGAATTACACACACTCACACAGACATCCCAAGCAGGTTTCCGTCGCTAATTCCCCGTGTGATTAGCTGTACTGGAAATGCTGCGTAGCGATGGAGGTTCTTGGAGTGATGTCTTTGCCGATCAACAGTTTGCAGCTGCAGAAATGCAGCAGATAAAATTACGCCAAGTTTTTCCTCCGCTGTGCTTCCCTTGCTGCCTGCGAAGGGACTGTCCAAAGGTCTCCGAGATTTTGCAGCAGACCCGGGAAGAAATGATCTGAATTCAAACGTTGAAGTGGAGATCATTAGAGCAGCTTGCAAAGAACAACTTCCCAAGAGTCTCTTTTACATTTCCCCTTCCCCTCTCCCTGTTCCCGTGTTCAGAGCAAGTCATCCACATGTACGCTCAGACAGCAACTGCTTTAATTAGACAATGGTTGCTCTAAACTGAAAAAAATGTACTGAAACGAGGGGAAAATTTTGCTTTCGCCTGTGGTAGCCACCTGACCTCTTATCAGAGCGATGCTGCGTGAGGACAGCGATGGGATAGCTGGAAAGAGCTGGAAATGAAGAAATGCTACTTGAAACCTTGCCAGTTAACCCTTCAAAGGGTGAAGGACGGGTCTCTGCAGCACCACACTGACGGCAGGTATCCTCCCTGCTTGTTTCGAGCTCAGTGTGAGAATCCAAGACCTTGTCCTCCTCAGGGCCCCCCTCTCTACCCCCACTCTCCATCCTCGTTTCTGAACGAGCTCCAGGGTTGATTTCCTGCGTGTTTGAATAGGACCAGCTTGACACAGCCTGCCTTGGGATGAAATCACCAACTTGGCTTGCCTTCTGTCTGAAAAACAAATCCTTCTGCAGGGCTTTCATCTAGAGAAAGGACAAGGATTCTGAAACACAGGCAACTCTGCCAAGTTCCTGCGAACTGCTGCCTGAGTAAAGCTTGTGTTTGCTGGGTCTTTAGCTCAGCTTTAATAAAGGTTACCTAGCTGAGATTTTACGCTAAAAATAATCAATGAACCTCCTCCTGATTGCTCCCCTAGTAGCTCAAGATAAGGACGTAGAAACACAGGTCAGTGAGATATCGAGTGCCTACAGGGACCAGCTGTTTTCCAGGAGGAGCGGGAAACCGTGCATGGGGAAATCTCGCACACCGTGTGAGCAAAGCCAGGGAAAGCTTGGAGAAATGAAAACTAAGGCACCAGCCTTCTTCCAGGACCCAATTTTCCAAGGTTCTTAGGTCACAATGCGAATAACATCTTCTGGGGTATCTGGGCTTTGGTTTTGCCTCTGCAGAAAATGGTGATGACGATGCTAACCTACGGGGGGCTGAGAGCTCTGCACACACGGTAAGCAAGCAGTGTCACGGAAGGGCTTAGTGGGGGCATGCTGCATGCGGTGGCTCCTGCACGGGTTTGGGGACAGGGTTGCTCCTATGACAGCCCTCAAATCTGACAAGCAATTGATGAGCTGCTCCAGCAAGGGAAGTGCAATAGGAGCTGCGGGTTCAGGGACGAGACTTTGTCACACGAGGGTTCCTGCACTCCAGGAGTTTCGCAGTGAAGCTCATTAGCCCAACCGTCCTCAGCTTTAGCTGAGTCACAAAACAAGGCGCTACAGCCGTACTGTGACGGTGTTTGCTGGGCACACACAAGCGGCTACAGGCAAGGCTAGGTTATGTATCTACTTTGCAGGAGCTTGCACTGATTCCTGCTAACACTCCTCCTTGTTGGAGAGCTGGGGTCTGAAAGCCACCATATGGTTATCATTGGTACCGGAGGAGCGTGTGGCCAGGACATGTGTAACTCACATTTTCCTCTGGACCACACTCAGACTGCACTTGTTTATGGTGGGGGAGGGACTGGAAAAATCATTGACTCACTGTCAGGAACAAAACATTTAAAATCTTGAATTGAAAACTACTCTTTTTTTTTTTTTTAACAAAGCTTTTCTGCTGGTGCAGAGGAAAAGGAACAAGTATTGAGTGGGAAAGACTGGGGGCTGCACAGTGATTTCCCTCAGTGGGTAGAAGTGGGAGGGATAAGCTGAAGGGACAGCTCTGGCACTGCTGTAGCCGATGTCAGGTTTCTACTCCAGCCTTGCTCGAGTCTGTACCTGGTTGAAGCCATACAGAAAAATAAAGAGCAACACTAGGTCTGTTCACCCAGTCATGTCGGTTTCGGGTATTATTGCACTTGGAAATGTCTCCATCAGAAATTAAACTTAGATGGGAACGTATCTCAAAGTACTCACTCGTCAGCTAGGATGTAACGGTGCGGACAGAGCAAAACAGCACTCTGCAAATGGCCTGTACTACGTTCAAATGCCACGTGCTGGGAGAGGATGGCATCAATGTGGAACTCAGTGCATTTCAGGTACATCACACAGACCTGCCAAACATTTACTGGCAGCTTTGTGCATGTCCTTTTGCAGCACATTGCTGCAAATGCAGTGATACGCATTTTGCACATTAACGGATCAAATCTTGCAATGCACGTGTAGTTCTAACGAGTAAGTTTGAAGAAAAATCAAAGACATAAATTGGATGTGGACAAAAAGGCCTCAAATCTGGGCAACGCTACCCTCTGCCCTGTTCCACCGCTGAACTCAACAGCTGCACTTGTGTCTGGCTCAGCGAGGCTGGCTGAAATGCATTCAGCTACTCACAAAGCTCCTGCACATCGAAGGAGGCTCTGCTGGGTCTAAGATCTGAGCCAAGCTTAAGCCTGGATTCTGTTGCATCCAGCTCCATTTGCCACGACGGATTCTGCCAAGCTCGCCTGAGCACGGGAAAGGCTTCCAGTTCGAATTCTCAGCTCTCCTCTCTTGCCTCTTTCCATTCTTCTTCTCTCGTTCTGCTGCCGGAAAGCACACGAACAATGGAGATCAGCCAGAGCTCAAAGGCCTTTCAAGTGTTTTCCAAAAAGCACGAAAACTCTGCTTCTATTCCTTGCTGGCGTCACACGAAGCCAATTCTCCCCCCCAGCCCCACACACTCTCCCGGACATCTGAGAACAGCGAGTGCCTCACATAACTGAAGGGGGTTCCTGTCCTCAAATCTAACAAACAATAAGATGACTGAACATCTGGAAGGAACAGATGCTTCTCATATCCCCAAATGGCGCGTCTCAGTGTGTACTTTATGCCACCCAGGGCTGTCTACCCACGAAGAAAGGGAAGACAGGCTCCCAGGCAGAGCGGTGCCCATCAGCCCAGTTTTGGTTCACTGATATGTTGATGTGCAAAGAACAGATTGAACAGCACCGTTCACCTGATGATCCCAAAAAACACCGCCAAGATACGGAGGCATTCGCAGCACATGTGGGTAGGATAGATCCAGGAATAATTGGGTGTAAGCTGGTGGCTGAAGATTGTGCAGACAGGCACATGCCAAATGAGCCAGCCTAGGACCTGCTCTTCAGAAAAATCTCATTTCTCAGCTCACAGAAGTGACTTGCTGGTTCTGCCTGTGGAGTCTCCAAGCAGAAAGACTGATACACATTTGTAGGTAAATAACAGGGACTAAACCCACAACCAGCAGCAAAAGAGATTGCTTTTTGCAGCTGAAACCACTACCGGAACAGGAACGTCTCATCTCCTGCTGCACACCAAGAGCAGACAAGACCAAAATACACCCGTCCTTTAGCCACAACATCTGAGCACCTGCTCAGGTATCACTTTTTCTCTGCCTTGCACCCAAGGAAGCAGGAGCCACACGCTTCATTTTCCAGAGAGTGAGGGGCAGCACAGACCTGCTGAAGCTGCCAAGCCAAGGTTTCACGGGAAGGACACTTTGAAGATTGATCCTGTGCTATTTTCACAGCCCAGCCCTTTGTGGTCCCACCTTTGGAGATGGATCTACCTGCCAGGTAAGAAAGGGGAAAGCTGTGTTGAGAAATCCCACCTACTGGCAACAGGAAAGGGAGACGAGAACATTGCAAGTGCTGCAGCTCTAGTCTGTGCTCAGCTAAGCCTAGCCCCAGAACTCCAAACCCGTGCAAGTTTATAGTTTGAATCCACAAGATATTAATCTAGTTCAGCCACTTCCAACACAGCCACTAAACTGGCAAGCAGCAGTGCTGGGAGTTACATAGGAATAATCCCAGCCTGAGCTTCTTGTGGCATCATAAATTGCCCGTGTTGTCAGTCAGCAGAAACCTGAGATGAAATTCTTTCCTTTGCAGTTAATTATTTCCAAGCCTTTGCAGCCTGAGCACTACCGGAGAAAGGTGCTGAACCGACAGCCCCAGAGAAACAGGCTTTGCATTTGTCCAGAGGCGGGCAGAAGTGAGCCAGGAGCAAGGACTTCAACCTGCTCTGCCAACAAAACTTGTGCTTGAGCTGGACTACTCATCTTTCCTACTAGTCCACGCCAAGCAGCTCTGCTTGCGTGCCCGTGGAAAGCCACAGCCTCAGACTTATGTGGACTATTTGCATGGCCAAACCCAACGGGAACTTTAGCCTGTGTATCTGCAAGCCCTCTAAGGGGAAGCAGCCTCCTCCAGACCCATTGCTGACGTTTATCGTGGCCAGGTGCAAATCTTTTTGCACTGGCCTAGCGCCACGAGACCAGCATGTTTTTAGGAATTTCACCCTCCTACCAGACAGTGTTTTTCAATATTTTGCATTAAATCTTCTGCTGTATTTGATTAGCCTGCAGCAGCTGTTTTCCACTCTCACAACAAATCATAAATCTATAAGCTTATGTGTGAGAGACTGTCTGTGCCTAAGAATGCGTGTGTCTGAGAAATCGCGTGGCTGCAGCCGCGTATGAGCCTATACCTCAGAACAGGCTGGAGTGAGACAGAGCAAATCCATAAACCTTCCTCTACAATCAAATTTGAATCTACGTTGGAGGCCATACGCTTATCCAGGGAGGTTTATATATGTATGTGCATGCATGTAAGGATTCCCACCTGGATATGCACACAAATTTGTGTAATTCCCTAAATGAGTGTTTCACACCGAGAACAGGAGAATCAACGTTAACAACCGCTTGATTGCACCGGCGTGAACTCATGTGGCTGCACCTGCTTCTGCGAAGGAAGGTAAGCTTTAGCACAAGCACGTACAACACACAAGCATGGGAATATCAGAGCACAGGTAAGGAAGCGTTACGAAGACCTGATGCGCCCACCCCCGTGCACTAAAGCACGAGTCCGCGTGCAGTCAGGGTTGTGATTGTGTGTACTCACTCGAGAACTGCTTGTTGTGAAGCCAAGATCTCCTGTCCCACGGCCAATTCAGATAAGGAGAGCAAATGGCTGAAAGAGAAGGGAGGAGAAACTGCTACATACATTTAAAAAAAAAAAAAAAAAGAAAAAGGCGTTATTCAAAGACTATAAAAGGCAAAAGTTTGGATGAAGGAGAAGAGAGAGGGTTGCCAAGTCGTTACAAAAAAAAAAGTGGGAGCAAGCTGCTGCCAGGTCTTGGCACGTGTGGTTTTACTTGTATAAATCAGTCACTCTAGACCTATGGTAGTTCTTGCTGACAAGCTGTCAAGCTCCTTGGCTGGGGGAATAGGGCATGTGCTTTACATGCACTTACAGAATAGTAAACTGTTATTAAAAGTGGGAAAAATCCCCAGTCTGATTTACTTGCGGTTTTGCCTGCTCGGCTGTATTATCACAGAACAAATTCACTCGTGTGCGGAGCAGTCTGGATGCACGGAAAACTACCGGCTAACCTCCCTGTGGGAGCTCTTGACCTCTTAAGGGGGATAGGCAGAAAGAAAACATCTCCAAGAAAAGAGAACATTAAATGAAGAGAGGCTGAAGCCACAGAAAGGCTGTGCAGATTTCCAACGGCCCTAAGCACCGAGGGGTGTCGTTCATCTGTGCTTTGAAGCGGACAGACACCTGCAAATGTCTCAGCCTGGCTCAGGAGCTGAGGAAAGCTCCTCTAGGCAGGCTTAGATCAGCTCAGTCCTGAGCTGCCCGGGGGTGCGGCGAAGGGAGGAGGAAGGCTGCTGTTTTCGATGACGAGGGAAGCGGGGAGATGTGCGCTTTGTCTGACGGCTGCTGGGACCACTGGCAAGAATGGGCCATAGACAGCAAAAGATAGGCAGGATGGATGTGCAGCTTAGGGGAGGAAAGAAAAATTAAAGCAGAAAAGCCAAAAAAGGATTTAGAGATGTTATATGAAGAGAATAAATAGATAATTGTCTGAGGAAAACCTGACCAGACTAGTTTTCTCTGTATTGACTTTGCAGTTAAGCACAGCCTCATCGCTGCCTTCCCACGTTGCAGGGCATTCATCCTGGTTTATCACTCGGCGAGCCGCACGGATATCAATACCGGCACGCAGCAGTTTGGACGATCTGCCTGTGCTGCCCCACCAGTGCATCCCATCCGCACTCACCCCAACTCCCAGCCTATTCAAACTTACAGGAATAAAAAGTGAAACCCTACCAAGATCCCCAATTTTACAGCGCCGTTTGTAGCAGCACTTCCAAAACTAGGTTTGGCTGGAACGCAGGGTTGGATCATGCCGATCCAAGACCCACAAAAAGCATAGAGCATCCTACTTGGAAGATACTGAGTTTTTCTGGATGTCTTCTCCTGTATTCCTCAAGTTTATAGGGTGTAACTCCATGCCTCTGCTGTAACCTGTTCTGATCAGTCCCCGGGGCTCGCTTGTCCTCAACAGCACGCTTACGCCACTCTCTCGATGAGTTTTACTGTTTATTTCTTGTAGTCACGTTCAGAGGAAAATGCTTGTAGAACAAAAACAGAACTATTTAAAAAAAAAGTCTGCTAACAACACAAAAACCAACAACTGCTGTAGCCTAAATCTCAGCCCAGATTGAGAGCTTATTTAGGCAAGCAAGCAGACCAAATTCCAATAATAATCCTACCCCTAACTCACAGGGCGTGCAAGATCTTCAAGACATGGACTGTGGATACAATGGAAAAAAAAAAAAAAGAGAAAATGAGATGTTTGTGTGGATTTGCAAAGCAAGGCTGTAGCCAAATCAAGCCCTCGGGGTTTCCAAATGACAGCTCCTGGCCCCAGCTGATGGACTCGCTGCCTTGCTAGGAAGACTTCAACACATGACAGCGCAGGGGATGCTTGGACGTGGCCTGTGCTGCCGAGATCTCAGGGTGGATCGTGCGGAGAAGGTCAGACTTGTGCAAGACTTGCATGTTAAAGTAGGTCGCTGATCCAACCCATCCATTTAGGGTTATATGCCTTCCTGATGACTTCAGCATCTAACTGTCTTGACAACACCAGCGGGGAAGCGCTGCTGCCAAAACATTAATGGATCTAGGGCAAAACTCAGCCCCGAGCAGGAAGCCGGTGTAACACCTTAACTACCTTCAAAACAACGCTTAACCAGGATCTGAAGCTCCTATAAGCAAACCGAATCGTCAGCAAGCACGTTCGCAACAACAGTTATGTCCCTGGGTGGTCCCTGGAGGTCCGCATCCAATGCTTTCAACATTTCTACATGGTACTGAGGATCACGCCCGTCTTTTACAGATGGAGACAGGGAGGCACGGAAAGTGCCTATATGGCAAACGCTGGGACAGACCCTTGCCCAAACAGAAAACTCTCACTGGACACCAGCTCTTATTTTTTGCACAATAACAGCATACACCCAAGGCCAACGGAACCAAAAAGTCAAGTCCAAACACCTCTAGTTGTTAAGTGCGTGGTTATCTCAGGTCGTTCACTTTGGTCTTCTTTAAAAGGTGTGGCTGTGAACAAGCCATGAGGCATGGGGGATTAAAGGAAGGGGGAGTAAGAGGTTAATTGGATTCCAGTTGGAGAGGGATTTAGGCTGGCTGAGTTTGTTCAGTCAGCAGCGCATAGTGGAACATGTCACTTGTAATTGAGCTAATGAAACACCTCTGGAGATAAAAAAACACCAGCTAAATTCAGACCTGGCTTAGAGACTTGAAGTTCGTCCACTACAAGGTTATGCAGAGATGTCACAGCTTTGTTTAAGGACAGTGGGCAGGAAAGGCAACAGCAGAACTGGTTTTACTTTGCAAAATCTGTTTTTTCTCATTCAAGGCTGCTGGACCTAGGAGCAATTAAGCAGACTGTTTTGTTATGGACAATCTTCCAGGAGAGGAATCTAAACTCTACCAATATGCTAATGCAATTGCCTAAGTCCAGCCTCTCTGCTGCTCTAATGACATTATATTTGTTTTCTATGAATAGAATAGGGGGGGCAAGCATTTTGCTCCATGCTTATGGCAACGGAACTGCACACAGTTGAAAGCAGGCTGCAAATACCTGCCCTTCTCGATGCACTTTTACAGTGGGCTGCTATCTTCTAGCACAGTTCCTTCAGGTTTTCACGCGGGGAATTAAGGGTTTGTTTTCTAGTCTTCAAAGCCATGACAAAACCCCCTCTGCCCCAAAGCCAAACTACCAAACATGACGTGAATAAGGGAGTGCTGGCTTCCCAAGCCTGCCAAAAGGCTAAGCCAGAGTCCTGCAGGGAACTGCATCCTCTTTGTGAAAAATGTTAATGATCTGAAATTACCTCATCTTCCAAGTCAGGAAGAAAACCTTAAATAGCAAGGTATGTCATGGAAAAAAAAATCAGAGACATTTTCAGAAGGAAACTTAAAAATCGCAGAGGTATTTCGTGGAAAAAAAAGAAGTCTGTCTTTTCAAAATGAACCACCAACTCAGAACGAAAGTTACTTTCTAAATTAAACAGTTGCAGTGAAAATTAGTTTCCAGTTTTGCGGGTTTTATATTCCTGCTTTGGGAATAATTACAATACTCCAGTAATTTTCTTTCCAAGACACTTTTAGAAAAGCAAAACTACATTTCTTCATCCCCCCTGTCTCTCTTCAGGAGTTTAAGAATAAAATTAGCTTTAATGAGAAAGGAGTATGTACTTGACAGCCCTGATTAAAAAAAACACGGTAATGAATTTTATGCACTTATACTGCACGAGGAGATGGGGTGCAGACTCACGCCTATAGCCCCTGCATACATTGAGGTGGCAAGGAGACCCAGGAGGCTGGTTTTTTATATCTGGGTAAAAGTGACGTTCAGCAGCAATTACCTCTTTCTCTTTGATTCCTCCTGCTGTGGTTTGATTCTTCCCTCTTCCTGTTGAGGTTTGATTCCTCCTTTTCTGGTTTTAGGAAAGAAGACACGTAAGGAGCTGCCTGGTCTACTAGCAGATACCTAGAAAATGGAATGTCTCAGGTTAATTAAGGGATCAAAATAGACAAGGTGCTGAAGGAGAGGAAAATGTGCCTTGGTATGTCAAGCAAGATGCACTCTGTGCTGTGAGGTTCTTTGTCTCTCCCGACACCCAGCTCAGAGCCTCTGTGTTGGACAGCAAACAAAAGAAAGGCTTTTTCAGAGCACAGGTCCTGCAAACCCACTTTGAGCTGGGAATTCAGGCTGCAGGCTTTCTGGCATCATCACTAGCAATAAAGAGAAAAACAAACCGTGCCCAGTTACAGCTCTGCAGCTGATTCAGTGAATTTGCACAAATGGCAACTGCTGGGGAAAAGGCATCGTTGCCACCAGAGTTCAGCTAACAGCCCAGCTGCCAGTTCTGGAAAGAAAGGAAGCCAGTTCCCTCCCCCAAAGCTGCACTGCTCCCATAGCGCTGAGACAAAGAGGGGCAAAACCAGTAGCAAAAAAACTACCTAGGGCATCACAGACAGCAAAAAGATCATCTCCACGGAACAGCTTTATTCTACCGAGGGCTCTGCAGCCACTCTTTTGATGAGAGCCGTACTTTCAAGGCAATCTGTCCTGGATTATAAACCATATAATACTGGAGGAGCCAAGAGCTTGCTATTTCACATCAAGTGCTATTAATTGTTCTGGTTATCACGTTGTGCAGTTTGACCTAACCTACCGATTTCCCCCCACTCCCGCTGCAAAACATCCATCACTTTTTAAAGGGTGACATAAAGCTCCAGGGAGAGGTTCTGGTTTGTGTTAGCTTGATTGCTATGGACTTTAATAAAGCACCCATCACAGCTGCCTAGCCACGCTATAGATCAAGCTCCTGTAATTCTTTTCATGTCTCCAGAGGTGAAGGCTAAGCAAAACATAAAATTTAACCTTGCAGTGCTTTATTTCTGGCTTGGAGAGATGTCAGAGGCCATGCACGCTTTCACTTTTCCCTTGCTCCCTTAGAATCCACAGCAACAGACGGAAGGAAGGAAGGAAGCAGGAAAGGCAAGCAAGGACGAGATGATTGCACAGACCAGCGTCTAGTTGTGGCAGACCTGGCAGGGGATCCAGCAAAAGGCTCATCACAGCTGAGCAGGCATGTACGAATAGTGAAGGTGCTGTATTCTGCAGCTTTGCTTGACTCCTTTCTCACTGAACCTGTTGCAATAGGACTCAACAGGAGAAATCGTGGAGAAACAGAAAAGGAACAGGATTTCTTTGATAAGAGATCCACCCTAGCATTGTTTTATACACCTACCTCACAACGGCAAATTAATTCCAGGAGGTTGGCTCATGTCTGCCCAAAACCATTAAGGGTACTGAACAGTAATTGCATCCTGCCTCTATCAGACAGATCACAGAGAACGAGCTCTGCACCGCTCCTGTGCAATACAGGCAGGACTCAGGCTTTGCCAGCTAGACCAAGAATTTCCCAGAGTTTTCTTTACACGAATTCAAACGCTACCAAATGGTATTCACTGTAAGGAAGCATCGCTCTCCGAGACACCAGATGCTGCCCATGCAATGCGCAGCAGCCAGGTTGCCTTCAGTTCCACTGAAAAACATCTGAACGCCTGCCAGATGGCGAGCAGAGGAAATAACGTGTTAGGAACCCGTGTTTGTGGGCCTCCTCCTCGGATGGCGTGAATCAGTGACACTGGAAGCACAACACCCAACGACACAACTTTTTTTTTTAAAAAAGTTTTAAAGTAGAAGGAACTCGAGCAAAATTAAAATATTGAATTACCTCACTGACAGATTAAAAAAACCCAAGGAGCTGTAAGCCTTAGAAGATAAACAAAATTCTGCCCTCTAACACAAATAGAACCTGAAAGAGCAATTCACTTCGTCTGTTCATCAAGATTTTTCACCCTGGGCTTGCACTCACTTCTGAAAAAGAGGATGACCGGAGCACTTTTTTATTTATTTAAAACATAACAAGTCAACCCAAAGCCATTTCTTTTTGTTTGGCTCTTTCTTCCTCTGTATTAATTTCAATTCAATCAACGAGGCAGTTGCATAACTGTTGTTTATAATTGCTGTCACGTCAACCCTGAAACCGATCACTGCAACACTGAAGTTATATAAAAGGTTTTGTTAGGATTTTTGTTATTTTTCTTGTTTAAATTGTGGGAAGATGAAGTCCTGCCCTGGAGAGATGTTTTGGTTTTCTGAGCTCTGTTGCCTATTAGTCCTGGGCTTTCGTGTCTTTTCTCTCCAGTTTTGTTTTACACAGTGCGAGGGTCTGTTTATGCACATAAACTGCAAAACCAGTCCTGTGCACCCCATCAATACACAGGCTATAAAACACACTCTGCTGAGTCAGGGAAGCAATTGGCAAAAAAAAGAGTAAGCTCTTAAGGAGCGATTTAAACACATTTTTGGAAAGGCAGACTACGTAAACGCTGAAGTGGACTGAGATTGTCGTTTACCTTGCTCTTCTGAAGCCAGTGGGCTGTTACCCTCCAGTGATGAAGCATAAAACCCCGAGGGAACATTTCTTCTTGTGTGTGTGTCAAAATGTCTTCTTCACTTACACACACAAAAATGATCCTGGAATTGAGAGTCACCTCCTCTGCCGGCCCCCAAACACATCGTGGATTCCTTCTTCTGGCCATTCTCCTTTGACTCAGAGCTGTACTCACCCGGGAGGCTTCTCCCCTGCCCCCAGAGCATTCAGATGATCCATTTTACCGTTAGTTTTCTGTCCTTCTAGAGGCACGAATGCCAGGGGCGTTATAGGGCCCAAGGTAGTTTGAAAGCTATACTGCACTGCACGTGTAAATGCTTTAAGCCAACAAATAATTCAAGACTGTGCTTTGTTTTGGTGTAAATGAATACTGCCCCTACTTATTCAATGTCCCTTCACACCTAATGAGGAGAAAAAACTAGAGAGAAAAATATACTGAAGTACCATCAACACTCCTCCTGTATAAAAAAACCCCTCTCAAGACTGCAAAATATGTTTCCTTACAATTAATATCTTAAGTCCTGCCTCACTATGGAGAAGTTTTTATAGAAATGAGCACAGATTGCAGGAAACCGTGCCCCTCCTTTTCCCTCCGAACTCACGAGAAGTTTGTAAGGGCTAACAGAAGAGCAAAGCAAGGTTCCTGCTGGAGGTTTAAGCGAATAACCTGTTTCATGCGATGAGAATTAACAAAGACAGCGATACCAGCTGTTTCTGTAGGGAAGCAGCAAGGAAAGAGTTGGTCAATCGATGTTTTTGTACGGTCGTTGTTCAAAATTCCTTCTGAATGAGCACATACCGATTCTGAGTGTGTGCGCGCGCCTGCGTGCGCAGGGGACAAGCAGTACTTTGCAAAAAAAAAAAAATTGTTATCTTCTAAATTATGAGAGTGTTACAAAACAGGGCCTGAGCATCTAGCTTGATGCAGGCCTATGGAAGACCGGGAATGCCGTTCAGCCAGATGCAGCGGATGTGTGCTCCAAGACACTCCCACATAAATCCAATCAGCTGTATCTGAAATGGGGGTGCCTAAGGGTCACCGATGGCGGCACAGCCACGCAAATTAACATCCAGTTGAGCAAAGCACTGCTCTTACGTTGAGGTCATTAACTTCAAAATTTAGATAGAAGAGTTCAAATTTCAACAATCAAAGGTTCAAGTGAGATACGCAAATAGATGCCCCATGAGTTGCTCTCTAATCTTCACCAGGAGACCTTGTGACTGAGACAAAAGCAACTCATGATCAAGGGCAATTAACTCGAGCCTTCAGAGCTGCTTGCAAAGACAGTTTTAGTTTTCACTCTGGGTGTCTGTGCCCTATTTCTAAAAGGATTCGTGAAAGGTGATGAAGAAAATCAGGGCTACTATCAGCAAGTGCAAATCTGCTATTCCAGAGTGCACGTCTCCTCTGAAAAAAGTGTTAGGAGTTCCCAAAAAATCAGAATGACTGAAAACCACTGTGTCTCTGAGCAGTAACTGAGGCTCTAACACGTACACACTTACCCTCACTGCTTGCTCACGGTCTCACCGCAATCTCTGCTCTAAGAATGGTGATGACAGTTACGCTCAGGGCTCTGGAGATGCAGCATGCACAAGCAGCTTGTGAAAAGCACTTCAGACGTAATCCAAGCCAGGTTTCTCTTAGCAGCTTCATTTTCACCAGGATATCACATACAGAGGAATGGTGCAGTAAGCCCTGGGAGAACTCTGTTCCCTGCTCTACTACATTCTCGGTAGCTATGAGTGCAATCTCATCTCAGCCGCTCTCCTCTGTGCAAAAGAAACAGTACTTCATTACCGTCAGAAATAAAATGCTTAAGCGCTATAAGGAAGCCACAAAATTACTTAAATGGTGTACGTTTGCTTTGTTAAGGATGTCTAAAAAATTCTTGTTTCAAACTGAACTTAAACATATGGTTGTGCTTTGGAAAAATCCACTCAAGTCCCAAGTCTGAAGCTCGCTATCCATCAAAGGTACGCATTTTAGCAGTCTTGCCTTAGCTTTATGACACTATGTGTTCATATACAGTCATACAGGCTGTAGGTCCGCACTGGTCTGCTAAGCATCACTGCATACTTCTAACTGGGTCTGTCTGTCTTCAAAGAAGCAAAATTCTTGCTTTTACAGGAGACCGACAGAGTCAAAGCCTTTACATCTCAAACTCTCATTCTCTCCAAAGCCTTCACCAGACACGTTCCCTCTTCCAATTACGCTTTTGATAAAATACTTCTCTCCCTACGCAAGGTCCTCAGGAAAATGAGAACTCGGAATTTAAAACCTCTCAAACCCCTCCATCCAGGGTTCATTGTGGCTGCTCACTCTGCACCATGGAATGCTTTTCCATTTTCATTTTCACTCCCGTGTCAGCTGCTGAACACAATTTGACCGCTAGTGCATTAATCACAGCAGCCTGCTTGTTACTCATAGAGGCTACCGGGCAGAGTCATAATCACTTCAGCCAAGCAGTTACAAAACTTCCATTTTCCTACCTGTGCCCTAGCTATGTGTTGATCCAGCCAGCACTCCAGCTCGGTCAGACAGGTGGGTCTGTAGGAGGCAAATTAATTTAATTGCAAGGGTTGCCAGGAACGGCAGAGCTGCATTTTAAAGTCCCATAACTCTAGGCTGTTTCATGACTATTCTGACGCTCACAGCTGCGATCATGATGACTCTACTGTCCTTTTTAAACATCTTCTCCTTTGACTAATTTGATTAGGCTCATTTCTTGGCTGGCTTCCCATCAATAAAACCCTGTTCAAAAGATGGCCTCAGCGCTTTTGCAGAATACAGCCTAAAAGAGAACATTAACAAAAGGCATTGTAATATACAATGGAAAATTAAACAGAAATGTGTACTTTATTCTTAATACTCTTTAGTCATGTAACTTCTCCAATCATTTATTAAACTTATTTTGTTTTAAACTACCTTCCTCCCAATGACAGCTTCAGAAACAGTGAGGACTCCTCATACTCAACTACTTTGAGACTAATTATAAGCAAAAGTTGTAAGAGAATGTAGCTCTAGCAACAGAGTTGCACCTTCTTACACAAGGTCAAAGCCAGTCTTTTGTACTGCAAGACAAACTCTGGTATTGTTAAATAACGACACAAAGCAAAGATATACTCCATAAAACATTAATATTTTAATGAAAAATCTTAGCTTCATGTTTCTATCCAAAGACACTCAAAACTAGTTTTTCTCCCCCCTTAATTTTGACCTATAATGGGACCAGTTTGGAGATTTTTTTTTTTGTATTTTAGAACATTTTTTTTTAAAGATTAAACAACCAGGCTAGCAAAAAGGTACCCAATACATACTTCTCTTATATCAAACAAGCTAGTATTTCAATACAATGTAACTATACAGAATATATACATTACACATATGATCACAAAGCAAACACTACAGGCTCAGAACAGATTTGAAAAAACATGATATTCACATTGATTACAATAACTCTAAAAATGATTGTAACGTTGAAACGGCACTTAGTTTACAAAAAAAGTCACAAAAATATATATAGCCACCAAGAACTATGGTTCCTGAAAAATACTAATAGCCAGATAGTATTATATAAAATGTGAAGTGTATTTAAACATCGTATACATTAAAAAACAAAACCAAAAACCAAAAAACAATTCTGTTAAGTCAATAAACATGCCAAGTAATCTAGCTGTGGCCAGCATCAACAAGAGAAGCTGTACTGTGGATGAGATGACGACTGGATATACGGCTGGTGACCGGAGACTGGCACAGTTAAGGGGGTTTCACTGTTACTAAAATGCACAAAGAAGCCCAACAATAATTTAATTCACATTTTTTTTTTCCTCCAGCTTACTCTTTTCCCTCTTTGGGGTTTCACTATAGGGCAGCACCTAGAGTGAAGGCACTGCAGGAACAGGGCAAAGAAGCTGTCCAAGAACTTTGTGTAGCCAGGGCTGTAAGTCAGAATATCAAAAGCATGCATCAGCTAAACGAATGGTTAAACAAAATCACTCCTCTGGGGACTTCAGCAACCCTCAGGAAGACTGTAGGTACAGTTGCCACACAGGCTGGCAGCACCAGAAACTCATTCAGCTTTTTGTTTAAGTGCAACCAGATTTGTAGGTGAGACCTGCGGGACACTGAATTACTGTGATAGCACACATCGAGTTAACAAAAACCCAGAGCAGTTAAGTACTGTTGCATTAAAAGAATTCACATTCGGGTTTTTATGGTACATTTCCTCAAAACACTTTGAACCGACTCTGTTTAGTAGGGACCTCTGACGGGGCTGAGGCACCGTCTGGCCTTGAACCCTCTTATCTGTCATCGAGATGCTGTGGAATTTATTATGCCCATAACTGGAGATGAGAACCCTCCAAAACTGGGTTTCATCTTGTAAGCAAAACTCAAACATAATCAATCTGAATGAAAATTATCTATTTTCCATATTCTGATGGTGTGGAAGTTGCAATGGATGTAGGAGCAACGGGGGCTCCTACATCCGTGTTTTCTCCATCCCTGCAGGGTGCACAAAGCTCCCGTTCTATTTGCATACAAAATGCTTCATGGTTTGTCTCAGAGAGACCGGCAATAGTCTCAACTGCTCTTACATCCTGGGGCTGGAGGGGAAAGCCAGCAACCAAGAAGCGACTGAAGCCCTCATATAAAAACTTTAAACCATAGCTTAAAAACAATAAAATTCCATCCCGTAAGGGACATATAGGGATCATAGTCTTATAAAATATATTTTACTGCATTGGCAGCTATTACTTCTTAAAAAAGCTTAAATTCATACCTTTTAGACTCAAGACACATGTGAACCCAGAACCATTTTCAATAACCTACTCATCTCTCAGTATGAGAGACTTGACCATATTATCTGCGAGCCTGACAACTGAACTCAAACTGTAGTAAGAGGGACAAATCATCAGGAACACACACCTTTTCTAATGTGGTGAAAGAACAGTGGCAAGCAGTTCTGATGGGGAGCTTAATTTGCCGAATGTGTAGGCATCCCCATGGATTTCCAGGGCAGTTGTGCTACGTGTCTGCGTCGAAAAACAAAACAAACCCCTACAACTTGGCCAAATCTCCTGCACAGCTAAAACATCCCTTCTTTTGTGGGGAAACAGCAAACTTCTTAATTTTTTTCCCCTCTCCCAAAACACCACATTAAATCGGGAGCAAACTTATCCTTTCCTTTCCCATTGCTCCCATCAGACGTACTGCTCTACACAACATGCAAGGAGTAAAGACCCTGCACAGACTCCGAGAATCCGGGTCCCTGGCATATGGCAGAACTTTGCTGGTTCTGCGGTAGTGAAGGCACTCTGCTTGCAAAATAAAAGGGTGAGGAAAGGATTTTCCACTCAGTGCAAAGATCGGTGCCACACAGGAAAAGGATATGCAAAAGCGAGACATAAATCAGTTTGTGAATGAATTTGGAGACGACTCGTTGACAAAGAAACTGCTGCAATGGGTCATACCTCTAGCTATTTGGAAGAAATTCTGAACAACTTGTAAGAGCCACGAAGATGATGAAAGGACCAGAGCATCTGCCGTACAGGCTGAGAGCTCGGACTGTTTTGCCTGGAGAAAAGAATGCTATGGGGGGATCTTATCAATGTGTGAAACTACCAGATAGAAGGGGCTAAAGAAGATGGAGCCAGACTTGTGTCAGGGGCACAAATTGAAATACAAGAAATTCCATCTAAGCACACCAATCTTTGTCTCCATCTTTGCAGATATTCAAAACCTGCCTGGACTGAGCAACCTGTTCTCACTGACTCCACTTGGAGCATGGGAGTTGGACTAGATCATCTCCAGAGGTCCCTTCCATCTCAACTATTCTGTGATCCTTGCCAAGCAGAAATAAAAATGCATACCAAATAACGAGGGGGGTTTTGGAGGAAAAAAAAACAAAGGAAGAAAAAAAAAATACAGAAAAAAAGAAAATGCAGGCCAGAGCTCAAAACCCTCGGATAATGTATTGAAAGAAATCTATGCTTTAGGTTTAATCCCAGGTGTAGTCTAAGGTGAGTTTCTCCTAGCTTAGTTACATATCTATCTCGCTCAATTTGGAATTTAAGTATATTAGCAACAGAGTGTGTTGTAAAATGTCCTATGTTTTCACATCTCTCCTGTGAAGAACACCAGTATGTCAAAGAACTGAACACTTCCAACAAGTTAGGGAGAAGAAATGAAGTGATATTGGTATATCATCTGTGCTCACTTCTATGGAGAAAAGAGATATTAACAAGAAACAATCACAAACAGGAAAATTAACAAGTAAACCCAACCCTAAACCAACCAAACAAATAAAAATCCTCTAGGAACTCTATTGTTCCTGCAGAATCAGATTGAAAAGTGAGAACTAAATTAAGATGTTACACAGCGATTACAGGGTTGGAAAGATAATGTGTAACACAGTGCAACAAGCAACGACACCCGTGACTTGCCTTGTACCAGGGTGTTAACAGTTAATGATACTCATTTCTTTTCAAGGAAGAACAGATTCAAGCTACAAAGTATTTTAAACTTTTTTTTTCCCCCTATTTCTCTTTGGTTTGCCTTCTGACATAAAATTTTAGGTTTTAAAAATCCAGTATCCAGATAAATCTATTCTGTATTTGCATATCTCCTCACCAATAAACTGTTTGGCAAAATATCTAATGGGTGAAAATTATCAGATGCTAACAGAAGATTATGTCCATCTATATCTGACCACCTTTAATTGTTACATCTGCACAATCTGGGGAAGTGTTTCTGTGTAAGTACTTTATACTACATGAATCACAAAGGATTCTCATATACCTGGAAAGACTTATTACAAAAAAAAGAAAATAATGTATTTGAGTTCAGCGTCACAGCCCTGTAATTCAGGATAAAACTCGGCAAAAGGCATTTTCTTGTCTCACTGGCTTCTTAGCTAGAGAAATCAGCAGTGAAAGAGAACTGGTCTTTAAATTCAGCCCATCAACAGACACTGGACTAATTCACAGTACAGCAAGCCAAAAAAAAGAATTTCTCCTTCAAGCCCTTTTAAGAAGACTTACAAAGGTAGACAAACAAGATTGAACTGTAGCTGAGAACTTCTTTGCAGCATGTTTCTAGAACACCCTTTGGATGTGGTACAGGAACTTCATTCCAGTAACTTGGAAAGGGCTTAAATTCCAACTGTTTTCACCCTATTTAATGAAAATGTGTGTTTTTTACCTAAAACACAGTGGAGAAAAATGGTTAAAGTCACTGAAACCCTTTAAGCTCTTTCCAAAGGGCAATAATCTTTTTTCCTTACAAAAGCTGGCTATTAGTAGAGACAACTCAGACCTGCAGAGTATCAGAGCTGCCTAAATTAACTGAATACAAATTGATCTTGAAGTATAATTTGACTTCTGTGTCTTCTGTTTCTTCAGGAGCAACCTTTCCTATTGGTTTCATTTGCTCCTCATGTTTGCATGAAACAAATCCGGACAGAAAACAACAATTTAAAAACACAAGATTCAAAACTAAGGGAGTACATCATGCCTTTGGAATACTAAGATCAAGTAATACCTACTCGCTCAGCACGTCATCTGTAGGCGACAGGCATTTGGCATTAAACACCGAGTTAACTTCAGAAGAAAGAAGAAAAATCACAAACCTCCTAACGTATTTCCTAATTTAGGTTTCAAAGCAGTACTATAGCCCAAACAGCCTCGACAAAACACTGCTCTGAAAATCCCACACCCTAAATTTGCAGCGTTGCCTAAATATGGAAAAATGAAATTGCAGATCTTTCAATTTATTGCTTACTTGAGCTGTGTATGTAGCTGGAGTAATGGCCTTTAATAAACCGAGTTGGCAAGGATTTAAAATGTTTTGAAACAGGAACAATTCATCATTGCTATATAGGCTTTTTGTAAACAACCCCCTGTTGGGTTAGAAAGTTGGCCTCTAAAGAGAATAAATTGCTTGTTTTGTCCAAAACAGACTAATAAAAATCTCAGAAACTATACATGCATATGTCTAAACAAAAAAAGAAGGTGCAATAACACACAAAAGAGCTTATTTTTTCCCATCTGTAAACTCCTTCTAGCTAGCTGTTGGAGATTAGTAAAAATACAGTATATATGACAGGGGGAAGTGACCAGAACTGCCAACAATCTGGCCACGATTTTAAGAATTCCAGCTTGGGAAAACCTTCATTTTCAGACGTGGTTCCCCTTCTACAGAAAGATTCAGTCACGAGATATTTGTCAGGCTTGCATGGATTTATACTTTTCTATCATCCTCAATTCATCATGTATTGTTAGACTTTTCCTGACCGTGGTATTTCCACGCCAAACCTTGGAGATGGGCAAATCTGGACAGGCTATTTGACCAAGCAGTTTCTAAAAGGAGTGGAATATAAGAAGTAGGAATACCTGGCATGACATCACTTGGTTTGTCAAAACTGATTCATCTGAGATGAAAAGGGACGAAGTGTTTTTAAAAAAGTGTACGACTGCTCATTTCAAAAATGCTCACCATTTCCAGGAAAAGGGTTACAGTAAGCGCTTTGAAAACAGCAGGCACAGAGATAGGAAGTGTCATTTTTTTATGCAGAAGATTAAAGCATCCACTCATAACTAGACAAAACTGTTCAATAATGATTCCCAATGCATTCTTTTGTTTGTCATTTTAAAAAGGTTTCCTCTGATTTCCTTCCCTTAACCAGAGGGTCTGCAGAAGCAAGAGAAACTTAATGAGCTGCTCTAACTGTGGAAGAAAATAGTTAAAGTGATCTGAATCAGTTGTTCTTCTTTAGAAGTGTATCACAGCTTCCATGATGTTCTGACAAGATCTTTTTGTGCATTCAGTCTTAAATATTTTCACAGAAGTGATCATTCAGTCATGAAAAATAATGTAACATCTGTCGCAGTTTTCTGGTTAAAGCGTAGCTTACAAAGTAAAAAGGGAAAATCTCCCCACTTTTGTTTAAAAAAATTAAATTAAAATGTACAGGACCAAACACAGGCACTTTCCAAAGAACAAAAATGAAACCAAACCATGAATTATTCAATAGTAATAGATGACAGCTCCGGTTTCGGAGGGTCACCTGCGGCTGCCTCAGCAGTGGCATTAGTCTTTGGCTGCTCTGGCACATCTTCTTCCTTCTCTGCCAACCCACCCAGAGACCCCAAAGGGAAAGTGCTTTCACAATTCTGAGTTGACGAGACCTGTGAAATGACAGGCATTTGGACAGAAGAGTTGCTCTCAAAGCCATGCTCCCCTAGCTCATACTGCCCGAGGGTCTCTTCTTGTTCCTGGTTTAAGTAGTCCGGTACTAGGAAGTCACTAGAAGAGGGGCAAAGGACAGAAGAGAAATGTCATTTCGCAGACAAACACCAGCGATATCACTTTCTTTCTATCAGTTACATCACACAAGCTACACACTGCATTGCACAAAGATATTCATTTCACATTGCTCTAAGATCATCACAGAGACGTACTTCACTAGGCACTAGAACCTGGTTCTCATTCAAACACACGGAGAATGTATTCAAAGGCACCCCTTTTGCATTCTTGTGCATCCATATTGCCTACACAGCAACTTTTTAGTATTTAGATTGTATCACCTTGATGAGAAGGAAAGTTAACAGCATAGGGCACTGAAAACCTCATTGAAAAAAGGGAGCACTCAGCCTTTAAAAACAGAAACAACAAGGAGTTCAGCACTGGCAAAGATGCGGGACTGTTCCTCCACTGCGGTAAGATCCACCCAAGAACCAGCAGCAGCACTCCTCTCAGAGCGGACAGGCTGTAAACAGAAGCGTGAGGAGGGGAAGCAAGGGTTCTGCTGAAGGCACAGCGAGGCTGCCAGCTGCAGCGGTGTTTCGTGACGTTGACACGTATCACGCTACTGTGGAAAGAAGAGAATTGCACTTCCTTCCCATTTCAGTCCTTTCTGGACAACCGTTCTGTTGCTCTTACCAACTGACGGCTGAGTGTATCCAAAGAAAATCTACCAAACTCTCCAGTAGTATTTTCAGAGCACAAGCGCATAACAAAGATAAAACGTCTTTGCAAATTTTCAGCACCAGATGTGTAAGTTTGTACTTGAGGCAAGTAATTCTATATTACATATATGCAAGTTTACATGCTTTGCTTCCAAAGCAGTCCTTTTCTTCAACGACAGCAGCATTCACTGCTTCAAATCCAAATGCACAATCAACGATGCTAAACCTAGTGTTTGTAAATTCAGACTAAAGGAAGGCTTATCGATAATTAAAATCATATACTTTAATTTGATTCTGTTGGAAATACAGTGACTGGCTTTCCTGGTTTGCTTTGCAATTTTTTTATCCTACATCACTTCTGAGATAACGAAATAGAACAAAATGCTGAAATGATTCGTAGGGGAAAAAGCGTAATGTCTAGAAATCGCAAGGGATGGTACTGTAGCTGCTGTAACATTTACAAAACATTTCTTTTGCATTTCTGAAGACAGATGACCTACACACACTAAGTTGCACCCTCTCTATAGATTTAAGAGCTATGAGATCTATCTTCCTCTAACTTCCCTCATTTTTTTTCATATTTTTCTATCTCGAATTGCAATGGTTACAAACATTTATTGCAAAATGAGAATACAGTGCTAGTCTCATTCCTTAGAACACTTTAAATAGTCTTTAGCAAAGTGCATTTGTGTGATACGCCAAGTCATATGTGCCCTGATAAACAAGGAATGTCCAACTAGCCCCTACCATTTCAAACCCTATTAGTCTGATCATTTAGTAATATGTAACCTAGAAAATGAAAAAAAAAGAAGGTATGGAGTCATGCAATCTTTCCACAACACCCATCATCAAGCAAGTCTTAAAATGAAGCCACACGTGTATTCCCTATGTAAGTGAACTGGATATGTAGGAGATTTCGAATAGCAAATCATTCCTAGAACTCCACAGATACTATAGCATAGAATGCTATGGCTTAACACCATTAGGCTGCCCACAGATACTACTGAAAAGAGAAATTAAGTAGCCCAAAAGCAGCTTCTGCACATTGCTCAGTTCGTCAGTGCCCTCCTATACATCTTAGACACCGTCAGACAGACCAGATACAACAGATAATGGCGCAAGAATGAATTTGACTGAAATTAGCTGGCAACCTGTTGAGAGGCACAGCAGGCTGCCCTGAAAGCAGGAAGATGATTTAAGAGAAAAAAAAAGGCAAAAAAAAAAAAAAAGAAAAAAAAAAAGCAAGTTTCCCTGTTAGGTTTTTGCTGTGCACCTCACCTGCTCTGGAAGTAGTTTGCTAGCTCTGACGCTTCATGGTTCAAGCTCCTCAGGTGAACGATTAAATTTCCAGAGTTGGTGAACATGGCGCCACATGTTTTGCACTCGTAAATCCGAGGCTTGCGGATAATATGCCGGGAAACCCGCATGTGGTGTTTATATTCCCCGAAGGAAGTGAAAGTGGCACTACATATCTGGCACCGGAAACAGCGTTTACCTTCGTGCTTCAGGCGATGCATCTTTAGCGAGTAAGCTCGGGTGAACTTTTTCCCACAGCGGTCACACTGAAATGGTTTAATGCCTGCAGAAGAGAGAGCAAAAAAAAAACATTCACCTTTTGTAATGAGAGGTCACTGGTAAAATCCTTCCAGATTTCCAGCAGCAAAAAGAGAGCAGCTGTGGCCAGTCACAGCAAGGTGCTGTTTAAGGAAAAAATTCTCTGGTTAACTTTAGAATGGCAGAAACAATTAGAACAGAGCTACACTTCCTCAGAACCAGCTGCCAATAAATTTCATAACAACGTGACCTGTCCATAATTCTTACATGTCTTCTTCCCCTCTGTTTAAAATGAACATAAACCTCCCCGGATTATACTCCGGTTAAGATGCTGAGCCACAGCCAAAAAGTATCCGATGCAGCAGTCATTTCAAACCATCTTTGAATTCCTTTGATCTTGGGAGATTCTTGTGCCAGACTGGTTCCCAACAATGCAATTATCAGACTCCCCTTAATTGCAACGTCTTTTCCTGGCTGCCTCTGGCCTCAGAGAAGTGTTCTGGCAGGGGGACTGTGCGCACAAGGATGCCCCTGTAATGCAGCGGGAATGGTGATAAAAGGGTGAAGCAGCAGCCTTTATACTGCGTGGGAACCTTTCTATACAAGAACTTTCAGCAATTTTGCATGACAGGCAGCTCTCTAAGACAGTTTAGGTTCATGCCTCTCGGTTTTTTCTTGTATTAATTTAGAAATTCTGTTACTAGTTCATTTTTCATTTGATATACTAATAAAACCAAAAAAACCCTAAAACACATAAGCTGTGCAACATGTTGCCGTGACTGAGAGTAGGTAATCACATCCAAACAGAACTACTACAATACAAAGGACTGAATCACCAAAAAGTTAAGATTTAGTAAAAAGTCTGAACTCCAGAAAGTGTGGAAATCCAAACACGAGGCCAACAATCTGGAATGTGGAGCTCTATTCATAATAGGGCTGTCAAGGAATAAAAAAGGGTTTTTCAAAAGGCTGAATGTGCACCAGTCCAGGCTGTTAATTCCACCAGTCTTTCACTCTACTCCCCTTAGGTTCAAAGCGGGAGCTGAACTTTTAATTGGGGCTTTTACATAGAGAAAGCTGTAGTTAAGGTTACACTGAAACTCCTTGTTAAGCATGTGAAAACAAGTTAATATACTAGAATATTGTCCAGTGGAGCTAAAACTTTCCAGGCTTTCGTGCTGTCCAAGGGCATCTATTTCCTCTGAGAGTTTGAGGAAAATCTCTTCAGCCATTTTGCTTATGTGAAAACACTTTCAACATTTACAAGTTTGGGGAGTTTCTTTTGCATGCTAATTACTCTAAACCAGCTATTCAAATCTCTCCCAACTTTGCCCAGGGGTTGCCAGTCGACAGATCAGTCAGAGATGCTTCGCTGAAGCCTGTCTGCTGTCAGTTAAGGCTTTAGCAACCAGCTTGGGATAATCTCACACCCAACGTGCCCACAATGTTTGCTTTTCTAAGTATTCAACACATATTATTATGTCATGTGGTCATCTGTCCGCAGGTAAAAGTCAAGCTCAAACCAGAAGATGCTAAACCACGAGGCTTAGGGCTCAACTGCAAGAGCCCCTCGGTATTCCCTTCATTCCCTAAAATGTCAATGCCACTGCCAGATAGTGCCGACAAGTCTTGAAAAACACTGACAGCAAAGACATTAGGAGTTTGCACTTAAGTTAGAAATCAAAATTAACGCAACGGTTTGGGGATCAGGACTCAGAGGAAGCATTCAAGAAACCTTTTGCTACCTGTAACATCTACAGTAGCTACATTGATTATCAAACCAATTCAGTTGTCCTGCAATCCATCCCCAAATTCTGAGATCCAAAGGCATACAACATTCTTCAATGCAAGGACATAAGAGAGAGAGTATTTTCTTATGGCTGCAAGTCTCCTCTAAAACAACAGCAGACAATTACATGTAAGAGGAAAATTCTCCATCTAAATCGCTCATTTTTTATAATAAAATAAGGCAAGTATAC
Source organism: Pterocles orientalis (assembly GCA_011057875.1). Lineage (NCBI taxonomy): Eukaryota > Metazoa > Chordata > Aves > Pterocliformes > Pteroclidae > Pterocles > Pterocles orientalis. The sequence continues at coordinate 113,066 of WKFP01014715.1, read as the reverse complement.
TTTATTTCATCTCAAATCTTTACCGTGAAAATGACTTATTCAGATGAGTTTCAGGCAATCAGCTTTTTTTCACTCCACATAAACGCTAATCATCCATGAGCAGAGCTATCAGTCAGGTTTGATGTATCAAAACAAGCACTCAATGAGACATATCTCTACCCAATCTTTCCGAAATCAATTCTCATGCACTTGGCAGGTGATTAAAAAAGAATTGCATTATTATATTTGCCGCACAGTGAGCAAACCTCTGCCAGTCTATAAATCAGTAATTTTTGGAAACGGGTTCTTACCTGAGTGGATAAGCATGTGTTGTTTTAAGTTCTGAATGCGAGTGAACCGGACCCCGCAGGTTGGACACTGAAAAGGTCTGTCTGGACCATTTGGGCTGGGTCTCTCTGTGCTGCTGGTAGAAGGAGCAATGTAGAGTTGGTAGGGATACTGAACGTTCTCCAAACTACAAAGAAAAAATTCACTCATTTACAAGTAAGCTAGAGAGAACAAAATAAGAAGCCTCGTCTGTGGAAATCTGAACCTTGAGGACATTTGTGAGCAGAAGAAAAAGACGGGCCTTTCGCATTTCTGTTGAGATCTATATTTATGCCGGAAATCTCTGCTTCTACAGCAATGGGTCTGACCTGAAGCCTTACAGTCACTGACTCTGCACACCAGAACAAAACCAAAGAATAACCTCTGACTTCTGTTTCTTTGGGCAACACGTCTGAGCACCAGCCGCAAACTGAACTTTATTTTCCAGGCATGGGCATTTGCTCAAGCATAGTGATGACTTACAACCAGCAAACAGTCCCTGAGGAAGAATTTAAAGAACTGAGCAAATTGGAAAGCAAAGGAGTATTTTGCAGCTTCAGTGATATTTACAAATGAAATTAAAGCCGATTCATTTTCATTTCAATCCAAGTTCAACGAACAAGCATTAGTTTCTACAATTACATATTTCAAAGTTTAAATTATTAATCTAATTAATCAACATTTGCTCCATGTCTGATTCCGTCGGCTCTATAAGAATATCTCAAGCGCCCTGTTTAAAAAACAGCACACAGACTATAATAAAGGAACAACTTAACTTTCAAAGTAATTTATTTAAAACTGACTAATTGCTCCTACACAGCCTCTAGCTGCAAACTGTTTAAGGGAACTACAGTGTTATAAACCAAGTCCTCTGGCAAGGAACTTGCTTCGCTAAAGGGCACAGTGAAATAAAAACAAATCTGCTGGTACAAACATAATAACAATAAGAGTTTGTACTTACCTGGGGTTTCCCTTTCCTGAGCATTAAGGTCTATATTTTTTGTTGAAATAGGCATTTCAGCTTGCTCACAGCCTGATGGCAGACCAGATGTCACTGGCAGCAGGGAACTGCTCTGCAATTTTAGTTTTACTAAACTGTAATGTCTGAAATGTACTGAGAAAAAAAGTATAATGATACCTTAACTGTCTCTATCTGCTCTGGAAATGGATGTCAATACAGCTGTGAGAACTGGGTATCTGAATTCTGAGTACAATTATGGGTCTTAGTGGCAGAAGTTCCAGCGGTAAGATTTATCTGGAGAGAGCGAGCACCAGGTATCTCTCAGTGCACACAAGATAAAAGAGTTTCCTGCAGGAGTTCAGTACGAATCAGTCTGTAAAACCAGTAATGATTTCTGGTCTCACACGGAACTGGAATAATATTTGCTCTAAAGAAGAAATTTTATTGCCCTTCACTTCTTTTTATACACAGTAGGGTCCCAGAGAGCTGTGGAAAAGACAGATGCTGGCAGACCTGTTAATCTTTGCTGCAGGGAATGTTTGCAAGAGGGAAGTTACCAGCTGATAGCCTGGACCCAGCAGAATGTACTTCACTGCCACTTACGGGTCTAAAAGAGCCAACCCATGGCTCCCCAAATGCTCTTGGAATACATGAGGGTATTTTTTAAACATTTGCCTAACCAAATTTCCAACCAACTCTGGCACTTCTGTTTCTCTTTGTGAGCAGATCGCTAGATAAAGAACAGATTTTACTCTATTCAGATGTGGAAACATCAGTTTTGTCTCTGGAGTTGGTATGCGTCAGGGGATTGTGAAGAGGCAAAAGCGTGTTGTGCTCCTACAGCTTTCCAGGGAGACACTCAAGCCAGGGCAGAAATCAGGAGCCACGGCTCTCCTTTTGTTTCCAGCTTTCCTGTGCTAGCTCATCCTCACAGCCTGCACTGCTGCCAGCTTCTCTGCAACTGAAACAGAAAGAAGTGCTCTGGGGACAGTGCCCCCAGAAGAAATTCCAAACAAAGTTTGGGCTTTTTCCTACATAAAAACTTCAGAAAGGCTGGTTAAAGCAGATAAAATGGGTTAAAGCTACCAGTGACCGGCACGTCTTTTTCCATCCTTACGCTGCAAGCAGGCTGAAATACCTATTGGTGACATAACTGATGACCTTAGCACAATGAAGAAATTACATCTGAAGCACAATCGTATTTTTTCTCTCCTGCTTCTTTCCCCCCATATATACTCAGATTTCATGACTTGAGATTTGTGATAAACGTGGTATTTAACAGCTGAGATTTGTCTAACATCTCAGAGAGTTTCTGTAACCGCTAAATAAAGAGATGGGTTTAAAATGTTTTCACTATAACACTAAAATATTCTACTTGCAATTTTCTCTTCTTTTCACCAAGAGATTATATACATACTTAACGATGTAGAACGAAACTCTGATAAATGCAAATGCCAGAATGCTCAGTGAGCCTAGAAATGTTCTCTGTTTGTAAATAACAATTATTTCAGAAAAGTGGAGGTTCTCGTTATGTTGGATCACAGAGATCTTTCATAATTGAACCTTTGCAACTCCTTTTTAAATGCAGCCAGGAACTGATACAGACACTAACTGCTAAACCAGCCACGGCTGAATTACAAATCTATGTTAGAAAAATGTATTACAACCCAAACGCAAAATATCAGAGAAAGAATATATCAGACCTCACCGTGAAACAGGAGTTTTAATACTGCCATGCTGACAACAATTACATGTGACCCCCCCGTTTATGACACATCGATTACGGAGGAGGATCAATTACTTATGTTAATTATTTAACACAGGAGCTCAAGAGATAAGATATTCTAAATTTTGAAATGTTTACGACTCCTTCCGCAGTGATAAGGATGCTATATTGAGAGACCTTTAGATGGAACAGTCTTTTTCTCTGTTTTACGAATAGAAATATAACAAACACATACTCAAATGCACATTTTTCAACAGAAATTTGCATTGTCCACTCACAACTGAATTTGACATTTTGAGAATCTCTGCTAATAAAGCAATGTACAATCAATTCTCATAAATACCCACAGCCATTAGTTCCCTTACTGTTTATATAAACAATGTGCAAATTCTAGTTTGTTTTGCTGATGCTTCTGTTATTCTGAGACTAATTGTTTTCAAATTTGGGCATAAACTGAGGCAAATATTCTTTCCTTCTCTGCATGGAAGAGATCTTTCAGTGGGAATTTTCAGTGGGTTAAGAGGATTGTATATATTTTGAGTTTTCTACATAGTTTGTGCTGAAGCTCTGCAATTTTATAGGAAATTTGTGAAATAATCCACTGCTGAAAATAAGTAAGCCACTTGACTTTAGAATTACAGCTTTAAAAACCTCGATTAGTTCGAATGCAACATGTGCTCCTACTACCAAGTCAAACCCTAAGTGCTGGGTATTATTTTTTCACTGAGGTTTGTTAGCAGATAGATAAAATCTTCTGTGTCATACAGAAAATCTTATCTAGGCAGTTATTTTCCCTTCAGATTTAATCCTACAATAGTTTTAGACGGAAAGGCAGGGAAGATTTTACATGCTATGAAAATGCAGCTCTTGATAGTTATCTCTACAGGGAGTTTCACTTAACACATTTTCTGGAACAGCTCCCAAAGGTTCACGCTTCTTTCTCAGACCCACTTGTCTACCAAAACACTGTGCAAAAGCCAGCTTGTCACTACTTTAAAATCATTTTGCTTAGAAAGGGAATAGCTAGCTATGCGCCATCCTTGACACATACCACAGAAGCAAAGAAACAAAAGTCAAACCAGCTGTGTGTACCCTTGTATGCCACTTGCAGGTACATCGCTTCGCTCTAGCAGAACCACGATGCATCTTTGACCAAACAGACCCATTTTAGTTCAGCTCTCTCTGCCAGCCTTCCCTTATAAGGGATGCCCTTAATAAATCACTCATTCCTGCACAGCAGAAGACCGCTAAATATTTACAGTAAATGACACACAGCATCTTGGTAAGAAGCTACGCGTAGAAAGTTTGGGAGAAAAGATTTAAGGCTGTTCTGCCTGCTCTGTGGTTTATGGCAACAGCAAAACTCTGGCGAAGCCAAGACGAGGTACCTGTCCTCATTCTGTTGCTTTTGCAGCTTTACATCAGCTTTAGCGTGCATTCAACCACACCTGTTTCACGGTCAAGATTTTTTTTATCTATTAATAAAGAGCAGTGGTGAAGAAACAGCAAAAACATTATTATCTTTCTTCACCAGTGTTGCCTGGAAATAGCCAGGAAATGAAAAGCAACAAGTAAGCAAATTCTGACTTTCATCACCTTCATTCTTCTAAAGCATCTGATCCTTCAGGCACTGATTGTACTTTGATCAACACAGAGAAGTATGTGTACGAACAACGAAACATCCTGGGATTAAGGCTGGGTAGGTTAATTACAGCACAGCAGTTGCTGCAGAACAGTTTGCACACTACGTTGGTACATACCGATCATCATCATCTGCATGAGCGTTAGTGCCGGAGGTACTTTGGAGTGTGGGCAATCCCTCCGTAACCCCCTCATCTATTGAGCCTAGGCAAAGAAAAAAGGGCAATTTAATGCAAATAAGTGTTCAAAAAGGGTTGGGGGGGCAGGTAAATACACATAAAGCTTGCTTTCCGAAACCTCTGAGAGACAGACACTGCTGCCTGGGTGATAAGATACTACAATTGTCTTGGGAAAATCTTGTAGAAAACCCAGAAGCAACATATTCCAATTCCTCCTCTGCACACATTATCTAGAAAATGGACAGCTCAATAAAGGGCTAGTATTTGGCACACCTAGAAAATGGAAAGAATCTATGTTAAATGCAGCCAGAATTTTCAAAACACATCCAGTACTAACACTGCAAAGCAGAAATGTTACCTTTCCCTCAAGCGACTATTTCATCAGTTTTCAAGACTCTTTGAGCAATAAAAAGTTCAATCCTGCTACTCTACGTTGCTTTCGTGTTCCAAATCTTCCAGATATATATATATTTGCTGATAACACCTTAATTTATTGATAAGATGCTGAGACAGCAAGAGCCCTCTGAGAAATCAGAAACACAAAAGAGACCAAACATCTGTTTGCAAGAGAAATACATACACAAAACCATCCCAGAGCTTTGTTCAGTGCACCAACGTTCAAACAAATGCAGTTAGATACACCATGAATTTGGGAACCCTTCTCTAAAAGCACGCTAGGAAAATCCAGTATCATCAGGTCTACAATGACAAGTGTCAGACAAAATGGAAAACTAAAGAGAAGGAAAAAAGACCTGGAAAGAGAAGCGGAAAATGTGCTTATTTTGACAAAAAGAATGAGAGTACTGTCTCCAAAAAAGGCTGTCCCTATAAAGGACAGTGTGTTCTATGAAACCCTACCGAAGTGAAAGATTACTGTCTTAACATGACCCCATGCTATGGGGGCAGTGATGGGAGAACGCTTGCATCTCTATCGGTTTCAAAATAACACTAGCAGAATGAAAATTTACGGTTTTGTTATGAGCTGACAAACGATGTTTGGGAAATTCAGCAACTATCAATCTATTAAAGTCACAAAAGTTAATCCCGTTTTGATTTATTCTTTTCTCATGAAATCCTTAACTGAAGTCTACTGAAAAATAAGCCCAACTGCTCTTTGTTTTAATTTTACGCCCTCACCTCTCAAATGGAAACAGTGTTAATGAGTTATGAAAACATCTTCTCAGACATAGCTATTGTTGTAACCACAGTGACTTATTTATCAAGGCCCTGCTTCACGTCTCCTTCCATATTATCAAGTGCTTCCAAATATAATAAATTGCAAATGAACGATCCTTGAAATTGCCCAAAGAGTGAACAAGAGGTTTTGCAATATCAGAAAGAGAGGCAGGAATGCTTTTATAAATGCACTATAAAACACTGAGATAAATATATGCAATTATAGGAGGAAAATGTGTTCAGGGAAGAGAAAGCTGTACTTTAACATATCTTACTGCCTCCATTTACTGTTCTTGTATTAGTGCATAAGGAAATATCTCTTCGGGAGGTAAAAAGTGCGTTCTAGGTACAAAGCGTGCCTTATCATATACTAAGTACATGTGAACGGGGCTAAAAAAGCAAGAGCACTGTTTCTCCTTATAGCAAAACGTGAAGACAAACGATTGTGGGGACAGTTAATAATGTTATCAAGACCACTGAATATTAATTCAAACACACGCAAGGACAAAGAGCAGATTTGTACTTCGAAGGTTTGGGGGGAGCATTTTTTCTCTCTGTAGCCATTTTAAAGAAGAACATGCTGTACTAACATCCTCAACAAAAGACATTTAAGTTTAAGCATTATCATCACTAAAGCCTTAAGATCCTTCGCCCCATGCTGGGGCAAGTCCCTTCTGAAGTTCCTACTATAATGAGTTAAAAACTGAGTCAAACTAAACCTGTTCTTGAACAACGACCACTTTTCCTGGAGACAACCCAGCAAACAAATTGTTTCTTCTAGTTTTTAATCTGTTCATTATTTTGGCAAACTACACTTAGGGATTTATATTTAATCTGATATTAAGTCTGCTTCTCAGAAAAGGTAAACAGCCTTGTCTCCAGTAAATAAAATATTTTTGTTTGGAAAAAGCATCACCAGTCTACAATATCAACACAAGGTATACAAACTGACGGGCAAAAACAACAACGTAAAATCTTGAAGGATGGGATAAACTGAAAATATTTTCATTTCTTTTTTGGAAGTATTACCTGAATAGTTAACAACACCGATTAGACATTACGCTGATCAAACAAAACAACAATACAGGCTACTAGACTACCTTTATTTACTGTGTAGTAGTTTATTTATTTAATTAAGGGAAGCAGCCTTTCATGTATACATTACTGAATGAAGCAGACTAGTACATTTCCATTCTTACCCTCTTCAAACAAAACAGGCTTTATTAAAAATCCTTCAGTAAACAAACTCTACTGAGCCCAGGTCAAGTCACTTAACTGAAAGCAAAATAGCTGACTGAGGCAAAAATTTGGTAATTAAAGTAGAAGTATTGCAAAACCTCTATATTCTGACTTACTAAAAGCATTCTGCACAAAGAGGGAAAAAAAGATTGTTACAGTAACCTTTAAGTATTAGCTATTAATAAACAACAGCCTGCCAGAAGAACCCAAAACTGGCTTCAAATTGTCTTTCATGGAAAAAAGGTTTCTCTCAGCAACTGGCAGTATTTGAAGAAGCAACTTGAGAACCAAATCCCACAGAAATGGAAAGATTCTCAATATTATGACTGTGTGGTTTTGTTTTCGTCTGAGGCATTAAGATGACAGGGTTTCACCACTTATTTTGCAAATCTACTTACAAAGGCTCTCTGTCATGATTATACAAGATTTTATGTCTGATGCAAAGCACCATTCTATCCCTCTGTGGCTACAGCCACAAGTCTCTCAGATTTGGTGTGGCTGCTCAGCTGAGATCATGCCTTCTGACACTAATGAAAACAGAATTATTTTCCCCAGTCCAGCAACCAGAGGTAAAAAGGGGTTATCGATCTCTTCTGAATAAGGAGGTCTACCAAGAGGCTTACCTTTCTTAGCTGCCTTCTGTAAAATTATTTAAAGAGCTCCAAGTCCCGTCCCCCCACCAGGGTTTATATATAACATTTCATTAAAAAAAGGAAACAAAATGCAGTTTCACAGAAGCAAAGCACAAAAAAAACACAAAGCAGATTCCCTCCAACGAAATCACAAGTGCACACATATTTGTACATATATCCAACCCCAGAAATGGTCATACCTATAGAGGAAGACTGTGGGCTGATCAGGAGATCCTCCTGCACTTGCTCGCTTCCCGGGACTGTCTGTTGATCGCTCAGAGAGCTCTGGGATGCGCTAACAGGCTGCGACACTTCCTCGTGAACCTCCTCGTCGCTTAACCTTTCCACTTTGACACGCACGTCTTCTTCAATCACAAGGGGAGAATTGGCTTTTGTGCTCTCACAAGTCACATAATCTGCAATTCTTCTGTTGGACTCGGAGGGCCCAGGCATTTCCATAGTCCTAGAGTTCTCCGCCTGCTTCACCTTCTCAGACTGAAGTCTTCGATCAATTCCAAAAGGAAAAGTCCAGGGAAAAGCTAAGGACGAGTCCACGGGTTGGTTTCTGGACTCTGGGTAAGAAGTTGAAGGATTCAGCACTTGGGGGGAACTTGTTTGTGTGTTACACTTAAGGGGGCTCTCGGGAGACATCACGATGTAGCTTTTGCGCTTTCGTCGTGACTCTCGGCAAACGGGAATGGTTCTTTCCACTACGCTGCACTCAGAAGAAACTGGGGAAAGGCTGCCGTCTCGAGAAGTAAAATTGCAGTTTGCGCTGTTCTCCTGTCCTGCATCCAGCACCTTCTCTTGCTGGCTGTTGGGCGTATTCCATAAAATGCTGGACTTCATGAACTCTGAGCATGTGCTGGCAACGCTGAACATCTGCATGTAGCTGGCTGCAGCCAGCACATCAATAATGTTTTCTGTGTTAATAGATAGCGTTGCTGTGTAAGCATATTCCAGAAGAGGTATAAAACCAGTCACTGTCACATGGTGCAGGTCTAACACGCTCTTGCCCTCGTCTTCTGCTTGGCCGACAAGTTTGGAACGGAAGAAGTCGCTGCAGGCTGCCAAAACCACCTTGTGCGCCCGAAAGATTTTGTCCTGGACACGGATGGTGATATCACAAAAATGTCCATCATTGCGGAGCATGTTCAGTTTTCCCAGCATCTCCTGACTGTGAGCAGGGGAATTATGAGTGAATGTTTTAACACCCATTTTTTCACCTTTCTGCTAGCGTTCCTTCCACATACGAGAGATCACAGGTATCCTAAAACAAAGAGGAAAACCGTCATTTTCATATCTGAGAGCAAAAGGGAGGTGGCTTCATGATTACAAGGCTCTGTATGATCAGCGGGATTCTCTAGAGTCAAGTTTTTCTAGAATCCAGAAGGTGCAAGAGACAAACTCTACAGAAATGCAATTACCTGCTTATAATTTTCAAAAACGCAGATCAAATTATCTGCAATCTATCACAAATATGATCTTCCACATTTCTGCTACTGCCCACTCAAAACAAATTCCTAACACAGTTTAGATATAAACGAATGTCTGTAATACTAAAAAGAAAGCATTTTTGAAACTATTATCTGTATAAGAAACCTATATTTTTATTTTCTGGGCTCAGGAAACTATTGCTCAAAGTTCTTAAACCTGACAGACTTTGTCGAATGTTTAAGTGGAAAAGACATTAGCTTGGGTCCACTTACGATTGTGCAGGAGCAAGCTAATCTCCCAGAGAAGGTATTTAACAACAGAAAAGCTTTAGAGAAAGAAACTACAGCATGAATTTTCAGAGGATGGAGTTCAAGCTAGGAAACATAAAATAACAGTTGCCAATAGCTCTGCTTTCCTGCTGTAGTGCAGGTACCGATTGCCTAAAGCTGCTTTAAATAAACAGTGTCAGATTAGGATGAGAAGTTATCGAAAATTCCTTCAAAAACACAATGGATCATAAACCTCAAAGGAAAGTTTAGGTTTAAATCAAATACACGCAAATTGATTTTATATATGTGATAAATAATACAAGGAGGGCAACTTCTTTCTTCTGGGTGTTAAACATCAACAACATAATTGGATCTGCTGGAGTCAGCCAGCTTCTTCACATCATCCTTCTGCTTTCCCTTACACGTACGCAAAAACACACCACACTTGCAATTTGCTCACGTGGAGCTTCGCAGGTAGGAAGAGCGCTGCAAGTTCGGAGCACCTTACCACAAATGTCACAAGCTTTAGCACATCTTCAAACAGCAGCTGTCAGAGCCTACCTCGTTCTACAGACATTTACACTTGGCTGCTTCTTGTTCCTACGATTTCACGTTCGACACTGCAAACCCTTTCAGACAGAGGAAAAATACCTATTTGAGAGAATCAGATTAACTAACACTTAACAATATAAATGAAGTCTGAAACTAGAAGGGCCATTTGGATTCAGAATGAAATTTCACACTACTGCCGAGGAAAAAGTTAAGCACAAGCAAAACACTCCCTTCAGCGAAAGAAAACATAACGACCTCAAGAGGCATCTGAAGATCCAGACTGCTTGTTCTCCAGCATAAATCAAATGAAAAGCATATTTAATTGATCTCAGACCAACACACGACAGTAAAATCTTGTAGCAGCACATTCTAGAACAGCCTTGGGATACCCTTCCTTCTGAAATCCCAGTTGCTGCAGCAATTCTTTGGCATATCAGAAGTCCAGAAGTACTTCTATGCAGCTACTGGCTACAAAAAGAATAATGCATTTGCAAGGACTATCACCAGCATATCTGGTATTTAGAAATAGTACCAATACAGAATTACAAACAAGGAGAAAAATCTAAGCAAGCAATACTCCCATTTCTGATACTCCCGGAAGACTAACCCATTTTCCTTCTCTGTTCATCTGCATGAGTAACGCTCATCCCTCCAGTCTCTAAGTGTGAGAGCTCTAATCTGCTGCCCTGCTCTGAACCATTCCTTGTCTTGCTCCCCCCTTCCTGCCCGCCTCTCCCCTCTTCTGGCTTCCTTTCCCCTTCTCCTTTCATCTTTTGCTTCCTTGACCTTGATCTGGTTACAGAATTTAAAATAAAATAGCGGAAGTCAGCGATGGGCAATAAACTGATTTAAATTTATTACAGGAGCAGCATGCCTGCCATGAATGTGGGATATTGCTCCATTAAGTCGCTGCGCTGACACCACCATTCAAACAAGTGGCTCCTACACAGGCTTCAGCGTGGACAAAGGATGCCTGCACGCACGTGCTGTTTGCAGAAAAAATCAAAAGGGGTGGGGGCTCAGGAGGGGGAACAATATCAGTTCTTTACAGTTAATGAGGTGGTAAAAACATCAAATATTTTTGGGAGGTAATTTAAACAACATGAAAATATTTCCCACATGAAAAGATGGGCAGGCTAAAGCTCAGCCGGGTTATAAAACGGTTCAATTATCTTTTTTGATCTTTTACTGGCATAGGTCACTTTTATAGCTGCACTGAGTCACGGTGACAAAAGAGAGTATAGGGCTGCAACGTTACAATTTCACCTCAAGTCTAGCATTTCTGGACCGTCATCACTTCAAAATTACATTTTGTGACGTGTCATTACTGATTATTAGACAGTCCACGCCAGCAGTCGTCAAACCACAAGGTACGGGGTGCTACATTCAGGAGCAATTAAGGAACCATAAACTAGAACTAAATATACACGGTACCTTGGGAGCGCTCGGGCTGGGGAGGTCAAGGTGCACACGCACACAAACTGAGTGATATGTGGGTCAGAGCTGGAAAAGCTCTTGTTCATCTTCAAGCCACAGTCAGTAATTCTCTAAGCACAGACTGGGCTTGGTATTGAAGAAATGGTGGTTTGCTTTTCCTTCCCAGTTGCTGTCAGCATAGCTCCTCCTCCCCACAATCCCCACGCACACGCTTATACCCTGGCCCACAATACCTCAGACTATTTCAAAGTTCAAGACAAACAGGGCGAAATTCAAAGATGCTTTTGAAAGTTTTAAAAATACTCTCCACGGGATGCTTCAGCCCACAGCAGAGCTTTATTTCACTTTGCTGCAGACGCTTACAGTTTGAGAGAATGGTTTTTCCAGTGTGTGTTCCCGTGCTGGAAACGTGGGGATTCAGCACCTTGCCAAAGCGCAGATCCCTGGACAAGGTGAGAATTCAAAAGCGAGCACTTCAGGACTTGCAAGGCAAGGAGAACTGTCTTCTTTATTAGCTGGAAGCAGTCTGAAGGTAAGTGCTACCCTAGCAAAGACTTGGTACAATTCATTTGAAAATTAGTTTGTTTTTTTTTCTAGTCCTACAACCGCTAATGTAGACCTGACCTTTAAGCACTTCAGAGTAACTCAGCTCATTCCTACTGCTTCAAGGCTACTGAAAAACAAGTTTTAGCAACAGTTACCAACTCACATACACTGTTTTGGGACAAGATTAAACACAGGTCAAGTTTCTCTGCTTAGAAACAATAAACACGTGAAAGTGTACACAATGTTGTGTAAACAGAAAGGAAACTGTAGCAGAACTGAAAAATATTGAAGTGACCTGCCTGCTCCCATGTAGCCAAAAGTCAGCTTCTTACTCACCCTCCTGCCTAACCTTATTGCTCAAATAATTGGTTTTGAAACATGAGACCCATAATAATCTTGTTTTTTTCATTGGAAGAGTCAGTGAAGTAAACTCATAGAGCTGTTCATATTCAGTTTCTCACTTAGCTTTTTTAAAAACTTTCATTTTACAACAGAAGTGAATAACACCTAGCACAACAAAACCACCACCCCACATTTAACCTGACCCACGGCAACTTAACAAAATCATCATGAAAACACAAACCTTTCTGAATACTAAACCCAACAGACTTCAGATAGATAAATACCACATAGGCTTTAGCGCCGAAAAAGCATCGGAAATTCCCACCCTCGTGCTCACCGATCCCTCAGGTACACTCACTCAACTGAGAGGCCATGCTGTAAATCAGATCACTAGTTATCTTTTTTTTTTTTGAAATTTATTTTTAACCCAGACCACTTCTTGAGCACTGGTTACAGCACCATCCCTTAAATAGCAGCAGCAGCCCAGGCAGAGAAAAATAATTTGTGGGGATAAATGTGTGACCTGGAAAGTCCTCAAATGGCTCAACAAGGAATGATGTGCAGCTACACCCTTAGGAGAAAAATTAGTCTGATAATATAACTTTGACAACACACCTCATCCTTAACTATTCGTTCAACAGATAATAACCCGCTGCTCTGAGAGAAGAAAAAAAATCACCTTATGTGTGTCAAAATCTCACTGTGCTACATCGGTACCAGCAGCCCCTGCTCCCTCAAACTCACTGCTCAGTATAATTAAGATTATAATTGGATTAGAACAACTGCTCGTTGTGTGTACTTCAAATCTACTATTTCTATTTTAGACTCAAAACACTTGTGTATCTAAACACGCATCTGTTTCCCCCAACACCAGCTGGCCCAGTAAAAGGTATTATCTCCCTCTGCAAATCTTGCCTTCCTTCCCTGGACACAACTGCTGGCTGGAGCTGCCAAACTGCTCCCCCCTCAAACGGATCAACAGCACCTTCTAAACTTTGTTTAAAACTGTATTTTAAGTCAGGTCAGTAAACGCAGTTTGAACTCAGCTCACCACTGCCAAGCCTACCGGTACTTATGAAAAGGAGAAGGTAAGAACAAGGTTCCTTTGCTCTGAATGACGTCGATGTGCAGCATTCCCTCTGGTGTCCTGGAATGTGTGGAATGCAAACCTGTAACCTTTAGCAGCAGTGGGTGACTGGACCAGGGAAATGAACCATCCAGATAAGCATGCAGTGTTTCAGAACTCCCATTTCCTCTAGGACAGCCCACTTCCAACTGTAAGTGCACAAAGGAGCCAGTGTTAAGTTCGCTACTTCACAAACACCGTTATGTTAAAACCTGAAATAGATGCTGAGGGGCAGACTACAGAGGCTGAGGTGATGCTCTACCCTGCAAAAACCAGGAGAGCTTTCAGCACTGGGGCTGACATAGTCCCTGGTCTCCTGACTCAGGAACAAGACTTTTATTCTCCAAACCACTCCCTGGCACTACCCCTAGATGTGGAAATCAGAGCTGTGCCCCTTTTCTCTCAGCTTCACAAAATGACAATTTTCAGGCATTTGCTATTTTAAGGAGTTTATGGGGGGCTTTTGCTCTTGGACAGGGCTCTCGAGCTGCACGTTGGAGAGTCCTCTGGCAAGGCCTCTGACTGCCCAGGAAAGAATCCCTGACAGCGAGATCAGGAACACCGGAGACTCCACTCAAAATCTTTAATGGCAGAAAGTTTCACCTAGGAAGCTGAAGACTTGACATACTACAATGTCTACTTATTGTGAGCAGTAATACTCCCTTACACAGCAGAAGGCATACAAAAGAGTGTGTCGTGCTTTTCCTACATACTCCACAAGTACTGAATTCGACAAGATAAGGCCATTTACTTTGTAAAAATTGGGGTTTTGGCACACCACTTTTGACAAGTTCACGTGCCAGAGCTTCAGGCCACTGACTCCATCTACCCTCAGTGTCATTCGTGAGCTTCTTTGTACTCATGCACAAGCTTGTACCTGCGTTCACCACTTTTTTTTTTCTTTTTTAGATACCAGAGCACTTTTCAAGGATGCTACAGTGGCACATTGCTTCTGATGCAGCCACCTCTTCATCTGAAAAAGTCCTGGCAAAGAGACTTTCCAAAGGCAGATCTTTGTGATTTTCAGCTAGAGAGCAGCAGAAAGGTGGCAGGCAGTATTTCAGAATGAGAGTTAAGCCTCACAGAGGCAGACTAACACACGACCAAGCAGCAGCTATGGTCCAAATGTGTATGTGCACACAAATAACGCTAACTGATCCAGGTCTGTGTAAATAGCCTACATCATGTCCAGGTGACAGATGAACTCTGTGCACCCAGGACTAACTATTTAACATTTGTGGAAATTGCACTGGGGCAATAAGCTCCCCTCCCATCTTAAATGGTTTTGTAGGGATCTAGCCAAGCTCCTTGCAAGTGCTCTAAGAGTTGAGGTCCGTATTGCTAACACATCTCTTTACATTTCCTCAAAATTAAACCCTGTAATAATAGAAAGGAAAAGCTTTAACTGTAACAGGCCATGAGAAGATGTGTGAAGGCATGGCAAAGTTCTAGATCCCAGTTACAGCACTGACTCACATCATCAGTGCTAGTGAAAACATTCATGTGGATAGGAAAAGAACGACTCAGATGATGGAAAAGTGGATTTGCATGACGCAAATCTGGTAGGTGTATTTTAATTCCCAGAGCTGGTGAAAGCATTGAGACAAGTAGTGGGTGCCAAAAACAGCAATTTATTCTACAAAATGGTTTTATTGTAAACTGAGATGGTAGGTCAGCTGCAACGGAATACTTCTGAAAGGATAAAATTAGAAAATATTTACATATACATTTTAAGGGAAAGTTCAGGGTGCAATTTTTGCAGTAACAACAGACTTCTTTCCCCTCACAGAAGAGTACAGACTATTTCAGAACGTTTTGCAAGGCTGGAACTTCAGCTGAGCGCTGAATACAGAAGGAGCTGATACCGCTCCTGTTCCAGATGCTGTAGCTCCCAGACACTCATGCAATTTATCATTCAAAACCCAGGGACTGTTTTTGGCAACTGCCCCTTAATCACTGTTTTTTTTAGAAAAAAGTTAATCTGATTAACTTCTTGAGTATACTGCCATAGAAGAGAGAGCAAAAAATTCACCTACTCTGGCTTTCAGTTTTAACTGCTGGACATCAGCTGTTTAACATCATGGCATAAGCTTTGGTCAGAAAACAGTCCTTCTGCCAAACGCACCGAACTCAAACTTCACATGCTGGAACGTGGTTTACTCAGTGCTGAGGAAACTGATAACGCACCAGGTATGAGGCTAATGAAAGAGCTCCCACTTCTGTGCAAATTCCTAAAGTTAGATACGAAAATTCTCAGCTCTCTCCTCAGCTTTTGTTGTGATGAGCCCAGGGCCTGCTCACCAAAATGTTTTGTCATCATCATTCATCACCTTGAGGTGGGTTCCAAAGCTTTGACTGAACAGAGAGCGCTCCTGGCCAGCACTCTTTCAAAACTCCAGCAGCCCGTCCCTCAACCACCAGTGCCCTCCTGGCACGCAGAGCAAGAGACTCCCTCAGCATACAAAAGCAGAATGTTTACTGGACACCTGGAAAAAGCAGCATCTACTGTAATGAAAAAGAGTGAAACATGTCTACTACTTTTATTTTAGAATATTAGAACCAACATAAAACATATCAGAGCTGTTCTTCTTGTACCATGAGGTCAGAACAAAGAAAAAGCTGTAAACCATTAGCTAAACCATCAGTATTTTTCAGTTGCTGTTTCTACACATAATGTGAAGCGCAATGTGTCTTCGGGATTTCTGTTTTGTTTTCCTGATTAGTCATTTGCATGGAAATGAAGAGGTCGGATGTAAAAATCCAGCAGTCATGTTCTGACAGCGTGGCAGGAGATAGTAGATAAAGAGAGCCCGGGTGTGGGCTGATCGGAATAAGTATTACAGCCTAAAGAGGAGCCTACGTTAGAGCCCAGCAGAGAGAATGGAAGCACGTGCACCCAAACCAAGCTCCATCTGTCGGTAACAGTGCCCCTGCAGACCTTCAAAAACCTCCCAGTGACGGAACAGAACAAGACATGCAACTTACCAACCCGGGCTGACACATCTTCCAGCATGTCCTCTGCAGACTGTGTTTGTTTGAAAGTCCCAAGCATGTTCTGGAACCCAGAAAGGAGCTCTTCCAACCCCTGCATCTGGCAGAATCAAGCAGTCATCTGCCTGACCATAAGAGATTACAGATGGCAAGGCCATTAACGTCACCCGCAGCCACATACTCGCAGCAGGCTCTCGTGCAGCTCTGGCTTGTCATTACCTCGTGAAAGGGACACTTCCAGATTTATTCTTGTCCCTTTATCATCCCGCATTTATGGCCTACAGGAAGCAGCCTGCAAGAGTTTCTTCTGACCAATCTCAAATTGGCAAGAGAATTTAATCCTCCTGTAAACTGTCCTTTTTCATTTTGGTTGCAGGAACTGCACACCACTTACGTCTCGTGCAAATGAGAGTTTTGGTCTCTGCAGCTGTCAAACAGCTGGCATGAGGCAGCTCTCTAGCAGATAACCAACACACAGATAAATTGGGAAATTACTAACTGTGGAAGTGTCACAGAGTTGGGATTCAAGTCACACGTAGCAAAATTTAACGTTCTAAATGGTCCCACTGGCTTCTGGGCAACAAAAACTAGTCTGCACAGTGCTGTCAGGGGCCATGGCTGACAGCAGACCCTTCTGACTGATGGGAGAAGCTGAGAGCTGACAACAGCTTGTAACCAAAAATGCTTGGGAACCACCGACAGACAATCGAGAGCTCTGTATGTAGGCACTGAGCGTGCTGGATTAATACAGCCAGAAGATTAAAGCATAGCTACAACTCCTAGCCTAGATAAAACTTGAAGATTAAAGATCGCGTTGTAGGTGCGTAGAACACGTTACCACTCCTTTCATTAGGAGTCAACCTAGAAATGTTTCCATCAGACACTGCTGTGATTACAAACATGCAAACCGGTATTTTAATTCCCAAGGAAAAGGTGCTGGCGTACCAGGAGAAGAGGCAGGACTGTTCAAAGATTGTCTCATTTTCTGGTACACACCCACCAGAAAGCCTGGCAACATTAACACTCTGTTAATTTCATCTCTCAAATATTTGGTGCAAAAGCTCTGATTATTTGAAAATATAGAGATGTTTTCATCTCTCAAAGATCAGCAGTGATCCATGATCATAGGTGTTTGTATACAACTGCAGAAAACCGGCTAAACCAACACCATCTGAAGAAAAGAAAAATGAAGAATAAGAAAACAAACAGAAAATGGGACACCACCTGTGTTTACTGAAGCTAGAGTATGTCAAACTGCCTTGACAATGTATTTTTTAGAAAAAAAAGGAATGCCACATATGACAAGAACTTAATTAAAATGTCTGAATAACATGACATAGAGTCATTAGTGAAAACAAGGGGATGAATAGACAAACTGCAACAAGGAGCCAGCTGAAAAGAAGTAATTCATGTACCTGAAATAACAGGCCAAAGAATTTACCTGTGATGTGCCATAAGGACTTGTTTTAGCAACGATCTCTGAGTGTTTCCGTAGAGACACTGGCTCAAAAAATGCTGATGAAAAGGTTAAGATGTATCGTCAGCACAATGCGTAAAAACAAACGACTGAGAACTGGAGTCCTGGGAATAGAAAGAAATTCATGGGAAATCCAACAGTATGAAATTAAAACCTTGACATTATATACTAGGGAGCTAGTAGTGGACTCAAGCTATAATCTGGAAGCTAATTAGTTCAAAGTGACTTTTAGAGAAAGATCTCCATGTTATCAGATTAAATTGAACGGCTAACTGAAAGGCCCACAGAACAACCAGACTGTTTTAATACCTCATTTTTTGTCAGATGGTTGTCAATACCTATTCTAACCTCCTGAATGGATCTCAAGAGGGTTTTTTGGTGTTTTTCTTCTTCGTGCACCTCCTCCTTAACATGTCCTTAAAGTAAACTATGCTTAGATCTTTTCAGAGCATCTGACTTAACCAGACGATGTTTCAGATAGAAACACGTGCTAGCTGGAACTGATAGGGCACACATTAAGTGCACTGATCAGCAAGACAGCTCTTAATCTCAGGATCTAATTAAAATAAGAGATTACAATAATCAGGGCAGTAGAATAGTGCGTGCCGTATGCAAACTGTTGATCTGACACCACTGACTGTTTTTATGCAACAACTAGAAGACGTTTCCTGAAACCATTTATAGATACGTAAGAAGATAAACATCATTTTCTTAAAAGACTCTGCACCTTCCTACCTAACTGAGGTTCACTAGCTCCAACAAATTCCACGTTTCATGCAACAGCTGGACTCTAAGATTTACCTGGGGAGAATTTCAAACAGTAACTTTGCACCATTGCGGTGCAGGACGTGCAAAGAGCTTCAGGAATGCAATCAGGTACAATATTCTGCAACTCTCTATTCCTAACGACATGCAACAAACTCCACACACTTTCATAGCCTTTTCCCCCCGCCCCAAGTCTTGTTTTCCCTAGCCATGGCAGAGTTTTTCAAGTTTTGGTGTGACCATTTGAAGTCAGCTCTTTCAGAGAACAGAATGTTACCACTCATGACTTCAAAGGACCCAGATTTAACTTGTTGCCTTTTTGAAGCTGCAGCGCAAAGTATAAACTTTATGTGCCTAATATAGCTTTCACATGGTTGAATAAGCAAACTAGATAAATGCCACTTTCCCCAGCCTCCAGCACTTTGAACTTTTCATTGTAGGAATCTCACATTAGCGTTCCACATAGCACATAAAAGCAAATTTTCTGATAGTACTTAAAACGGAGGCTCCTTTAACAATACAAGCAGTGACTGCTAAAAGGTCTTGTCTACTGAATTGTGTTTATTATTATAATGAAAATTAATGTGCGAACTTCACTAGATAAAATGTACCGAGATATTTCACAACAGATTCACAGCCCTGCAGTTTCTGGTTTTCACCAAATTATTAGATCACTAGTTTAACAGTGGTTTGCCCTGAAAGCGCACGCTAGAGATGCTTCTGCTATCAACGTAGGAGCAAATCTCCAGTTGGGTTTTTTTCACTAGAATAAAAGCAACAAGTGAACTCACAGTACCTTTCGTATCCTCACGTAGGCAAGCCTCACAGAACGCAATCAGATTACACTGGACAGACGGATGTGTTGCATCCCTGAGGCACACATTCAAATTTAACCACTCTTTCCATGACAGTGTTCATGCATAATTTTGACATGATCTAAATACCTGCTTTACACTTTCGCTCTGCGCAAATTCAGGTTAAATTTTTCCTAAATGTCTCAGCATAGACAAGCCATTACATGACCATTTCCCACTCTGCATAATAAAAAGTGAGGCTTCGGTTTTATACTCTTTGGTCTTCAACAAATGAACAACACAAAACAAAAAAAAATACAAGTTGAACATTCAATTCTTCTAAGTATTGCAAATTGCCAAAAAATACCTGTAAAAGTACTTTTATTTGTCACATGGCAACAACCTAGCTCAAACTCATTCCAGAAAGCTACTTTTTCTAGTTTTACCATGGCTACCCATAGCATTTTAGTCCTCACTTCCAGAAGCTCTGCAAGCATAACGACATAAACTTATAAAAAAATATACATTGAAATGATTACTCGAGCCAACCTCCCAAATCAGTAACAAAAGCAGAAATCTCCAAGCTCTTTTTGGTGGCACCATGTGAAAGAAATACCATGGAAAATGGCATGGCTTTTTGTACCTGTGTATCAAAATAATTCCAGTACAGTTCCACATTCTCTTGGTAGCACTACTGCACTAGATTAATTAAAGAGTCAAAAGAAAAAAAAAAACCCAACACACTAAAAAACCTATCTGTGCTTCCTCACACATGTGTGATAGTGCCAAGTCCTGCTACGTGTCTTTGAAGAGAGGAAAGGGCACCCGCCTCGAGTTTTCAGACAGAAGAGTGTCAATTTCAGAGATCATTTTAACTGATGCCACAGTGAAAACCACGCTTGGAAAAGAAGTTATTTCTTCATTTCCTCCAAGGCAAAACCAGAGCCTAACTGGGTGCGTTGCACCCCAGGAGCTGCCAACAGCAACCCAGCTGAAGAACCCGTCCCCTCCGCTATCACCTCCAAGCTGTGCCTCCTACCTTATTGTGCGCAAGGCTTTAATTTTTGTCACTTGGAAATGACAAAGCTGTCTCCTCATTTTACGGAAACAAATGACTGTAACTGCATATCACTATCATTAGGTTTGTGACAGTTAAATTTGGCTAAGTGCTAGTTTTTACTAGTTCAGCACAAAGCTTACCTGTCAACCGATTTGTTGTTTGAAGTGTTCAGATTTATTACAGAAATGATAGCTTTCCTTCTCTCCCTTTTATTCCAGATTAGCAAGGAAGCGTTACATCTTAACGAAATCCACATTAACTACAATAAATGAATTTTTCTGAAGTCCAATGCGAATCTTAAATCTCCCTGCAGCAGGCTAGCCCCATTAACACCCCAAGTACTGGAAAGCCTGCGTTGACAAGCAACACCACGGAAAAACCTGCGTAAAGAGCAAAGGGGAGAGATCAAGGCAAAGTCACACATCGCGTACAATGTGAAGAGCCGAAAAGGCATCGCTAATCCAGACAGCGTGGAGCGCGGCCAGCCAGTCAAGGTGTCACAGACATATAAACAAGCAGCCACCTTTCCAACGGAAGCGGCTACAAAGAATCCCGAACAAGTCTAAGCAAGGCAGGAATGTGGTTGTGTCATCACCCTTTTAGCACTATGTGTACCCTTTCTTTTCCTAATGACTCATTTATGCAGATAAATGCCTAAAAGGAGTTCTTCTCAGCTTCAAAAGCTAAAAATCCTTGTATTTAGCCACAAATCACGTTATCAGGTGAGCAGCAACTCCACAGGCTTTTTAACCTTCTTCCCTTGTATGGCCAAACCTGGACGGGTAGAACCATACCCATGGCTCAGGCTGGGGATAAGAAGAGTTTTGTGGGTTGTTGGTTTTTATTTTAAACCTCTAGCATCTTTACTAACATTTCACAGAAACTTCTCAGAGCAGATCTTTCTTAACAGGGGTATTTATCCACTCAAAAAAAATCCAAGACGCTGAAATTAAACTGCAGAAACTGTCAGACCCGCGGAGCTCCAACACAACGTAGAAATCTGTCCCTAACATGGGGTCAACTTGTCCCTTAACCCCCTAGAGTTATTTCCAAACCCAGTAGTGATTTCAAGGGCTCTTGGGTCTCCACAGGGCATGGCATCTTCATGCTTCCAAAACCTTCTGAAAGACCTAACTCTGGCAAGCACCCACTGTAATTTCAGTCTTTCCAGAAAGCACTCTTGGTAATATCCAAACACAAAATGCCATATCGACTACCATCTGTAGCTAGATTTAAGATCTTCTTGAGTATCTGTAACTGTATTTCCACTAAAATAGCTCACACGACAATAATGATGTTCATTTGTGCTTCTGAATACAAAACATTACACAGAGTAAATGTTTGCAATGTTATCACAGATGAGCTACAAGTGTCCCTTTATTAGAAAGCATCTCTTAACAGCTCTGGAAAACCTCTCTTTATTCAAGCCTTCAAGGGTAAAGCAAGCAAGTAAATGTTGTGGTCAAATCACCTCAAGACAATATAGCAGAGCTCAAAGGGACAAAGAAAAGTGACGTAGACCAGCCCCTGCAAACAGATGTACTAAATAGACTGGGACAATACAGCTTGAGAAAAAAAAAAAAGAGAACACCGAGATCTATAAAACTGCAAATGAGGTGGTGACTGGAAAAAGATTCTTTATTCTTTCTCGTACTACAAAAAACTAGGAGGCATTCACTGAAATTACCAGTCATCGAGTTTAAAACAAAAATAACCAAAAACCCAAGGCTTTATTTTTGCACAAATTGTAGAATTCATTGCAGGGTATACTGTAGGAACTACAGGTATAAACTGTTCAAATCCTTAGCTGAAGAGTCCAGGAGGCACTGTTAGGTGTGACTGTCACATACCCTCTGGCTCGGGCCACCTCCGAACCCCTCACCTCTGGTAACGTGCTGAGGAACAATCACTGTGCTGTCTATGTACGCTCTTCTGCTTTCCCCCTAATGATCTCCTTCTGGCCACTGCCACAGACCACACGCTGAGCTCAGCACACATTTTGCAGTCCTTATTATCCCATCATTCACGTGCTCTAATAAACCTGTTCATGTCAAATAATTATTTCCCCAGCGATAAATTGGAACACATTAAAAATACACTATCTACAAACAACGCGCTGTTTAAGTCACTTCCTTAACTTGATTAAATGGAATGTAAGAATCAAACGAAACGCCGAGCCTTCACAATTCCTCTCTTCCCATCCGCCAGAGTGAATACCATTTTATCCGGTCTGCAGTTCGTTCCCTACCACCACCATTTCATTTAGGCACCTTTTACACAGCGGAACTGGATACTTGTTTTCATCCAGTGAAACCATTAGAAGAACCAATTTGATCTCCAAGGCAAGTTAAGAGTAATGGACTCCAATGTTTACTTAGCAATAAGTACACAACAATTTAATTAGATCTGTATGTTATAAACTGCATCTTTCGAGGCAACAGGGGCAGCCACGAGGAGAGCAAGGCATTTCAACTTCTTACGTAAATCGATGTTTTCAGTATTTGTTTTCTGCTTATACCTGCCGAAACGAAAGAACCACCTACTTCCACACCAAAATGCTACGGCAGGTAGAGGCACATCTCTCAGCCCGTTCTGTTCCCGCAATCTTACACAACACTTTTTCAAAGAAACAAGCAATTAAGTCGCTGTCCCTTTTCCGCCACACACCAATTCCAAGTTTGATGTTATATTTCAAGCAACAGACTGTGAACGCGTCCTGCAACTGCAGCATTTAATTTAGAAGTTAGCACTTGACACGTTGAAGTGAATTCCTGAAGTCTGGCTGTCCACACACCTGCATAATTTGAGCAGGGATAACCTACTTACAACAGGGTGAGAGAGAAGAATGTCAACAGACAATCCCTTCCACGTCAAGGGACATCTCCTTCCTTGTCACGTGCCAGCAAGAGCATCACTGCTTTGTCACAGTTTGACTTTCTTCTCCTTTAAGCTAGGGGTTTACAACGCCTAAAAGGAGTGAAGTTACACTTTTCGACAGATCTGCTCATAGAAATATACTCAAACATTCTCAAAAGAAGTTTACCAGATGTAAGAGACAATGCCAGACGTGAAGCAACCAACACAAGCTCCAAGTACCTCAGATCTCCTCCTTACCAGCGAGAAGCCACACAAACACCAGTCACCTCACAGCACAGGCATCACACATCCATTCACAAGAAGGACGTAAAAATAAAAAGCCTCCTTCAAGCAAGTCACAGGATACAACCAAAATAACATTTGGACGCTTGTTCAACTTCACACAGGGGGGAAGCTGTATTTTTGGTTTTGATCCTCTTCGCAGACAGCTGACCAGACCCTCCTCACAGCGCACGTTAGCTACAGACACACAGAACGAAACCACCCCTTTTAAAAGTTGCCAGGGTTTATGATTAACCTCCTGTTGCAACAAACATGGCAAGGATTCAGTTTCACTTGCTGACTACTTCTCTTACGTATTACAGAAGAAATACATAAGGACACTCCCCCCCCCTCCAAACCTCACAGTCACAAGAGGAGGAATTCTCTCACCCTGTAAACAAAACCAGCGTGAAACCTTCTGTGTGGGAAAGCGAGCGCGATCCTCCCTCCTGACAAGTCAGCGTCCATGCAACATCTACCTGGGGAAGACTAAAGTAGGGCTGGAAATTCCCTTCCCCTGGAAAGGGACTGCTCGGAGTGTTCGCACCAATTAAAGTTTTGGATTAAAAACAGCTGTTTAAATAGAAGTAGTCCCCTGGGAGAGACACTTAGAGCATTGTAACTGGTTTCTGGTATAAACAGTTTTACATCAACGGAGGCATTTATACTGGCAGAGCTGTGTCTAAGCCAGCAGGTTAACACTTGTTCAGCTCTGTCTCCTTAAACAGTTGCTCTTAAACCCAGGCAAGGTCTCCAGGTGCATCACACCTTGCAACTGCATTACATGGAGACATCAAGCTGCAGTAAGAGACCACGATGGCAGAAGAAAAGCACATCACATTCAAAATAACCCTAAAAGACTCTGTGTCTTTGACCCACTTGCACTAAAGCCATTTCCACCCAGTGTCTGTCACCTTGCAGGATCCACAGAGCAGTGCTGCGGATGTGCCCCACGCATGATAACCAACATATCACCTACTCTACGAAAACATGCAGCTAGAAGCCGGGGATCAACTCAGGGGACGAGCTGGGTGATCTCCACCTAAGCTAAGTGTACTAGACACCCCAAGGATAAATAAAATATAAATTAAAAAAGGGGAAAAGGAAAAGCCTCATATCAGGTAGAAACAGAGAAAGAAAGCAGGGGCAAGCACATAACTGGGAAATTTGAGAGATCCCCCATGTGGGTATAGCAAACCCCTTGGTTTTGGCAAACCTCCTCAGGTGAGGAATATTGTGAAAGCAAGAGACTTCTAGAAAAATCAAGATAGAACCTGGGCTGGACAAATTACATATATGGCCAGAAAAGAGAAATCAAATGTATTTTAGACCTGTTTCCAGCTTGGGATCTGCAGACACCTAGGAAGTACGCAGACTACTTCTTTTTACTCTGGCAGAGTGCATAGAAAAGAAAAAACGACAGTCGAAGCAAAAAACAAGGTAAGTTTAACCTGACTGTATTGCACTGTAGTACCAACAGGGCACATGAAGAAAAGGGGTTGAAGGTCTCCCTCATGAAAGATGTAACAGGCAGCCATGAAGCGCAGCCAAGAAGAGATAAGAAATGGGTAAGAACGGGTGACCTCTCTGGCACGTGTAGCAAGGAAGTACTACAGTCTGGGGGTAGGCATCGAAACAGCTGCCACCGGGTGTCCGGGGGAACATGCAAGACATGAAAGGACAAACAGTGGACACCTTCTCCCTGGAAGCATGTAGGAGAAATGCCTGCCTGCCTCCCAAAGGCTCCCGGTGAAGCACTGCCTGCGCCTTTCCCCATGTGTGCAAACAGGCACAACGTGGGATGCAGCAGCTTTCGGTGTGCAGTCAGTGGGATAACCCTGGTGTGTGTATGGATATGTAAGAGGAGACAGACCCTCCCTCATCAGTGGGCAGAACAAGTGCCATGGCACGAACAGGAGATAGGCTGGAGCAGTCATCCCTTAGGGTTTGATGAAAGATATCTGCATGTTTATTTGGGTGAAAAAAAACTTTGCATCTGGGGTGTATGTATTTATATGTGGTGGTCAAGCACGGAGGTATTCCTCAGCACACCTGTGTGGGGAAAGAAGCACAGCAGATTTTGGAAGGCAGTGGCACCCCTGCTCTGTGTGTGTGGATATATGAAAGGAGGCAATGGGCTCTTGGCAAGCAAGAAGCAGACTATATCCCACCCGAGCATCTGCCAATGTTTATGTTTGTATATAGGAAAATAACACTGAATACATAGAAGGAGAGCAGA
Source organism: Pterocles orientalis (assembly GCA_011057875.1). Classification (NCBI taxonomy): domain Eukaryota; kingdom Metazoa; phylum Chordata; class Aves; order Pterocliformes; family Pteroclidae; genus Pterocles; species Pterocles orientalis. Next base: position 87,033 of record WKFP01014715.1, on the reverse strand, counting down.
AAATCATGCAACAGATCTTGGCAGATGAGCACTACGATATCCTCTTGGTGCGTGAACCTGGGTGCAAGCAGAGGCAGCACACCAAACCCTGGCAGATGGGCAGCAAAGAATATGCAGAAAGGGGTGTTGTAGCATTAAAAAAAAAAACAAAACACAGAACCAAACTGCACAACAACAAAGGCACAGCAAGCTTTGCCTCCCAGCTAGTGGGAATCCCTCTCCTCCTCCCATCAGCCTGCGGTGCAGAAGGGAGGCAGCAGGTATCCCGCTGGGATGCGGGAGACAACACAACACCCCCCTTCCCCCGCAGAAACCACACATTCGCTGTGCCCACAGTGCACCCACGGGCCACGCAGCTCCCGGGGGATGCGCCTCAACACCACAAACAACGGGGCAGCACCCCGATAACCCCCCCACGCTGCCCCCGGAACCCACCCGCGCGGCGCGGGGGGCGACACGGCCCCTCGTGGGAGGGGGACACACACACACACAGAGGCACAGGCGGAGGAAGTGCACCTCGGAATGCCATCCCCCCC
>WKFP01014715.1:68122-86477 GCA_011057875.1 Pterocles orientalis | reverse complement strand
GCGCCGCCCGGCCGGGCACTTTGTTTGTGTCCCACAATGCACCGCGGCGGCGGCGGGGCGGCGGGGGCGGGGCCGTGGTGGCGGCGGCGGCGGGTGGGGCGCATGCGCAGTGCGCGCCGGCTGGACCGGCCGGGACGGGAACCCCCGCGGCGGGAAGCGCCGGGATGGGGGGTTCCGCTGTGGGCATGGTCCTGCCCCCCGGTGTGTGTGTCCCCGGTCCGGTGCGTGCACCCCCGGGGTCAGGACCGTGCATCCCAGCTCCCGGTGCCCCGGTGAATGCGTCCCCGGAGCCAAAACCGTGCATCCCAGCCTCCCGGTGCTTCGGTGAATGCATCCCCGGGGCCACCACCGTGCATCCCAAGCTCCCGGTGCACCGGTGAATGCACTCCCAGGGCCAGGAGCGTGCATCCCTAACTCCCAGTGCTCTGGTGAATGCGTCCCCGGGATCACCACCGTGCACCCCGAGCTCCCGGTGCACCGGTGCGTGTGTCCCCTGGATCAGAACCGTGCATCCCAAGCTCCTGGTGCTCCGGTGCGTGCATCCCCAGGGCCAGAACCGTGCATCCCAGCCTCCCGGTGCTCTGGTATATACATCCCCGGAGCCCAAACCGTGCATCCAACCTCCCGGTGCTCCAGTGCGTGCATCCCCAGGACCACCAGACCACCACCGTGCATTCCCAGGACCACCACCGTGCATCCCAAGCTCCCGGTGCTCCAGTGCATGGGTCCCCGGGGTCAGAACCGTGCATCCCAAGGTCCTGGTCCTCCAGTGCATGCATCCCCGGGGCCAGGACTGTGCACCCCGAGCTCCCGGTGCTCCGGTGCGTGCGTCCCCTGGATCAGAACCGTGCATCCCAAGCTCCTGGTGCTCCGGTGCGTGCATCCCCAGGGCCAGAACCGTGCATCCCAACTCCCGGTGCTCCGGTGCATGGGTCCCCGGGGTCAGAACTGTGCATCCCAAGCTCCTGGTCCTCCAGTGCATGCATCCCCAGGGCCAGGACCGTGCATCCCAACTCCCGGTGTTCAGTGCATGCACCCCCGGGACCACCACCATGCACCCTGAGCTCCCGGTGCTCCGGTGCATGGGTCCCCGGGGTCAGAAATGTGCATCCCAAGCTCCTGATCCTCCAGTGCATGCATCCCCGGGGCCAGGACCGTGCATCCCAATTCCCAGTGTTCGGTGCATGCACCCCCGGGACCACCACCGTGCACCCCGAGCTCCTGGTGCACCGGTGCATGCGTCCCCTGGATCAGAACTGTGCATCCCAAGCTCCTGGTGCTCCGGTGCGTGCATCCCCAGGGCCAGAACCGTGCATCCCAGCTCCACGGTGTTCCAGTGCGTGCACCCCCGGGGCCACCACCATGCACTCCGAACTCCCGGTGCTCCGGTGCATGGGTCCCCGGGGTCAGGACCGTGCATCCCAAGCTCCCGGTGCTCCGGTGGATGCATCCCTGGGACCAGGAGCGTGCATCCCAATTCCCGGTGTTCCGGTGCATGCACCCCCGGGACCACCGCCATGCACCCCGAGCTCCTGGTGCATGCACCCCCAGGGCCCAAAACCGTGCAAACTGCCCTCCAGTTTGCATCCATCCCAATCCCAATCAATTTTAGATTTAACAAATCCCGAATTAATCCACCCCTGTATTTTGGTCCAAATCTGCCTTAACTCGCCGTGAGCACATCTTGATTTAACACGTTGAGTGCAACCATTTCCCCCACGGCTTGTTGTACGGCGGGGGATTGTTGTTGTTTTCAGGATGAGCACTCGGTAAATTGCAGCAGGAAACAGCTTGAAAGGCTGTGGTCCAAAAATGTTAATCAGCAGTAAAAAATTTCAATCCAGCCTCTGGAAAACACCAGACTGCTCTGTCCGAAAAAATAAAACAACAACCCACAAACCAACAAAAACCAACAGCAACAACAAAAAAACCTCCCCAACAACCAACCCTGGGACTGCTTGAGATGGTTCCTTGCAAAATTGGAGAACCAGAGCCCCAGCAATCTCCAGGGTTGGACTCTCTCCTACTTAATTCTTTCGTTTCCTCTTGTAGCAGCTTTATATCCACAGGGAGCTGCCTTGCAACCCTGATGCACGGCTGCCTCCCGTTGCAATCGACTCCTCTCCTGATTTGTAACGATTTCGGGAATAAAGCTTCAGGTTGGTGCAACGGAGAAGTTTGGTTTAATAATTTCCTGCCCCCCTCGATGGCACTAGCATCCCTCTGCCTGCTAATCCCCGTTGTACTATCACGGATACGGTGCCAGAGAAGCTCCCGTAAGGTTTATTTTCTTATCCCATTATTCTTTTTTTAAAAGCTAAATTATGATGGTTATGCTGCTATGATTAATTCAGGGCTTTTTCCTTCCTGGTAATATCTCAAAGCCTTTGGCATTGTTTGAAATTCCAATTATTCAACTCAAACCCAGCAACGGCAACAAAACGACAGAAAAGAAAGGTGAGGGAGAAGCCGGGGCGGGCTGTCCCCGTACTGAGCTGAAAGCCAGGACCCGGCTGTACGGGCGCCAAGGGAAGTCATCGAAAATGAATGTCACACCTGGTTATAAATAGGGTGGCATGGCTCGCTGTGCCCACGGCGGTGGGTTAACCCTTTCCCTCACCCTCCCCTGGGGCTGAAAACAGGCAACCTCCCCCCAGGGGCATCATTTTCTAGCCCATCGGTGGGTGAAAATCACCAATATAGAGAAAATAAACCGCAGCCGCTTGACACCGGGCTGTGCTTTCACCTAGCAACGTTCCACCCAAGCAAAGATGTCCAAATTACCTTGTCGTGAGCTTATTCCAATGAGACAGCTCCGAAAATCCACGTTGCCACATCCCAAATTTCAGCCATCCTGTGGTTCAGTGGACAGCACCGTGCCTGGAGGAACAGCACCGCGTTCCCAGTATCTGCGGTTATTCTGAGCCAGCAGCCCCTCCGGTTGAGCCATGTTTAGGCTGTTTCCTCCCAGAAAGCAGAATTATCTATAGGTATGTACGTATAGAGGGGAGGGAGAGGCTCACAGGCAGTCTGCAGAGCAGAGAGGATCCAAAATTCCTGGGGAATCATTTTTGCTCCCTGGGTTTTGTCTGCTCTGTCGTGTAATGCGTTTGGTTTTAGCAGCTTAAGACCCAATTAACCATTTAAACTATGGAAAAGGGAGATTTAAGATAACGCTTTTGGGGATGGAAATAAAATACATCCTGAGAAACCTGCAAACAGAGAAAAACGCCAAGAGGTAAGAGGCAGGAAATCCTTTATTGAGGGGTAAAGGCAGAGTCACAAACAGTCTGTTGTCAAAGTTAAAAACAAATACAAACAAAAGGCTAAAAACTGAGAAATTATATTCCCCCCCCGCCCCTTAAAAGTCCAAAGCTTAATTTTTTTTTTTTTTTGGATTTGTTACGCTTACAGAGCCCGGCTGGCAATCGCACCCTGATTTGGGGGCACCAGGCAGGAGGGAGACCCCAGCCATACACCGAAGTGGTTAACCGATGAGCAGAGACGTCCCCTCTCCGATGACACTGCAGGTTTCGGAGTGGGGACATGGGAGCAGCATGTTAAAACACAGACAGTCTTTTTTTTTTTTAATTTTTTTTTCAATTCTTTCTTTTTTTCTCCTTTCCAGACAGCTACTGTACAAAACCAAACAGAACTTGATAATAAATACCTAACACAAGAGGCTCAGTACGTTGCTACAATCCTTCACTGAAGGGAAACACATATATACATATATATATCCTAATATGTCACCTCTTGGACTTAAATCCACGGAAAGGCTACGTGTTTCTACGGGAAAAAAAAAAAATATGGGACGTCCTCCAGACCCCACACCTCAACTGAGCATCACTCCCCGCGGGGTCGCCATCCTCCTCCTCACTGGAAAAGCAGCAGGATTTACCCACGGAGGGAGGTTTTTTAACATCTAGGCAGCTCCGGCTAAGCAACCGCGCACATAAAAATTGGAAGAGACCCTTGGCGTGCACGACCCCTGTGCGATAAATACAGACGTTTTCCTTGGCATCGTCTCAGGGTGAAATTTCTGCCCCATCCTAAATGCTGGAGAGGAAACACATGCTGGCCTTTAAGTTAAAACCTTCAGAGATGTAAAGGGGAAAAAAAAAAAATAAAACAACCCCGCAAGGCTCCATGACTTGAGCATCCAGCTATTTGTTAGAGAGAAGGCTTAAATTCCTGGAGATTAATTAGCAGACGCAGAACATTGCCCGAAGGTAGGTCTGAACGACCGCCTAGCATCCAAACTCTGCAGCTGGCCTTTATTTTTTTTTTTCTTTCCTATTAAAAAAAAAAAAAAGAGCCAAGCGCTTGGTACCCTCAGTCCTTGACTGTAGCCCCCTTGGCTTCAATAGGCATCACCTACGGGAGATAAAAGCTGAATATCTCCGGTTCAGTATCTCGGGTCTCACACAAGCTGAACTTGGGTAAAAGAGACAAGAAAAAGGATTTGCGGGGAAGCTCAGCCATCGCAAATTCAATCCTCCTCCTCTAGCCCTTCTCTCCTTCTGATGAGCCAAAGGCTGTTCCCACTGGAAATCCAACGTTCTGCTGCCGAAAGGGCCGGGTACGGTCAGCGTTAGACCTCCCAGCCTAGAATTGCTCAAGCAAGGCTGGAGCTCAGCGCCAGAGCCGAGCATCTTCCCGTACCCCGGGGAAGCAGAGCTGCAGAGCAGCGCCGGTCGCTGCGAGGGGCTGGGGAGAGGCTCAGCATCGGCGGATCCTGCGCTCAGCCCGGCTGCGAGCCGAATTCTCTCCAAAATTAAAGGAGAGCTGAGAAAACGAGCATGCAGGGGAGCGCAAGGCAAGGATGGGAAAGGCTGGCACACCCAAGGGTCTCCTCCAGAGGGGGAATGGGGTATCGCAACAGGTATTTCACAGTCAGAGCTCTGCAGAATTAGTCATTCATTAATTAAGCCTCACGGCAGCCCTGCAAGCCGGATCAGGATTAATTAAGCCTCGGTTTTATAGCTGGGGAAGTCAAGGCATGGGGTTGCAGCTCCCTCCTCGTGCTTGAGGACACCCGCGCTGCTGCCGGGAGGGGACGGCACCCCAATCCAAGCTGTCTGCAAAGGGATCCCGATTTTATCAGCGAAACTGCCTGTCCTGGACCTCCTCGACCCGCAGCTGGGATGGGGTGATGGCAAAGCCAGATTCTGCATTTTTTTCCAGCGACAAACCCCAGCGAACCTTCCAAACGGAGTCTGCAACCAACTGCTCTTGGGAAACACCCTACAGCTACGCTTATTTTTCCCCGGTTAAGTTACAACTTGCCTGCGAGCATCCAGCCAGAAAGAAAGAAAGAAAAAGAAGTGATTCCTCCCCATTTTGCTGCCGGTATTCCCCCCTCTGAGGTAGACATCGATGGGGTGGGGATGAACCGCTGGAGAGTGGTTTTTGGAGCCCGTGGCATCACTGCCAAGCCCGTCCCATCCCGGTCAGCACTGCTGCAGCACGCAGGCAGCGGTGACCGGCGCTGGCCCCGGCGAGCTGCATTTTTCCGGAGCGGTAATTTTCCCGGTGTAATCGATGCAAGAGGCGTTGCGCGTCCGCACGCCCTCACCGCAAGTTTGGGAGCAAGGGGACCAGGGACCCAGGCGCCAGAGAGGGCAGGGGATATCACCGCAGGGTTTGATGTCCTCAGGTTTGAGGGTTCTGTCGCAGGTGGAGGAGGATTGACCCTCCACGTCCCGGCAATCCACCGTCCGCCTCTGCCAGCCGGAGCCGCACGTCTTGGAGCACTCGGACCAGTCGCCCAGGACCCACTGGGAGGTGAGCATCGGTCGGATGACGTTGGCCGACTTCTTCTCTTTGCTTTTCTGCTTGGTGAAAGGGACATCCTTAGGGATGAAGAATGTGTACTTGACTTTTGGTGGGAAGATCTCGCTGGCGATGGTCAACAACTGGACGGTCAAGGGCTCCGGGAGCTGTCGGAAGCTCTGTAACCTCTCCAGGGTGGTCATGGAGCCGCTGTATTTCAGGATGGTGCCTTTAATGAGGATGTCCTGCTCCATGGCCGAGATGGCAAAGTCTCCGTTCAGCAGGTACTTGCCCTCCAGGGTCCTCAGGGCCAGGTAATTCCCGTCGTGACGGACCCCTCGGTGGCTGCGCTGTTTGATGTCGATGTTGGTTGCCCCGGCGGGGATGGTGACGATGTCGTTGTAGCCGTATCTGCGCAGGGCAAAGGGACACGGTTACTTTCCTGGACTCATTAAAAGGAGACAGCACTTAGCGAGCAAGATCGTGGCTCTGAAGTTCCTCTGCAACCCTGAGCACTCAGGAAATCTTGCAGGTGCGTGCTCAGTTGGAAGATTTTACTGAATTACGTGCAAAAAACCGTGCTATGCAATCAAATGAACAGCACCACAGTTAGCAGCCTGGGTGGGAAATTCCCTTTATTCCTTTTCTTTTGAAATGGGTGAGGTGTTTGGGAATGAAAGCCTGACTGTCCAGTGATGCTGAAGGATAACATCAGCTATAGACAGATGGAGAAGAGCTGGAGAGGAGGTAGTTGGGGTGTTGCTGGCATCGTACGTACATTGGCCAGATGTCGCTGATAAAAACAGGTGGGTAGTGAAACAGTTAACCCAACAGAGAGCTCACATTGTAGATGACTTGATAGCAACACGAAAGCCTTTCCTAGAAGACAGCAAGTACCACAGCAGCAAAACCCAACCCTATCTCTGCACCCCAGGCTCGTCTTCGGGAGGGTTTCGCATCCATCACGCCGTGGGGCCGGCAGGATGGTTTCCCCACGCATCCCCACGGGTGATGCTGCGGTCGGTAATTAGGTTTAGAATATTTTGGAAAAAAGCCTTGGGGTCAAACTCTGCTCTCGGTCAGGCTGGTCTCCCTAACCCTGATCTTAATGGGATCTCTTCTTGGCTGTAGCTGCCACGCTAATCTCTCTTTAGTCAACCACAAACAATTCATAGGAGAGTGGAAGCCCCGTTTCAGCTGGTTCCCTGGAAGGAAACCATTGAGGAAATCTAATTTGGCTGCGTGAGTCACCTCGCTGCATGGAATTGGACGCATCGGGCTTTTTGTTACAATCTTTTCAACAAAACAAAAAGCCTGAAATCCAGCTCTTTGGCAAAGCAACGGAGATCTCGGGCGAGGGAAGCGGCTGCCTTGATGCCTGGGTCCCAGACAGTGAAATTCCCTCCTGAGCCCAGGGAAAAGTTCTCAAGCTATTTATATCCCACATCCGCCCTCAAAATACGCATCCAACTGGTTGCATCCAGGCGAGATGCGTATTGTAAACTCCTCAGGGCGGCAGATCTATTCGCAGTGCCATACTGAGCCCGTTGCCAGTGCCGGCACCAGTTATTATTTTAGGAAATAAACTCCGCTTGCCTTGCATAATTCTGCCCTGAAACAAATTTAGCCTAAGCCCTGGATTTTGGGGAAGAGACCAGGCTGTTGCAAAACCAAGAACTCCTCAAGTCCGGCTGCTGCAAACGAATTCTGCAGCTAGACGCAATGCTTCGGGTGCAGAAAGCAAACTGGCTTTACGTGATGTAGGAGGAGTCCTAATATTCCTAGCCTACTTTTGCAATAAAAAAAAAAAATAAATAAAAAAAGGAGAATGAGAGGAGAAGCTGTCTTTTCTCCCCCAGACCCCTTCCCCTGGCACCTTACTTGGATCGGTTGAGGGACCCGGATATTTTCCTGCACGTGGAGCCGTTGCCACCGCACACCCCGCACTTGTCCAGCTTCTTGGAGGACCCGACGATGTGATCGCAGCCGGCTTTGATGCACTGCCCGTGGACGCAGATGGAGAGGGTCTCTGGTCCGCACAGCGTCCCATCGATCACCTAGGAAAAGGGGGATGCAGAGAAGAAATTAGGGCATTTGATCTGAAACGGGGTAAAAAGGGGGGATTATAATCAGCAATTATCTTACTTTGGCCTCAAAGACTTTAAACTCGCTCCTCCCTCTGGCTCGGCAGAAGAGCTTGCACCGGTCTCGGGGTGACACCCCCGCGTACTTGGGAACCCACTCCAGGCGATTCCCTTCCAGGTCCGTGAAGTTGTAGCTGTTGTACTTCTCGCACTGCTGCTCCCGAAAGCTTTTCCCTGAAAAAAAAAAAGGCAAAACGTGACCCAAAAGCTGCCAGGAACCACCATCCTCCTCGGCCATATGGAGTGAGCTGAGGGGACAGTGGGAGTGTGTGGAGGGTGTGCAAGGATGCTCCACACCTCCCACCCCCCCGGGGGGGGAACACAACCCCCGGCAAACAGCCATTGCCTTGAAACAACAGGAATATTCAAGGGAGAGCAAAGCAACCCTTGCAGATGGGTGCTGGAAAAACGGGGACGGGTTGTGAGCGTGCATTTGGAAATCGCATCCTTTCGGATGGGTGGCTTTGCAGAGCCGGGCTTACCGTCGGGCGGGCACTCGTCGGTGTGGCAGGACTGGTATTTGGTGTGTTGGCCCTCGCAGTACCGGCCGCCGTGCTGGGGCTTGGGGCTGTCGCAGTGGCGGGAGGAGAACTGCACGCCCCCGCCGCAGCTCCGCGAGCAGGACCCCCAGGGGCTCCACGGGCCCCAGCCGCCGTCCACCGCCGGCTGCAAGAGGCCAGGAGGAGATGCTCGATGTGTCCCTGAACCCGTCCATCCCAGGGCAAGCACAGGTCTAAAGCAGAGCTAAAATCTCTTCTTTCCCCTGGCTTCTCTCCCCGCATCGCCAGCAAAGCACTTAAGCACATCCTTCGCATGAAGTTATTGCTGATTTCATGTGCTTAAAGTTAAGCTTGGGTTTAAGGGCTTTGCTGACTCAGAAATTGCCACTAATTCCCAAAAGCGATGATTTAATTGCAGAACTGCGGCTGCTCGCTCTGGTTCAGACCAGCTCATGCCTCGGAGAAAGGCACAGCAGTGTTTATCTACGAGCTGAGCTTGCCAGTAATAAAGATTAATGAAAGGTGAGATATCCAGAAAACAAATCCAAGCTAGCCCAGGAAATGGCAGGACCGAGGGGAGAGGTTTGGGAATCCCAAAGGGTTGAGCCCCCGATACCGAAAATTGGAGTAAAACTACATCAGAGCAAAAAAACCCCTAAAATCAGAGCAAAAGAACTAAAATAAGAGAAAAAATAAAATAAAATCAGAGCAAAAAACTAAAATCAGAGGAAAACTACATCACCCCAGCCCCAGTTTGGTCCCCAAGCCCGTTACCTGGGGTTTCAGAGCATCCTGCGGCACGCAGCGGCCGTCCCAGCACAGCCCACCGGTTTTGCAGGGGGTGCCGTCAGCCCAGGGCAAGCTGCCGTTCTTGGTGTGGCAAAGGGGCTCCCCGCTGCCCGTCCTGCACCAGAGCTGAGCGCAGATATCCTCCTCGGTGGTGTTGGGGCAGTGCTGGAAATCCTTACCGAAGATCTGCTGGCATTGCTGGTCCAGGCTGTAGAGGGATGCTCGGCCAGGCAGCTCGGCGGGCAGGGAGAGCGGATCGGCTGGAGCATCCAGCAAGCAGTCGCCTGGGAAAAGCAAGGATGCATCCAGGCTTGACACCACCCCACACACCCCTCCAGGCGTTGCAAAGAGCCGGAGCAACTAAAGAAAAGGGTTTTCTGAACGCTCCTTACCGTGCCCTCCATCCAGGAATTCAGTGAGGTACATGGCGCTGCAAGGGGACCAGGGTTGGGTTTTGTTCAAGTGGATGAAGAGAGGGGCCATCATATGATGCCTGCCGAGGGGTCCGAAAAGCCGCTCACAGGTTTTGGAGTCGTCGTGGGGCATGCTGAGGACATGGCCTGGGGAGCACAGAGCATCAGTGAGCCCCAGCCTCCCCACCCTGGGGAGCAGCTAGAAATTATCCAGCAGTTCCTATCACTGCAAAAATTATTTGCCTTCCAAAAATCAGATGCAATAAACAAAATGATGCGTACTTGCTGGATCTCAAGGGTACAGCCTGCTGTGTGCTGGGCAAAGCATCCCAAATTAGTCAGTGCATCTCTAGGAGCAGCAAACCAAGGGGAGATGCACTTGGTCCCGCGCCTTAGCTCATCACATCAGGCAAATGCACCAATTTTCACCAACTCGGGTGATTCTAAGCACATTTGTTGGTGCGAACCAACTTCTGCTGCTGCCAGAAGCTCCCGAGCGCTGCCCAAAGCTTGGCAGGTGGTACCCAGCTGGGAGATGCTGATGCTGGGCTGCATCCCCTCCCAGCAGCAAGACTGGCCACACCAGGCTGGAAAAAGCAGAATTTCCCCGGGGGAAAGGGATGCATTACCCAGTTCGTGAGCCAGGGTGTAGGCAGCCTGCAGACCCTCGTCCTCGATCACCGAGCAGCTTTTGTTGCGGTCGCACATGGTGCCGATATCCGCCACGCCCAGCGTGTCGCAGCTTTGGTGGCCGCAGAAGTCCTGTTTGCAAGGGGGGGGGGTTAGGGCAGGATGAACGGGTCCCAACAGAGCTGGGCAACCCACAGATGGTCTGCATCCCACACACAACCACCCCCCCCCCAATTCTTTGCTGCAAGCTCCATCCTTTGCATGGTGGGGGGATCCCCCCTCCCAAAAGCATCCCCAAGGGACCCTCCGGACCTGTCTCGTCAGGAGGATGGCGGTGTCGTAGTGCTCGGGGTGGCGGTCGCTGGGGGGGTTGAATTTTTGTTGCCAGCTGCAGAAGTTGCGCAGGGTGAGCCCGCCGTTGTCCGACACCTCCGGCCCCGCCGCCTCTTCGTCCACCACCAGCACCTTCACCACCACCAGGTTGATGGAGTTTTTCAAGCTGGGGTGCTTGTAGATGCGAGCTGCCATGGACATCAGGGTCAGGACGTGGTTCTGCACCGAAAAAGGGGCAGGAAAACCTGGGTAAAACCTTCACTAGGGGGTTTTCGGGGGTTTTTTGTTAGGAATTTAGAAATCAACCTCATTTATCAACCGTGTCTCACCTGCCATGAAGCCTTGGTACCCAGAAACCCTTCGGGAAAACCTCATGGGTGAATGCTCTTGAATATTCCCAAAGAATTAACCCTGCCCTTGCTGCCCCAGGGCAGAAACCATCCTCCCATTGCTGTAACACTCCCATCGTGCTGGTTTGAACCCAACGTTCTTGGAGAAAAACCGAGACCCAAACATTTTGACAGCCGCGTCTTCGCCCAGCAGCATCCTCTGCACGGGCGACTGGGACGAGCAGCGATGACTTAATATGTCAAACGCGCCAGCGATGCTTAAGGCTGATGTAAACATCTTTATCGCAGCATCGAAAATTCCTCCTCTCTGCTTTGGCACCCGTTCACGGCTCCGGAGTCAGGAGAAAAAAATGTGGCGATTACACAATGTCGGATTGGGAAAGAGAAAGTGGCTTCTCTCCTCCCCAGACGGATTCCACCCCACGGCCTCGCTCCTCATTAAACTGGAAGGACTCACTGGAAGCCCTCTCCAACGGTTGAATTTCACCCAAAATCCATCTTTTCCAACAAAACCAACTCTGCGCCCTCGTCCATCGCGATGCTGCCAGGGCTCCTATGCACAAAATGCCATTTTCTTAGGAAACAAGGGAGATTTTTAGGGATTTTTAGAGATTTTTAGGGTTTATTTGCTGTGCTGAGAGCATCTCACGGGGCAGAGCCACTCGCCCAGGGAGGTTGTGTCTATTTTAAATCATTCTGCCACATTTTTATCCCCGTCGCTGGCAGCTCCACGTATAAACAGATGTCTCGCTTCAGCACAGACGTATCCCGAGTCCTCCCCGGCTCATTATCCGAGGGCAGACCCCGGCAAGGATGATGGGAGCACTGAATAGTTTGGTTTATTTAGACTGGCCAGATCTCCACGACATGACTCACACCCCAGCCCCAAGCATGCAACAAATGTCACGGAGAAGTCATCGCCGAGGCAAGAAACCCAGGCGAGATCCCCATGAGCTCCAGGGAACTGGGGTGAATTCTTTACCCCATGGAGAAAATCCATTGGGAACCTTCCAAAAAAAAAAAAAAAAAAAAAAAAAATCACAAAACCTTCCTAAAATTGAAGATCTCGAAGGATGCTCTGCACGGGAGCTGTGCATCGTGGCATCATCCTTCATTTCCAAGGGAGCAAATCCTGCCCCATCCTTTTCTAACCCGTTTAGAGGTTTCTCTCCATCCCAGGAGTTTTTACCTGGGAGCTCTCAATCCCTACCGCAATCCCCCCTCGCATCCTCAGGGTTACATCCAGCCAAAAAACATTTTCGGCAGCGGGAACGGAGGGACTGGGAAAACATCCGCACGCCTTTCCCTTCGTCTGGAAAGCGAGGACAGAAAGGGAAGCGAACAAACGGCTATTTAGTGCAGATTAAAAGGTCAAATTCACCATCTGGTGTCTATTTATACCCGTCCTCAGACCGTGCGGGGCTTGGTTGGGTTTCGGATGGAGCTCCGGGGAGGGCGGCAATCCACCTGCACCACCTTGGCTTGGCCAAGCGTTCAAAGTTGGGGCCAAAAGCAAATTTTGGGATCCCCAGGGCTCAGGAGAGGCTGGCTGGGAGCTTTTGCCCAACAAGCAGCTGTGGGTAAATCGAATCTCTCTCCTTCCATCCTCTCTCTGCTTTTGCAACCAGGCTCTGGCTTGACGAGCCGCCAGGGAGGGAATGCCGCCTTCTCTGGGGTTTCCTTCCCAGCATCGCGGCCGAGGATGTGGGTATTGGGATCAGACGTGGGGCAGCCATGGGGCTGGATTTGGGGAACCCAGGGATGCAAACAGACCAGTTTCTGCCTCCTTGCGATGCATCGCAGCACAGCACGCACGGGGCGCTTCCCTGCTATTTCCGACCCGTGCCACGGGAGATCTTTGGGCAGATTTCCATCCAGCTGGGAAATGCAGCTGGAAAATCAGCCCCTTTACCTGCTCTGGGAGGAAAGGGCACCATCCCAAGCCCCAGAGGATTGCAGGAGCATCCTTCCTCTGCCCCAGGGCCAGGCACAAGCTGCAGCAGCAGCACAAAGGTTTCTACCACCCGGTGATACTCCCCAAAAAAACCTTTTTTCCCTGCAGTCCTTGACTCTCTCTGGTCTCAAGAAGATCAAATTCTATCAATTTCCCCTCCAAAAAAACTAGGGGGGGATGCCTTTTGCCTGACACACCTGCATTCCAGCAGCTCCCATACCCCCCCCCCCCCCCCCCCCCCCACGCCTGGGTACCACCAGCATCACCCAACACCAGACCAGCAGCGGAAAACGGTACGAGCAGAGGGTTAGCAATGGGAAAAATAAAAATAAATCACAGCGTGGGGAACTGAAGCGGTTGTTTTTAGCTTGATAACGTTGAATGATTCCGCTTTCTGATACAGCCTCTTGCAAAATCTCTGTGGGAACCACTGGGAAGCTGAATTATGCAGAGATCCCTGAATATTTTTTTAATGTAATTATTGTTTTGGAGGGGAGAAACTGTTCCTACACAGACACTAACCATTATTGTGGCATGCACATAATGACCTCATATCACCAGACCCACCCAGTGCAGAAGGATGGCAGGGACCGGCGCCACTCGCCTCCCTCCGACACGCTCCCCAGCTCAGGGAGATTAATGCTCAACCCGACCTGGGGCTGCAGGTTGGTTTGTTTGTTACGGGGTTGTTGAGTTCAGGTTAATTTCTTTTCCCCCCTCCTTTCTCCCTAGAAGCCAGCAATTCGGGGGGAAGAGGGGTGGGAAATCTGGGATTTCTGGAGTGCAGACAGAGGGAAGGAAGAAAACATGGGGTCAAATGCAAGGGCTGCCCAAATTTAAAAAAAAACAACTAGTAAAAACATATCCCAGGCTGTCTCTCTCCCCAGAAGTGACATCTGCTTGCTAGCCCCCCAGCTCGGATACCCGCAGTGGCCAGCAGCCACCCTGCCAGCCTCCTCCTGGGGTTTGAATCCTGCACCCCGAATTTATTTGCAGAAAAGTGGGCAGCAGCCGAGGGAAATGCAGGGCAAGCTGGAGGTGAGGGGGACACCTGTGCCTGGCTGCCCTCCTGCCTTCCCAGCTCCCTGCCCCATCCCTCTTCTGTGTTCCCCCCCCTCCATTTTCTTTGCCTTTTCACTGGATATTTGGGACTGACCCACAAAAGCAGCAATTACCCCTTTCCAGGGCAGGGGAAACTGAGGCACACGCAGGACTGCCACCACCCGTTTGATGAACACGAAGCAAAACCTCAACCCGAGAGCACCCCAGGGCGGGAGCGCTGCAGTTTGATCAGCACAGGTCCCCCTTGGCTTTGCAAAGCTTCCCTTTAATCCCAGCCTTTCGGGATGGGCTCAGGAGGGGCTGGCTCCTTTTGTCAGGGGATTACGCACACTCACCCACTGCAAAATATCCTCAAGCGAGCCTAGGAGCCGGACCTGAGGCTCCAGGGTGGCTGTGGCTTTACCTCCAAGGTCACTTTGCCGGTTAATCCCAGTCAGTCCCCGATCCCAGCAGTGCTCCGTGCTGATGCTCCAGCACCCGGCTGCTCTTAAAGGGAAGGGATTGCAACAGCACTCCTAAAAACTCATAAATCTGCCCAGAAAAACCGCAGAAGTCAGGCGAGGAGTCCTGCCTTAATCCGACCGGTCTGATTTTTGCCCTGGTCCTCGGTCATGACCAGCTCTTGGAGTCTGGGATTGCAGATCCCTCGCTTGCAAGAGCCAAAAAAAAAAAGGGGGATGGTAGGCATCATGTTTGCAGAGAAGAGCTTGGAAACGCATCTCGTCTGCACCCAAGAGGCTGGAGAAATCCCACCGCAGGAATCTGACGCTGCTGCCAACTGGCTGGGGATGCTGCAGAGGGTTTCTATAGCTGCCTGTTGCTCGAGGTGTCTCGGCAAACATCCCCTGAGAGCTGCAGAGCATCCCTGCAAGTGCAGCCTGTGCTGCAGGTGCTCAGCCCGAACACCCTTTCTTCTGCACATCAGAGGGATCAGCCCCTACGCTGTCTCCTGCCTCAGTTTCCCCTACTCAAAACTCACCATCCTTTTTTAAATTGGTTTTTCAAGCATTTTGGGTCCTCTGCAGGAAAAATGCAAAGGATAACCGATGTGTCCAGCCTGGCACCTTGCACCCTCCCTATATAAGGGGGACCTTCCTAATCCCTGCAGGTCTCATCCTGCCAAGTCCTCCGGATCTCCCAGCTCCTCCCAGGTGTTATTGCTCAGCACCATCCTGCTAATGCTCCCCAAATACCCCATCAAGCCAGAAGAATGATCAGTCCCCCCCCAAATTTCAGGTCTGGCTCAGCTCTCTGCTTCATCATTCCCTCCTGGTTTACACGAGTATCGATGGAGGAAGAATTAAGCTCGTTATCCAAATTAGGTTAACAGCTGAGCTGTAATGGCTCAGATTGATTAGGAATAAATTATTAATAGCATCTTCCTAATAACAGCAGGATGCTCATTGTAACTTGCAATATTGAATGCATCGTGACCATCTTCTGCCTGAGCTGCTGCAGCTCAGAAAATAACAAGAAAATAACTGGGAATACAAACAATGCTCCTGACCTTTCATAAATATTTGGTAATTAAAGTGTGGTTGTGGGAAGAAAAGTCACAATATAAAGACAGTTTCTTCTGACTTCACATTTCTGCTCCCTAGGCATCTCTAAAATTAAGCCATCACTCTTTTTTTTTTTTTTCCTCACAAAATACAGATTTTTAGGGAGAAGTGAGAAGACTATTTGGTCTCCTGAGTTAGCAGCAACCCTGCTTCTCCCTGCATTTTTGTTGCTGAGAACAAAAGACACAGAAACACAGCAGGTGGCTTTTTTTGTTGGTTTTTTTACTGCTACACCAAGAGCTGGTTGAAGTTTCCTCCCCAACGCTTAAATGCGCTATTACCGGATCTTTAAGTGCTTCCTTCCCATTGAGAAACACCCTGAGGGGTGATGCAAAGATACTGCTCTTGGGGACAAAGGGGAGATGATGGTCAATCGGGAGCCAAGCAGGCTGGAAAGTCACTGATAACGAAGGGGGGAGCTGCCAGGTTACCGGCAGGTAAAAATTCAGGTTATTCCATTGCGAACTCCGCTTTTGACTGCTGTGAGCTCTGCAGTGCAGCATCCCTCGCTCCCGGACCCTCTGCTCTCTGTCCCTGCCAGCCTGGCAAAGCAAAACCAAGCGAGGGGCAAAACCTGAGTGATGCTGAGCAGCTGAAATCAGCTGGAGCTCCAAGGTTTAGCATTTCTCAAGGTCCAGCTCTGCCTGAAGCAGGGCTGGAATTAAAGCATTGCTTTATTAGGAGCGGAGGAGCTGGATGAAGCCCCCAGGGGAAGGATAAAGCGGGCAGAACTGGCAAAGCCGGGCTGGTTTCAGCTGCTCGACTGCTTCTTGCTCAGCTTCAGCTTCAAGGAATCTTCTAACAGCCCCACAGCAGAGGACGAGCAACTCTGGTGCACAGTTAATCCTTTGCAAAGGACCCCGGTGTGTTTCAGACCCTGCAAACCCGAATTTAGACCCAAACAACCCATCGCTGCAGGGAGCACGGCGGCGGGGAGCTGGCTTTGCAAGAAACACGAAAAATAACCTGGGCTGATGAAAGCAGCTGGCCAGGAGCCCCAGGGGTGGATGTGGGGGGCCCAGAGGCCACGATCTCCACTCCTGGGGTCCCCACGAACCCTGGCCATGGGGAGGGTCTCCCCAGCCGGAGCATTTTGAAGGAGAGGGAGCATTTTTGGCCGTTGGGGATGGGTTGAAGAGCTGTTGGTGCATCTGCTGGGCTGCTAACAGGTGGCTCAGGAGCGGGACTGTGCATTACTCAGCCCCCGGTTTACTTACTATCTGGCTCGAGCTCCTATCCGGAAGGGAGTTAAGTCCATCACGGCTCTTTCGCAGGAGCAAGAAAGGCATTAACCCGCTCTGTCCCTCATCTGTGGGGACAGCAGGCTGCTGGGACACCACCGTGTCCAGCCTGTGCAGACAAAGGCTCCCTGGGATGGATGCTGGGTCTGGGAAAGGGTCCCCAAACGCTGACCGAGCCCCAAACACTGATCGAACCCCATAAATCGACCCTGGGACGTGTAGGGGATTTACAGCCAGACACAGCAAGGAAAAGTGGGGACAGAGCCAAGGTCCCCCACTCTGTCCCCAGCTTGCTCACCCAAGGTGGTCCCAGGCATCCTGGGGCTGCTTGTCCCTGCAGGGGACAAGCCGGGGCGGAGGGGAGGGGGTGGCAGCAGCGGGTACCCCGGGGGTGTCGGTGGAGCCAGCAGGCTGGGGACACGGGGGTGACAAGAGGGGATGGAGGGGCAGCAAGGATGGGGACAGGAAGGGAGGGAGGGATGCAAGGGCAGGGGGATGGAGGATGGAGGGAACGGAGTGATGCAGGGGGACAGAGGCTGGAGGAATGAAGGGTGGAGGGATGCAGAGGCAACGGGGACAGAGGGACGGAGGGGACAGGAGAGGAGGGAAGGATACAGGGGCAGGGGGGCGGAGAATGGAGGTGATGGAGAGGCAAGAGGGACAGGGGGACAGAGAGGACAGGGGGACAGAGAGATGCAGCGGGAGAGGGACAGAGGATGGAGGAGATGGAGGGGCAGCAGGGACACAGGGAACCGGGGGACGGAGGAGACAGGGAGACACAGGACACCAGCAGCCCTTACCTCCACATCCTCCCCGTAGAACCGCACCATGGAGGCATCAGCCACCAGCAGCGTCTCCACGTACCGCGCCTGGGACACGAAGCGCTTGGCTCTGCGGAGCGGCTCCCGGGGCTCGGCGGCGGGGTGGGCGCCCGGCGGGGGGGCGCGGCGGCGGCGGAGGCGGTGCGGGCGGCTCCAGGGGGGGCCGGCCCAGGGATGCCCGAGGGGCTGCAGCTCGTAAACCTCGCCATCGAGAAGAAAAACAGCTCGAAAGCCCCCTCCGCCGCACCGGCTCAGCACCGCGGGGGCATCGGGGTTCCCCTCGACGGCTCCAGAATAAAAACAACCCCGGCTCGGGTGGGGCCGGACTGGGGGTGTCCGTCTCCCCAAACGCTGGAGGAAGAGCTGGGGGGCTAAAAAAGATGTATCGGGTTGGAGATGGAGGACGAAAGAGCGGCCGAAAGCGGCCAAGCGCAGGGCGAGCTGCCCCGACGGGGCGGGCAGGCGGGCGGGCAGCAGCTGCGTGTCCCGTGGGGGGGGAGGCAGCGCCCACGCGTGGCACAGCAGCAGCACAAGCAGCAGGTGGAGAGGAGCCCGGCCCCCCAGCATCGTCCGGCCCGGCCGCCCCATCGGCGGGCTGAGCTGCTCCGCTCCCGGCTGCGGAGCCGGCTGTATTTATACTTTCTCCCCCTCGGCTTTGACATAAGAGGTTTATTTTTTGATCTCTCTTCGCTGTTTTCTCCCCCCTCCCCTGCCAGCCAGAGCTTGGGGGAGGAGGAGAAGTGAAAGAGGAAAAAAAAAAAAAAAAAAAAAAAAAAAAAAA